>JACGCK010000396.1:0-29039 GCA_014925825.1 Pholiota molesta
GTTTAGCCTGGCGCGAGCGGGCAAGCGCGGCTTGGAGCTCATCATCATCCACGAAGTTAGCATTAAGGTCTCTGACAAGAGGAATAATGGGTTTGTCGACATCCATGCTATCTGTATCGAGCTCAGCTTCCACGGTGCTCTGCGACTAGATCTCTTTTTCTTTGTCTGTCGCTCAAGTCAGATATATGACAAAATGGTACGTAAAAACACTAACCTTGGGCTTCTTGAAACCAATATCACTCTCTTGAATGTAATCGGCAGTCTCTAGGTTTTCTGAATCGTATAATTAGCATACCATCTGAAAATCAAGCAATAGCGGATTGATTACGTACTGGTGTAATCAATCGAGAGCAAAGTCTTGTTGAGAGAAGCCGCTGCTTGTTGTTTTTGTTCCTCTTGCTTTACTTTACTGGATAGGGTAGACGAACTACCCAGACGGAACTCCTAGAAATATATCATGAGCATTCCTCCAATTTCGTATGACCTAATGACTCACCGAGCTGCGACGCCCTTCGATATCTTCATCATATTTCGCCAAAATGGAACGTTTCATTAAGCCCTGATTGCCCTCGACGAACTCATCATCATCATATCCCGTATAATCGCGTTTTTTGATCTTGAGTTCTTTGCGCTCTTTCAATCTCTCTTCCTCAGCCATCTCCACATTCTGTAGTTCATCCTCTATGTACGAAAGAAAACAGGCTATTAGAATTCGACAGAGCGTCAAAGTTTTGACCACATACCCTCATTGTCCAGAATTCTACTGTCTTTCAACGTAAGTATCCGAGCTTCGCCTTCGTCCATTTCATCGAAGTCATGGCTAACTTTCAGGCCAACAAGATCGCCTACATGATAAATACTATAGTGAGCAGGGATTGCCGAAATGCGAATGACAATAAATGACTTACGTTCAGTGTAGTCTTGTAGAACTTCTTTATCTCTGTTCTCGAACTCTTCTTGGCGCTTTTTCGCGAGTTCCTTCTCCTTCTTCTTATTTCTTTTGATCCACTTCAGCGTGTCATCTACGTCCCCGTCTGCATCGCCCAGAGTTGTTCCTTTCAGTGATGCGTTGAGTTCCCGTCGATTTCGCACCCTGTCGGAGTAATATATGAGCGTCGGCGGTCTCAAGTTGCAAAATAGCCAAAAGTTGTTCTGGTAGACCGAATGGAAACAATGAAGCAAAGTGGATAAGAAGATAGAAACAAAACTTACTTGGCTATTTTATCCTGAATTTTCCTGTAAGAGGGAAAATACGATGATGAGATGGGTTCTTCAAGTGAAGAAATAACCACTGACTTTGCATCCCGCTCCTTCGCTTCCTTTTCGCGGAGCTTCGAGTAATTAGCTTCTGCCTGCTGGTCGCTATCTGCAGGAGCCTTGTCGTCCGTTAGAGGCTTTAGACCGAGAGAAATACGGATCTTGTTCGTCTCCTCCAAGCTAATACTCTCTTCCATAGACATTGTGGTGTATTCTGAGCGAGGAAGAGTCGTAAGGATGCAGTAGGAGTCAGAAAGCAATGTCACGGTTGGCTACTGAGTTATTCAGGTTGATCGCATTACGTAACCAAATGCTCAACGTTGTTTCCCGAGGCCATCCTGCAAGTTGCTCTCTTCAAACACATCGCCCATAGAAGGATGTCCACCCTCACCGGCCCTTTTCGGAGAACATACCGTTACCTGGTATGCTCTCGTGCTGCTCTTACTATGTATTGGTCTAATCAAGCAATGTTGCAGCAACGTCAGGCCCATGAAAACCCTGTCATCTTCTACTCAGTAATCATTGGGTCCATTGGACCACTTATGACTGTCACCATTTTGCCTCTTCGTGAGAGACTGGGATACAGACCTGCAGAAATGATTCCTACAACTTATCCTAGTTCGTGAAGTCATTTGGTTGGAGTCCGTGAATGTCCTAATTTAGCCCAACAGTACCCAATAGACCCAGGCGTCAAGTGCAAGGATACGAAGATCCCTAAACTGTTTACTAGGGTATCGCTCTAATTGAATTACTGTTGAAAGGCGACATGGATGCTGTGAATAGATAGGGATACACTGGTAACGTCAACGAGACAGTTGATTTCCTGATTGGAGTTCGCAATATCTGGTCTTTCGGGAGTCGGTTGTGAGTTTGACGAATCTACTATCTTCCTTCACGTGAGATTATGGACGCGCAGATTCAAGAAGAAATCTCCGATCTATTATTTGTGAGTTACCATCTCCGCCATCCCCAGCCATATACTTAAACGCCGCACCCAGAACTGCAATTGAGTATATATCATCATGCAAGTTAAATATCGGAATTCGGCGACCCTTTGAGATGATATTCGAGGCGGAAGCTCTGCCCGAAATAAGCTGCCTTATCCCCCTTGATTGTTTGGACTAATTTCATGTACAGACTTAGGCCCACGAAGGTTTTGGCACCCTCGGACTAAAAGAGATCTCTGTGAGAGAGTCGTTACTCGTTTTGTTCTCCGCATTGTCATTTAATCAGGTATCGTATGCTAGGGTTCCACGCTGGGCTATTCCATATTCCCGAATCGAGCCCACAATCTGCTTGGTGTGTTTACTTTTATAATCTCTTGAGGTGTCGTCGCCGACGAGTGATATCTTATCGTTGCGGGGTAAACTGGATGTCAAGTAAATGATAGGATGCAGATCCTGCCCAATTCCTCCTTTGAAGGAGCTAGCTCACTCGTTGATCATGATCAAAATTCTTATGACGGCGAAGTGGGCATTCCTGATTACTCTTCATTAATGAAAAAAGGACGATCTAGTCAAATGAAACTGATAATTTCAAGGCCTCAGTCAACTACCCTTCCCCGCGGGACAATTTACTCGATCCCCGTTGCAGCGTCGTTTTTCTCGTCTCGTGGCTTATATTCGATTTTTGACAAGTCCTGATCAATGGCACTTTCCTCCAGCTTCTGCTGTGAAACCATCGACATCGCAACAATTGAATGCTGGAAATATTGTATGTGCTTCTTTCTCTGGACAAGCTTCTCTGATTCTTCCTTTACAGGATTTAACCTTCGGTTTTGTCGTCTGAAATTCTCAGGCCTGTTCTACTTCCCCGCCACGGTCCACCTACATATTCATATTGGCCAATGGCTGGCTATGGTGAATATTCATTCACCAACGGCAACGAGATGGCGCCACTGCACCCGGTCCTCTCTATTTCGCAAATAATACATGCGCCCCTGTCAATGAAGGGATTCGTTCCCATTCTCGTTCACTTATTTAAGGACTTTTATGCACTTTTAAGGCAAGCCATTATGGAGCTAAAACACATCATATGTGCTGCAACTAAGTAATAGCTATTGAATGAAATGCTCACACGCTTGCTATCGGATGTCCTATCAGCGGAAATTGCGCAGTCATTTGAATCTCACACACTTCCCCCTTCTTTGCTGTTTGGAATACCATTGGGTAACAAGTCTAGCTATTTCACCAAGAACACAAAAATAGCAAGCAAGTCACAATATGCAAGTTATGTAGTTCCTGAATTTCTGGCCACGAGATAAACCTCTTTGGCGAATATGAACTGCTGTGATGTGAATGAACCCAGAAAAGGTACATCCACTGGGACTTTTCACAAACTCTGAATAGCTCTGAATATGGTTGACTCGAGAACCCAGTATTCTGAATGCTTCGCCCTCTATATTCAAATTTATATTGACCGTGAACAGTGAAGCCACAACGAGGTCATCCAACGGGCCAGATCAAGAAACTGCGCTCCAAATAAACTACTTAAGAACAGCATCGCCATTCCCCTTGGCAGAGTTGGACCTAGTTGGACTATGTACACAAATCACATCTGATCCTTCTTCTATCTTTCAGCTGAAATTGGCGTGCGACAGGTACATACTTATACGTACTGTCTCTCGCCAAAAATACTATTTTGACTTCGTCTCTGGTCAGTTGACGTTGATGTGGCTGGATCAAGTGCCCCGTCCAGTTTCATTTTCGACGTTTGCCCAGCATTGAACATGATAGATTCACCTGCCAATCCCAGCTGTTTGGTCATGTTAGACAGGAACAGAAAGCCCTGTTCCCTTCTAATTTGACGCAACTAGGCGTTTCCCCTGCTAGGCCCAATAGCGACCCATTAACTATCCTCTAATTCCCCCAAGTCCCGTGCCACGCGGTGACAGCGGAGAGGACTGTGGGAACAGTCCCATCCGGGCGTGTATCCGGCATCAACGCCCCCTCGCGCGCGCGCATTGCCTATTTTGGGTGCGCGCATCACCCGCTGATGCCACCGTCGCGTCCCGCCCTCTTGCCCGCTGGTGCAGAGAATGGGCTCTAGCTCAGTCCATTTCCCTTCGTTCCTTTCGCTTTTTGGCATATAGGTAGATATAGTATATAGGAGTTAGTATATAGTGTTTTAATATGAATATATATGCTATTATCCATCAAAATAGAGATATCTCATACAGGGGAAGGAGGAGGACTGCCAGGTATATGCCTGGAACATATGGGAGGCTATATATCAAGCTGGGGATACTATCTACACTATAATGGGGGGTATTATACTGAGTTAGAGCTTCCCAAGTGTTGCCAGAAGTGACCCATGGGGAGATCTAGAGGGAGGGTGTCATAGGGCAAGAAAGTAACATGTTCCAATGCTCTCAGTATCAATTCAATAGCTGTACATGGTGTATTCTACCTATATAGCTTCATATCTGCAGCCAGATGTGCCACAGACACAGTCAGCCCTCTACTATTGACTCATCTACCTGGTGATACATTGGATCATATCTCAGCACCAGGGAGAGATATCCTCCTAATCTCTTTGGATTAGGGCTCCCCCAGGTTATATCTATCTATCCCTATCGCAATAATATAGCTAAGAAGGTTGGAACATATGGATAATGGTACCTGAAAAGGGCCTACATGCAGGTACCCATATATAGGGTATAAAAAATCATTTGGGCATATATCACAATGTAGAGGGGTACTATACCATACCTACATTGATTCCATGGAGTAATAATGATACCTTGCAGGTGGAACTGGGTCATGAGGAGGTGAGACATGCCAAACACGTCTAAAGGACGTATTCGGCCTATAGAATTACAAGTAGGCGGTCTAAAATTCTGTAAAGCTAGGGTATGATAGCTCTGATGAATTCCTACAGAATGAGATAGGCCGGAAGATAATCGAATGAGCGAGTGAGAAGATATGCTGGAAACATTGTAAAGGACATCATTTTTAACACTGATCCAAACATAGGCACATAACTGCCCCAGCTATGCTTGATCTAGACCGATATTCTAAACAATGTTTCCAACATATCTTTCTACCCACTGTTTCGATTACCTTCCGGCCTATCTCATTCTGTAGGAATTCATCAGAGCTATCATACCCTAGCTTTACAGAATTTTAGACCGCCTACTTGTAATTCTATAGGCCGAATACGTCCTTTAGACGTGTTTGGCATGTCTCACCTCCTCATGACCCAGTTCCACCTGCAAGGTATCATTATTACTCCATGGAATCAATGTAGGTATGGTATAGTACCCCTCTACATTGTGATATATGCCCAAATGATTTTTTATACCCTATATATGGGTACCTGCATGTAGGCCCTTTTCAGGTACCATTATCCATATGTTCCAACCTTCTTAGCTATATTATTGCGATAGGGATAGATAGATATAACCTGGGGGAGCCCTAATCCAAAGAGATTAGGAGGATATCTCTCCCTGGTGCTGAGATATGATCCAATGTATCACCAGGTAGATGAGTCAATAGTAGAGGGCTGACTGTGTCTGTGGCACATCTGGCTGCAGATATGAAGCTATATAGGTAGAATACACCATGTACAGCTATTGAATTGATACTGAGAGCATTGGAACATGTTACTTTCTTGCCCTATGACACCCTCCCTCTAGATCTCCCCATGGGTCACTTCTGGCAACACTTGGGAAGCTCTAACTCAGTATAATACCCCCCATTATAGTGTAGATAGTATCCCCAGCTTGATATATAGCCTCCCATATGTTCCAGGCATATACCTGGCAGTCCTCCTCCTTCCCCTGTATGAGATATCTCTATTTTGATGGATAATAGCATATATATTCATATTAAAACACTATATACTAACTCCTATATACTATATCTACCTATATGCCAAAAAGCGAAAGGAACGAAGGGAAATGGACTGAGCTAGAGCCCATTCTCTGCACCAGCGGGCAAGAGGGCGGGACGCGACGGTGGCATCAGCGGGTGATGCGCGCACCCAAAATAGGCAATGCGCGCGCGCGAGGGGGCGTTGATGCCGGATACACGCCCGGAAGGGATTGTGGGAATAGTCCCGCTCCACGGTTACCGTATTACCGCGTGGGACAGGACTTGGGGGGAATTGAAGGTAATTATTGGGTAGTTATTGCCCCTAGCGGGTGGAGGTACGTCTTGGGTCAATTTAGACACGAACAGGGACGTTCTGTTCCCGTCTAATAAGACCAAACAGCTGGGTATGGCAGGTGGATAGATTGAAATAATTAGTATGCATCTATGTGCATCCAGCCTACTTACATACATCCTCTAAGGTACGGGTGCAGTCTTCAGACTCTTCTTCTGCAGATCTTTTCAAGCGCGTGACTCTCTATATGCGGGAGCAGATTGGAGCCCAGATAGAAAAGGAGAAAAATAACAATCGATATCGGCGTCTGTCTAGCTTTATTACTTACCAGCCAAGCTTGGCGAGATAGTAGTACTTACATAGATAGTAGTACATCATGTACTATCATGTACATGCGTTCCCCCGCGTTCCGGACTCCAAATGGGTTAATTTCATATTTCCCCACATTTACCGTTCGCATTTTCAAATCAACCCCGCATTTTTGTGGGGTATGGAGCATATTCTCTCATATTCTACGTATGTACTTTGGTCTTTTCGTCACAAGTATAACTATCATTCAATCATAATTTTTTGAAGGGCGCCGTTAGTGAGCTCCTGCAGCCACTGGCATACATACCCCAGCATTGAGTAATATCGATGATCAGATCTTCAGACTACATCATCAAGTATAAAAAAAAAAGATCACATGAATTTGTAACGACTTGGCGGTAGCACAACCTAGTGCAAGTCTGGTGCAAGTGCAAATTCCATATGGACCCGGAGGCAGGCGGTTGTCCGCAATTATGATATGGATTTGAGGAAATGACGGGTCATGGGGCGACAGCGTCGTTAGAGCCAAGTTAACATGTGCACGAAGTCTATGACAATGAAATCTTTTGAGAATTACATAGCTCGTGAACATGGGGTATGGTTTGGGGCTTTGGTCAATTTGACAATTTGTGAATAAAACCAACGACAGCTCATAGAACGATAGTGACCTCTTTAGCATGTCCAAGATTTCGATGTTTTCCTGGAGGAATCTCGAAACGTCAAGATTGTTGGGCAACCACGCTATCAAGGTGCGGCCTCCGACTACGAATCATCGTGACGAATCCGGGATTTTTCCATCTCCATTTAGGCACCCGTTACGATAGATCCTGAGATTTAAAATATGCAGGAATGCATTGATCAGTGACAGCTCCCGGACAGGAGCGCTGAACGCGGCGAAGTAAAAATAGATCCATCACTCCTACCATGGTACACACAGGTACACCTTTGATTCCCCCATTATTTATCTCTCAACGGAGTAATTCATTCACATCAAATTCAGGACATGACATGAGATCTTGGAACCTGGCACAGGTATAAAGACGTTATACGAAATCTGCTCCAGCAGACATTCCCTCGTCCTCCGACTCGGATTTTAGACCTCCTCCCTCAGTGCTTTCGAAGTTCGAACGAGCATTCGGAATTCTCACCATGTCAGCTCCAGTACTTCATGTTCGTGATCTTGGGCAGCGCCCGCGCTTGTTCACTATATGGGAGAAGAAGAGGAATTCGAAGGAAGTCCATTGGCTTATGGAATGCTTTGCTGAGGCGGTAAGTAACTTCCGTTACCTCTAGTGGATTCCTATTGATGTGTATGTGTCCAGTTGGGGGTGTTTTTCTACGTTTACTTCGGTCTCGGCTCCCAAGTTGGTTGGGTGTTTGGAAACCTCGTCAAGCAAGAAGGAATTTCAAGTAGGTGTCTAATCATTCATGATCCTTCGAGTATGTCTTTGATCCGGTGGCATGGTTTTCGTCTTATAGGTATCTTCCAAATCGGTATGGCGTACTCATTCGGTATCGTCTTCGCTCTTACGGTCTGCGCGAGTACTTCGGGCGGACATTTCAATCCCTGTGTTTCTATTGCCCTGGTCATCTTCAGGGGATTCCCACCTCTGAAGGCATTGAGGTGAGATCGATCTACTCTGCTTCAATGATTGATTTTGGCTCATCCAATAACTAGATACATCGTCGCGCAAATTTTAGGCTCTTTCGTGGCTTCAATCGTTGTGTATAACCAGTGGAAAGCTATTATCGATTTAGCTGAAAACGCTACTGAAGCAGCAGCCCCCGGCGTTCTCCAGGCCATTTTCTTCACTCCTAATGGCCCTGCTGGTGCCTTTGGAAACTATATGCTCCCTGGCCAAACCCTTCCTCGTGTATTTATGAATGAGTTTATGAATGTACGATTATTTTCAAGTCTCAAACTTTGATAAAGCTGACAAAACTTCAATGCAGTGCGCAATCATTGGCATGATTATTTGGACTTGCCTGGACCCCTCCAAGATTGTCCTCCCCCCTGTCGCGGCAACCTTCGTTGTCGCCTTCAGCTAGTGGGTCCCCTTTAAAGACATATTATTTCAAGCAATTGACAATTCCTTTTAGCGGTGCCGCAATTTGGGGTTTCGCTGTTCCAGGAGGTAAAATTGCTCCGAATTGATACCAGAGAGCAGATCAATAGCTAAAATCACTTAAACTACAGTCTCATTGAACGCTGCTCGTGATATTGGTGCTCGTCTCGGAGCCATGGCTATCTGGGGCAGAGCAGGTAAGTATCACCATATAAGTTACCTGCCCATGATTGCTGATATTTGATCCAGCTGGCGGAACGAGCTACAGCGCCATCTCAGCGCTTGTCAACATTCCAGCCACCCTTGTCGGTATATTGCTTTATGAGATTTTCCTCGTTGACTCTGATGCTGGTTGGTTTTTTATTGTCTATGTCGCGGATTGAACGCTGACGTAGTTTCTCTCTTAGTTGTTTCGGAGGAGCACATCAAGTTTATTCGCCACCATCAAAACCATGCCAGGCATGCTCTTGAGCTGCAGAATTCGAACCGCAGTAACTACGATGCTGAAACCGCTTCGACCGAAAAACCCAATGTCGCCACTTACGAGAACTCGCCATCAGAAGTTTAGGGTAATTAGATCATGATATCATCTAGGATTCGGAATCTATTAGCCACACTACTAGTGTTAATCATGATACATGGACGAAATCTTTCGTATACTTATAGCGTTGGTTATTGCGGGTGGACACAGTTCTCGTGGTTTTGCTGTATCTAGCTGCGCAGCCCTACGCTGCAAGACATTCTGGAGTGCCTAAGTATGAATTCAACTCTCGAAACATCAGCACTGGTACTCATAAGTATCATACAACTAAGTAGTTGCGGCAAAATTCTGGCAGTGCCGACGTTTATTGCTTTCCAACAAATTTAGGTCATAATCACAATAGGTGACTAATACTAGTCAAGATAATACTTGAACAAGAAAAGACCCACACAAAAAATCATGACGAGTTATCATGTATTGCTTGTGTATTGCGAAGGTCGGTCACTAACTAGAGCCTGTAGAGGACACCCGGAGCCCTGAGCGCCGAGTCGGCAATGTGATGGCCGGCATAACCGGTGCGCGCCTCATAGACGGCCTACATATAAAGTTGAATGTTTTGAGCGTTGACGGAGGGTAATAATAACCTTTTCCTACCCCCCATCCCGTCTGTTTCGCTGCCCGAATATCGCTTCATAGCTACTATCAAAACTGTCACAGCTTTCCAACGGTTTTCCGTACCTGGTGTTCAGAACATGCCGCGTCCGGCCCACTTCAAGCGTATCGTGCTCAACTCGCGGCCTGATGGCGACATCGAACCAGACACCTTTCGGACTGAGGTTGTCCCTTTCGCTGGCCTCAAACCAGGAAAGGGACAAGTGCTAGTACAATGCACATGGCTTAGCTTGGATCCCGCGATGAGAGGTTATATTCGTGATGTGAGGAGCTATTTGCCGCCCGTGCAGATTGGGGAGGTATGTAGTCAGCGTTCGGCCTCATCTTAACTACTTCCCGGGGAAACTGAATCATATCATACATTCAATAAGGTTATGCGCGCGCTAGGTTTGGGAGTGGTCATTGAAACGGGTGTGGGCAGCAAGTTCAAAGTTGGAGACGCTGTTAGTGGTCCTTGGGGTGCGCCTTTGCCCTTGTCATGGAATTCACCACACTTATCCCTTCTTCCATTAACCTAGGAATGACTGAGTATGCTGTGATATCTGACAGGGCGTTGGATAAGCTAGAGTGCGGTCCAACGATCTATATTAAGTAAGGGGAGACTGACGACGCGTTGGCAGAATTCTACCTGGTGTTCAGCCCCTTGACTACCTAAGCATCCTGGGCAGCTCTGGTATGTCTTAATCATGTTTGAAGGGCATCATTACGAAGCTCAGGTGCCATGTTCTGCCTTTAGGTTTGACCGCATATTTTGTACCACTATCCCTTTCGTCAGATTTCGTTTTATGATTGACCTGGTATTCTGTTTTTGCAGGGCCTCAAAAAGATCGGCGAGCTCAAACCCGGTGAAAAGTTGGTCATTTCTGGCGCTGCTGGATCTGTAGGTTCCGTCGCATGCCAGTTGGGGAAAGCAGCTGGAGCCAAGGTCTACGCTATTGCAGGCAGCGACGATAAATGCCAATGGCTGGAAAAGGAGTTGGGCGTTGATCGTGCTTTCAATTACAAAAGCCCAAATTTCTTCAATGACTTCAAAAAGCATGTTGGATACCTCGATGTGTACTTCGATAATGTCGGTGGTATGTTGAATAGCCCAGTATCAATGCACATAACTTACTGTGAAACACATAATAGGCGACATGTTGGATTACATGTTAACGCGACTAAATAAGGATGCCAGGATCATTCTCTGTGGTACGCTATCATTGCCCCGGTTCAAATTTCCGTGTAATGAATCATTATTGCCTATGTTTGATAGGTGCTATATCTGCCTATAGTGCGTGACCCCTTGCTTTACACCCCCACTATGCTCATCTCTGTCCTTATTTATAGATGCGGCGAAGCCAAAGGGTCTGCAGAGCTACCTCAATCTAATTTCTCAACGCGCAAAGATACAAGGCTTTATTGTGTATGTGACCTAGTCCTAATTCTCGACATTTCTACCAATCGATGCACGTTCTCGTAGGTTTGACTATGCTTCTGAATACCCCGTGGCTATTAAGGAGCTCTCGAGAGGGCTCAGCAATGGGACTATCAAACGGAAGTTCCATATTGTTGAAGGAGGAATTGAACAGGCGCCAATAGCTCTCCCTATGCTCTTCAGCGGTGGGAACACTGGAAAACTGTGCGTTTGTTTCTGCTTGCTCCTCTCGTTTTTCATTGTGCTCAAGTCCACACCAATTTTGTAGGGTGGTCAAAGTCTCTGAAGAGCCTAAGACCAAGGCCAAGCTATGGTAGGCGCAGTCATTTCCTACACGATATATTTTTAGTAACAAGGAAGTAGATTGTGATCAAACTTTTCAGCTGATACTCAAGATTTTGATCTGCCTCCTGGTATACCAACAGATGAATTGATGGACTATCGACGCTTAGCTCGGCCACAAAACATATGTATACATGCGTAAGTAAAACTATATAAACGGACAGCGCTTCTCCATGTTAAGCATCTACATTATTGGTACCATGCCAGTATGTCTAATTGATTGTCGACGATTTCAGTCGCACCCCACATGCAATCCCTTGAGATTTCACGGCTGCTTGAAGATCTCTATTTCTAGAACGGATTTCTAGGAATCAGCACTCATGTAGGTCAGGACCGTCAGGTTTGGACAAAATATCCTGGTATGCCTCCTTCATGTAGCTAGTGTCATTCTAATGTAGTTGTCAATGAGAGTTATCAGAGGGCTTTCAGAACATATTTGACGTAGCACATAAACGGATTGTTATTTGCCTTATTCGGAAAAGGTGGATTGCTATATTGATCCGACGCTTTAGAAACCTGACGAATCTAATTTGGCGTGCAATTTCTGATAAAATGCTTGCGCGCCATGCGCAGACAGTAGTGCCAGTCGAAACGTTGAAATGTTATACTACCTCTCTGTGATAAGTATTTCGACACATACAACATACGCATTCCCGCACTATAGTAACATGTGCAAGTACTTAGCATAATACTTGTCCCTGGACTGATCAACAGCAAATTATTGGAAAACTATTAGTGTGGCTATCTGCGGTCATCCTTTCTCAAGAAAATTCCCCTCACCAGTGGCCACCAACGTCTACCAACGTTCTATGTAAGGTCCGCGGAGGTAATTGAATATGATCGCGAACTGGTCAAAAATAGGAGAACACGTGGAAATGATGCTGGACACATGTGATTAAAGACCAAGGTGAATCGACATTGACCCATACCGTTGACGTTTCGACGGCCCTCCGAAACAATTCACTTCCTCGATGGCGAATACCGCTCGCAGCACCTCTTCACAGCCCCAATCTCAGTCGCAATCGCAACATGCCTTGGGCTCGAAGTCCATTTCACATTCGCATCACACTACCGCAGGCTCGGGGACAGCGACGACGCGAAAGACAATAAGACATGTTCCTTGGACAGAGCACACTTTGAGGCAGCTGAAGCTGGTCCTCCCCGGTGCTGCTATCACCTACTATCTCGGAACGTTGAATAACTTCTACAGTATCTTGCACGGCACTGGAGGCTCATGGGCACGGTTAGTCTCACGTCATTGATATATTTCAATGATCATACAGCTTAAATCATCTCCCCATCTTTTCCTGCTTTCTATTGGTGTGCTTCCATTTGAATTCTGAATTGAAGCCTTGCTGGCCTGGGTGCTTCTGGACTCGGATTCATCACCGTCACCCTATTTCTCTACGTCCTGCTCATGCCATGGATAACGGGAGAGGAGCCAAATGTACGTCGTTATTCACCTCGACGATGATCAGACATGAAATTCAATTCCACAGTATCAAACATGGAGGGAATCTGGAATTTTGTCCTCCGTTATCCCTGTGAGCGACCCGTTTTCGATATTTAGCGCGATGACATCACTAAGTCAATAATCGCGTTTTAGGTATTGACTGGATCTATCGTTGTGGGCTGGCTGCTATCAGTGAGCACACTAGGCCAATGGTCATCATTGGGATATGTAAAGGGCACCATAGGAGGTGAGTCGTTGCCGTCCATGTTATCTGTCGCCGACACTGATGAGCCAATCTCCCATCTCAGTCTCTGCTTTTTATGCTTTGACGTTTGGACTTCTAGGATTGATTCCTGTCCCCCGAAACAATCGAGCTAAAAGCCATTGATCTATTTCACCCCCCACTTTCTATTCTTTTACCTATGGACGCCCTTCGATCCCAACAGTATTTTTGCTATGTAGCAGCTTTGAACTTCCATGGACAAGGCACTGTACGATTCGATCTGTTCCACAATCATCAAAACTGCTTTCGGATGGGCTCAGAGATGGTACGGTAGTCATTTCCGATAACGAAGAGATGTTTGTTGCTTTAATGTACGAATATGTAGTCTATAAAATAATTTGGATTCTTGGAAGTTGACATGTGATGAGTGACTATCAGACTGATGCGCAGTACATAGCTATGCCACTGCAACATCCCTTTCTTTTGACTCTCATCCTTTCGCCTTTTATCATCAATGTACGGCGGCTATGGAACGGCTAGTCCTCCTATAACGAACAATCCTTTCATACCCGGTGGAAACCCAAGTGCCCGATTCCCCGATATCTCCTCGCCGCCTCCGCAACCGCAACAGCAACAGCAGTTTGGGTCGTGGAATGACGGCTCATCTACGGGCGGGTACCCCCAACAATATCAGCAGGGCGTGTATCAGCAGCAGTACCCTCAGCAGCAGCAGACAGGGTATGGGCAACCGCAACAGCAGATGGGCGCAGCCATAAGTGGTAGCGGCTATCTCTCGCCGACCTCAGTGCAATCCTACCCAACCCAAGGGCCCAATGCGCCCTTCCAGCCCTCCAGCTCATTTGGCCAGCAGCTCGCAGCGCATGTCAGCGGAAGCAGCTATGGGTATCTCCAAGGCCAGCAGCAGCAGCAGAACCCGAATGCGTACAACCCCGCGCAGCAGCAGTTGCAGAACAACCCGGGCTACATCGCCCAGTTTGATCCGTACTCCTCTCTCGGACAAGCTTTGGGCGATGCGAATGCAAACTCGGGGAATATGAATCAGGGCTACAACCCTGGTGGGCCCGTGCAGGGGATGAACACGGGATCGACGATGTCTTCTACTTCTGGGAGTGTTGGCTCGGCGGCGTCCTACGGTATGTCATCGACAGGAAATCCACATCCGAAGGACTACATCCGTACCCACAAGGCTGAGGTGGAGGCCTGGGACCAGTATGCGTGGAAGCAATTGATAGGCGCGTTCGAGGCGCTTATGCAGGCTTGGGAGGTCCGGAAGAACGAGCTATCGCAACGCGTCGGGGAGCTCAGTCAGCAGATGCAGGCTGGGATGGCGTATGGCCAGTACTATGTGATGCAAATACAGCAGGAGGGTTCTCGTATACAAGGGGTATGTACATTCTATTTTTCGGATTGCTGTCTTTGCGCTGTCCTTGGCAATGCCGTTCCTTCTCTGCCACTGACTCTGGTGCTGTCGATCCCATTTCATTATGGCACACGCCGTGGTTTCTAAGAATAGAACACCTTTGCTAATTCTCTCGATTTCTTTTCAGCTCTTGAAAGAAGCGCAAGACAACTTTGGTAAGCACATTTAAATGCAGCAGTCCTTCTTGGGGTCAACTGATGCCAATCACTTTCTTGCTCAATAGACACTGTTGCTGCTTCGACGTTTCAGATCAAGGAAGTTTTTGAGGGATACCGACAGTCCAGCGATCTGAATGGCAAGCGCCGCGTCAGAGAGGCAACAAATGCATCGCTCCAGGGCTTACCGGGCTGGCCTCAGCCTTATTGATGCAGGTTAATTCTTTGCAGATATTGTCTGTTTATCGGTGTTCATCGATTTGGACAGGTCCGTCTCAAATATTCACTTTTAGGGATTCACCTTTTTTGTAACCATGTACCTTGTTTGTATCGCTGACTTCATGTACATGTCCTCCAATGTTTTGCTCATTTGATGTTCCAATTGTACTGTCTGTCTAGGTCTTCGGCGACACTAGTCATCACATTTCCTATGTTATTTGTAGAACTTGATTATTACTACACCTGTGTACTTCCTATTTTTCTTGGGTTATTGGCCGCTGATTTCTCAGCATATCAGAATTTCTTGATTTATTAGCACGGGCATTCACCAAGGCTACTTTGTAATTTGTTCGGGCATGGCTTGAATATGCACAGTTAGTAACTACTACACGGATTATACATTGAAGATTCAGGATTCGAGTTCCGATTCTAGTACTATCAACTCTAAATCAAAATCGTAGTTCTAATTCCTGGTGGACTTAAGTTAAAGTGCTCATAATATATATAAAATCCATAAAATTACTGTAGTAATGTTCCTTACTCTGGTCCTCGAAGTCCGGCGGCCAATCCGACGTTGGACCCACTTGGATTTGCGGTGGTATTTTTGGTTTGCACTACCTCGAGAAGCAAATTTCGAATCTGGCCAATCAAGCCCAGGTCTGTCTTCATCTTCTAGATTACGATAGGCAGGGCATTGACCCAGAGTTACCCTGGATTTGGGAACTAAGATGTTTATCCTAGATAACTGTGCCTTTTGAAGGAGTCGAAGTAGATCATCAGAGGTGGTGAGATGATCTTCTGAATGCACTTATACTACATAAGTAATC
Source organism: Pholiota molesta (assembly GCA_014925825.1). Lineage (NCBI taxonomy): Eukaryota > Fungi > Basidiomycota > Agaricomycetes > Agaricales > Strophariaceae > Pholiota > Pholiota molesta. The sequence goes on from JACGCK010000396.1 coordinate 15,969, forward strand.
ATCCTTCGACCACGGAAGCCCATGAATCATAAAAATGACAAGCCAAAGTCATTTGTGCTGATGTCTTGTTGGATTTGAACTCGAAATAGCCTACTCCAGTAGGTAACAAATCCGATGGCCGTCGTAGACGTGGATGAACTTTTAAGTAAGTGAAAGTCGACACATATGTGCTTCTGAACACATGGTCGTATCAGGCCGTCGATCCGCACTCGGAAAGATAGACGTGTGGTATGTATGTATACACATACTATAATACATAGTGCTGGAACATCGTTCGAGTCGATGGACATTGCTGTGAAGTCGTCTGCCGTTAGACTTCACAATCCATTGGATGTCCGAATGCCTCTCCGAAAACCCAAATGGCTTGCGGATATTTCGTGGCTGCTTGTACACTTTGATCTCCTCCCATCACCCGACTGTCCAGAAGGCTGGAGTAAAGCGTTACAGCATGGGATTCGGACTGATATCCTTAGGAGGAGCAAATCCCGGGATACAGGCGATTCGTGGGATCCTGAGGAATCCACCCGCCCTGTAGGCCTTTCTGGTAGCTCCATTCATCGGCGTTTTCAGCCTGGAAGCAGAAGATGGTGAGTGTTCCTGGTTGTATGAAAGATAACAACATGTTGAATTGAAAAGAAAAATGATACGGGCAATAATAGCGCCCAGTGTCTTTCGAATGGAATAGATGGAGACTTGATGGCAGTGTTTTTGGAAAGAAGCACCATCGTGCCATACGATATGGCCATTTTTAGCCCTTACTCCCAGGGAGCTCAAGATTCGTGCATTGCTCGATATACTCGAGTAAAGAGAAAGAAATGCAGAGATGACATACCTTCCATGTCCAGAAAACCCAGCCTTGCACAGCTTCTCCAACATCAACTTGAACTTCCCAGTATCTTTGAAGAACATAATAATAGCGAGTGAGAAGAAGATGGAAAAAGATATGGAAACAGAACAAACATACTTCCGTAGAAAGGTCCGATAGTCATCCGTCCAAGAAGTGTAGCTTCCTGTATAATTCGAGCATTTCCCGTGCACGATAGAGCTTGAGCTGGGGAACCAAGTGCCATCCCATCGTGCACCCACTCCGCGGCCATTAAGCCACTGCGCGCAATCAGTGACTGCATTTGACCATTCGCCCAATATTGTCCACAGATTGGAGCTAGCGTATGATGTTAGGCTTTGCGTATATGTGCAAGCAAACTGAATTTGAAGAATGAATACTTGGAATAACGAAAAAGGATGGAAAAAAACGCACGTTGATGTGATCGTCAAATGACCTGTCCAGTTCGTCGTCGCTGAATATTTGGTATTCGTGCTGAATATTCGCATCGTTTGTCAGTGCGGCGCAATCATTAGTGACGTGAATATCTCACAAAGTCCATCATAACACCTTGTCCTTGAGGAGCCGTCAAGAAGTCGGTCCAACTCTAGAAGACCCTAAATTCATACACATCACATTGGTAGAGGTATGCCACCTACATCGACACCCAGGAATGCATCGCCAATCATGATCTTCATATTTTTTCCAACTGTGTTCCTAACAGCCCCATATGCATCCGAGAAATAGCTTCGAATCGCGGCTGCCCAATCACTGTTAATAAAACCTGCACCTTCATTCAGCAGCTCCAGCACAGACACCTGGCTGCCAACTTCCTTGGCTAGAAAGGCAAGAGTATCGACTGTGCGAGTTATGTTGGCTGGATTCACTGCCCATAGTGGGTTACTGGTCCTTTGTCCTGAGTTATCATAGCCATTTTGCGACCCGGGAGCGCCATGTAAGTCGAGGATGACATATATGTTGTGTTTTTGTGCCCAGTTGAGCGCGAGAAGAAGATAAGGCCATGCTCCAGCAGTATATGGGGCGATTGAAGTTGAAGTTGAAGTGTCAGAGGATGTCAGAGGTATGGACCAATAGCCGATCGGTATTCTGCAGACATAAGGTAAGTAGATGTCAGAAGGTTAGTGGCGATGATGAATCAAGATAGTCAAGGTAGGCTTACCGAACATGATTCAGACCTGCTGCACTGATTTGCGCGAAGTCATCTTCAGTGATCCACTGTGCTCGAGAAAAACATGAACAAAAAAATGAAATGATCGCCGAATGCAAGGCTTGCCGTCTCCCAATGGTTGGTCAAAATTGATGATGCCGTTTGCTGATCCACCAATTGGCCGAGGGAATATTCATCCACGACATTGTTATTTCCCGTACTTTCAAAGACGCTGGGAGTTATCCAAGGCTAAAATCATCGGAGGATCAGATATCAAGAGATAGGAAGATCGTTTCTATGAACCCAGATTACACACCTCCAAGACAAGCCAACCACCTCTATACATGCCTACGTCAGTTATTGGTAAATTCAATAACTTGATAGAAAAGCATACATGTTGACACCCCTAATTTTATGGTTTCCATAGTCGAATGGAGCAAGCGTCGACGAGGGTGATGAAGTCGAAGTAGGGGCTTGGGGTGAGGCTGAGGCAATGGATGTTGCTGAGCTATGGTAGGTAGCGGTAGAGGTTCCTCCTATGCCAGTGTTTGTAGGTGGTTGAAGGATGACTTGGCCTTGGTGTGGTTGAATGCGGCATTGTTGCTTTTTGGCGACAGTTTGTGTAACAGATAGAACCAAAATGGCTTCCAGGTAGAAGAGCAAAAGACCAAGACGAAGGGCGTTGAATGCAGTCTTCTTCTGCATTGGGTGGTGGTTCGTGAATCGTCAGACGACAACGATCCTAAGAAATTCGCAACAGAATATAAAACGGCGAAGTTCGACCGGTGGTGGGGTCAAAAGAAAGGGTAAGTCTCGGCTAGCTGGTCCAGATTGTAGATATTAAAAGTTGGTTTTGGAGCTGGACAGTCTTGGACAGTGGACAAGGCTGACCTTGGAGCGATCTATATATAAGGGATCTTCTTCGAATACACGAGGCAGGCAGCATGTATTGTTGTTTCTGGCTATGAAACGTGCATCTGCTGCGAAAATATAGGCGGACGCGTGTATTTCATCACCAATTCGGAAGGAGCTTTAGGGAGCTTTATAATGAGGTATGGAGGTAAAAGAAAAGCTATGCAGTAGTTGCTGCCAGGTTGCTGCTATTCACGACGTTTGACTTCACGAAAGTCAAAATTCTCACGATGTTCGGCGTGAGTGTCGGGCATAGTTACACCAGTACCGCTGACCCCGATAAGCGCCCGTCACTGTACTTAAGTGAAGTACTACAAGCCATAGCCAGACGTGTGTTTAGTATTTCATATAATAATCCTAGCATGCGATGATATTGCGGCAGTGGTAAGTAACAGAATATGTTCTGGATAAAAGTACTAGGTATAAGCCCTCTGAACGGTATAAAGTATTATAAAGTTACAGTATGCTGGAGAAAGGAATAGACAAATCTTTTCAATGTGAATCCAACATCCTGGCATGATCAAACCTGCCGAATCAATAATAATAAGGTGTTGAATGCAAGAAATGAATAGATAGTGTCATTAATGCATGAGAGATCACGTTCTGTCTTGTAGGTTGAATTCCCTATCTAGCTGCATGGCCAGTTCCAGATCCTTGATTTCTTGTTCATGCCGCCTCGCCGCTTCCTCCTCTACCCGTCGGAGAGCTTCTAGCCGTGATTTGTCCACAGTAGGGGTAGGCGTCTTTGGTGGCGGCGGCGGAGCATAAACGGGAGTTGCTTGAGACATCTGTACTTGTTGTGGTTGGGTGGCAGGAGTAGGCGTTCCTGTGGCTGCGGAGCGCACAGCACCAGGAGGCAAAGGCAGTGATGTCTGATATCTCGTTTGTAGATAAGGGTCTGCATCTTCTCTTGAAGGAGGGCGCTGTCCATAGCCCACATTTAGACTTTGCAGCGCGGACCCACCAGATGTTGTTCTATGGTGTGCCATATGACCACTATCGGTGTAGCCAAATTGTCCTGGGTCTCTTCCGGGTGCCATGGCAGGTTGGGGGAAATAGAGATGACCATGGGATGGTGAATGAGCAGAGACAGTCCTGTTATCTTGCCAAAACAGAGGGGCACCTGTTGGTTGCTGTCCGCTCAGTCGATATCCAGAATATGGATTTTGACTTTGGACGGGAGAAGTAATAGAGGGATTCGTTGTGTTTAGTTGAGCAGTTATGCTACCCTGCGAAGTGACAGCTGGCGAATACCCGCCAGATTGAAGCTGACCTGGCAGCGGTGCTCTTGAACCAACGACATAAGGATTAGCCTTAGGGGGAGTAGTGGAACCAGAGATATAGGGGTTACGAGGCGGAGACGATGACGGCTGAGAGCCACTTGCGCTTCCTCCCAAATATGGATTGGGATTAGGAGGAGAGCCTTGAGAAGAGCGACGGGTATCGGGGTTACGAGGCGGAGACGATGATAGTTGAGAGCCACCTGCACTTCCTTTCAGATATGGATTGGGATTAGGAGGAGAGCCTTGAGAAGAGCGACGGGTATTGGTCATGAATAACGGGTCCGTAGGATTTCGACCGTGACCAAGCCCATTCTGTGGATGCGGAATAGGCGTGGGGGATGAGGCAGCACCTCCTGTTCCAGGGCGTAGGATGGTGGGTAAAGGTACTGGTTGAGGCTGTGTGTAGGGGTTTCCTTGAGGTTGTGTTGGGCTGCCGCTGGAGCTGTCAGGGTAGCCTCCAGGCATCGTGGGGGTATGATCATGATTATTGCGAATGGGTGCTGATTGATTGCTTAGACGTGGAGGATTGGAGGTCGCTGAAAGCTTTGAAGGACCGTTGCCTTGAGGTTGATGCTGTGGGTATTCTAGGTGTTTTGGGTATCCTTGAGTTTGCGAGTATCCTGGAGTAGGATGGCTAGTTTGTGGGTGTGGTCGCGAGAGACGCTCTGCAGGGGCAAGTTTTGATGGGCGTCTGTTTAGGCCTGTATTTTGATTTACAACAGCTGAGAGCAGTTTATTGGGCATTGCGGGCGATGGTGCAGGCGAGTTGGCGTAATATGTCATTTCCAGGTATAATTCACCGCGTGCCACTCCGTCGATTTCAAGTTGTACCCAATCTGCGTTTGTAAAATGGAAAGGTCAGTTTTATCGATTATAGATGGAATTATTCACCACGACATATCGAACTGACCATCAAATTCGCCTGTCCGTAGAGTCTCAGAGATATCAACTGTAGCTTTACCCATGAGGTCCTCTGATCTTGGTTCCATGGAATAGCATGATATTTCCATTTTTCTGTGTTTGGCGGCAGTGCTCTTGAGAATGGGGAAGCGCACTTCGCCATCCCATTCTGGATGCTGACCCCCTTTGATATCAACATGAGTGCGTTTCTCGACGCCTAGTGAAGTAAATAATCACGAAGTGAATCAGGGACCGAAAAAAAAGTCAAAAGAGAATTACCATTCAAAATGGCTTGTGCAAACACATCGGATTTGCGAAAGGAGTGCTTGTCAAGGAGGTTTCTTGCTTTAAGCAGCACAACGATTAGAGTTCCGAGTAAATCTTCTTTGCTGGGTTTATCATTCAAATCAATTCGAGGCGATTTGGAGGGAGTTGGTTTGGACATCGGGACGAGATAGTGCTAGGCCAAAGGTGCACTATCAGATCTTCAGAGATGGTGATCAAGCGTCGTCAAGCAGAGTCTTAGGACATTAGACAGACATTCTGCGGGCTTTAAGTAGTCGCGTAGGAAATCCGCGGCAGTTCCGTGGAGAGTTTAGGGTCAGCAATGGGTCGGAAGGACAGAGTCGCCAATATCAAAGCTGTGTGCGGAGCAACTTGTAGTGACTCTGACATCCATTTGCAGGAGCGCCAGGGGTAACTAGTAACTTGACATCGTCACGCCCCATCATTACTTTTACAACCGTCAACGTTTCAAAGTTCAACGTTCAACGTTCATAACGTTCAGCTACTTATATGAATGTTATTATCTAGCCGAATCTTCAATCCAACCCCTCAGTAGCCAACAAATTTACGTTCAGCAATAGAAATAAGGTGCAGACGACATTTTACAGATAATTACTGATGTCTGATAAAAGCAAACAAAAATAATTACTGAGTCTTGTAAGTATTGTCAAGATAATCTTTATGTCCAAAGACTGCGGCCCAGGCAGTGCGTTCTTATTAGCAACACCCTCAGTTCCGCTTGTTGATGTGATGATACCAGGGCGGTACTGAATCATATTAGGGTATGGGCTATACACCATCTAGTAAGAGGATTAGAATTAGTATAATGCGTTCCAGTGGTCCTTTCAGACTCACATCCCGATAAGAATCTCGCATGCGCATACGCATCAAGCATTTCGAATTGACGCTGGTGCTGTTGGGCTCCATCCAGACTTTCCAAACAGGATGATCCTTAGGAATGACTCGTCCCATATGTTTTCTGAGTATTTCCCAGGCGTGCCCGTTATAATGTAATCCAAGTACCCGAGCGAGCCGTTGAATGTGGTTATGGACGAACGTGTGATAGAATTTTGGGAAAATCTCCTCGAGGGTATTTGTCGCAACGCAGTGCTGAGGAAGAAATTGGAAGTCCGTTCCAGTTGATTCACGTAAGGTGGGCGGGTGAATTCGAAGGCCACCCAAATCGCGAATGACGAAACCTTTCAAGTCTCCCGTGGTGAGATCGAACCTGGCGAGGACGTTTTGAGCATGAGCTTCAAAGGCTACGCCATTGTGGATGAGTGCTGGTATAAAGGCATCGCATGCAATCCTAATATACCTAGGCGGCAGATCAGCTACAAGTACACTTAAAGGTGGTAAGAGGCGTACTGCTCCAAAAATGCCTCTCGTTTGTTGACCGTGTCAAGCTGCAATGCGTGCTGCACAGCAGAAATGTCTGCAGGAACGTTGGCATGATCTGTTTCCAACAACGCAGCTACGACGATAACTGCTTCGTTTTCGGAGGGTTGATACACTTCTCTGATCACAGCCGTGAAGTGTTTCGCAATTTCAGGATCTGATGTACGATAAACCGCGCTGCTGGGTTCAAGTTCCACGACCAGGATCTTTGGATCTACAGCCAACTTCGGAACCACTTCCTTGGAAAATCGGGGGCCAAAGTTTGCCGTAAAATGAGAAATGGTACGCAAAGCGGACGATATTTTCACGCCGACAGCCAATTTGAGCGCAATGTCTGGAAAACCGGGAACGACCACAGTTCTTTCAATAAAATGAGAGTTATTCAATGCGAGGGGTAGCCGAGCTCACCGAATACTTGACTGCGCCAATGTAGGAAGATAAATCTCGGAATCCAATATTTCGATGTTCTTGAATTTCACTGCAATGTTCTTGGCTTGAAGCTCATGAATAGGCATATAGATAAAATTGTCATCTTCCACAAATGGACGGCCGGCCGTTTCGAAGGCCTTCATCGCTAGTTGTTGACTGATTCCTTTAAACTTTCCAAGAACGTCGAGATCTGATGCTGGGACTCGAACGAAGCGAATGCGAGGATGATACCAATCATAAGCCATAGGATTTTCGGTTGCATAGTTTGTAGGTAACATTCGGGCTCGATGCATCTTGACAATGCTCGTCAGACAATATCATGACAGACGGGAAACAACACTTACTGGGTGAGTTGGATGGCCGGCGACAAGACTTTGTTCCCATTCAATTGCGGGAGAATCTAACCTGGGGCACAATGGCGGATTCTCGTAAGCCAAAGCTAAAGATATTTCAGCATACCGTAACGAGGGATATAAGTATTAAAGAAAGCACCTTGCCATTCGAACGAGCTCTTCAGTTCGAGAGCAATTACCTCCAAAAGATTATCCGATACGACGAGACCTTCGATTAATTTTCGCCATAACGATACTGGATCAGAAACCCGTTGGAGGCTTCCGCGCGCGGACATGTCCCATGGAGGAGGTCGCAGGCAATCGAATATAGGTGGGATCAAATAGTCCTAATATACAAATTAGATTTTCTGTTTTCAAAAGTTGACGGGAACGTACATCATAGTCTTCTTTCTTTCCATCTTCGAATTCATATACAATGGGCAGCATATCTAATGGGTCGACAAGACCGACGAGCTGGCCATGTTTGCGAGATTGATGATCTTTTAGAACTGGGGAGTGACGCAAGGGTATCATAACGAATATATCCTCGGAACGGAAAGGCGATAAACATTGACGTTTTCCGAGATTGTGTGAATCGAGAGCACCACCATGAGACCTGTCGCATCGCGGACTGGCTCGCAGAATGGAACGTAAAAGCACGAAGGATTTGTTCAGTTACCAGGCAGGATATTAAGCGCGATAGCACTGCGAAACTTGCATGTTCTTGAGGAGGAAGAACCGACCCAGAAACATGAGATCGTGGGCTAGTCAAAGTTTCCGAACTCAGGCAAGATTTATGGTTCAAATTGGCAAAATATGCTGGGATGAGAATTGGCGTTGGTTAAGGAGGTAAGATAGAGTGAAACCAATTACCAGTGTGACTTCGATCAAGAGGATCGGGATGTCTGGCAACGATGGTGGGGACCGAATTGACAGCTGGATTTGAATTGGCCTGGAAGATAATTGCTGCTCTACAACTTTCAAATGTCAAGACTCTGAAACATGAGGGGAAATGTAATAGGAGATACTGACATAGAAACTTTTCCGAGCTTAATCTAGCTCAACTCCCTTAACTGAAAGAAAGCGCCAGATAGAAAATAGTTGAGGGAAAGTTAATCAGTACCAAAAGATCAGGCTGGAAGGATGTCCGCCCTTTTATTTAGCTGGGGAGATCTCCGATATGGTGAAAGCTATAACAAGAACAATCCATAGTATGAGCACGTCAGCTTGTCTCCCGGTGGATTCAAATATTGGCCACGGCAAGATGGTAATATTACGATACAATATGTCGTCTGATGAGAGTTATCTGATAAGCGCAGCAGCTTGATTCCGGTTATCTCCTTGACAAAGATGGTCCGACTGTCGGCGCTATCGGCACAGAGTCGGTGCTTGCCACTTTGTGCACGTTCGAACCCTCTATCCAGAGAACTGGGGCGCATTGCGCGGATATGGCCCACAGAAAGACGGGGCAATCAAGAAAGGCGGTAATATGGATCCGACCCAAGGCGCGCGTGGTTCTTTGGAGTCCCAAGCCAAGCTCTCTATGACACTTTGATCTGCGAGGTTGAATTCAGCCATATGAACTGCAGGAAAGATATATATGCGTACTAAATTGGAAACACAATTTATTCCCTTTGCATGATCGCGATGATGGTGGTGCTCAGTTGTGAATGGTGTCAAGGTTGGACAGTGGAGGTTATGTAGTCTTGGTCAGCCCTAACGGAATGAGAGCGCGTCGATGTTGAACAAGTTCGAGGCTCGAGTCGATTTAGAATTGGCCAGAAATGTTCGTCTACTTCAACTGTCGTATTTCTACTGAAAACACTCGCAGATTGAATAGTGAGAGTGACAGGGCGGGCACAGGAAGAATAAAAAGTCGCATGAATCATTCAGCGGCAACGAAGAGTAGTTGCCTGTCAATGTCTTCTGAATCGTTCATTAGCCCTCTTCATCATCATGAGCTGAGAGCGTTTCAAACTCCGCAGTCATGTTCTCTGCTATTTTTTGCTGTGATCCTGCTGTTCTCAGCTTGTGGGCAGCTGTGATGCAAAGAATGTTGGCAAGATCCTTGATAAGGCTGGGGAGCCTAATGGCCCAAAGTTTATATCTATAATATTCTCATTTCAAGACATATCTTTGAACATATCACTCCTTGCTTTCTCCTTCGCATCCTGTGTAATGAATGAGATTCGGGAAAGGTCCGTGGAGATGCTTTATCGAAAAATGAGTACGAAGCTAGAGAATCAGAAGCAAATGAAAGACGCACAAATCTATACATAGACGACATTCTCATCCGCATGAAGCATTTCCCTGGAAGACTAGTTCTCTCGGGAGATAGCCAAGCATCATATAGAGGATGTTCTCTGGGGATGTTTTGTTGCAATTGTCGGCGAACCACGTTCCATCCAAGGCCGTTGTAGTGCAGATCGAGGACGCGAATCAGCTGCTGAAAGTGGTTGTGAATAATCGTGTGATACATCCGGGTATAAACGTCGTCCAAAGTCTTTGCGATGATCGAATGGCCTTCGATGAAATCAAGGTCGACGCCGGTTGTTTCCTTCAGAGTTGGCTGGTGAATCTTCAGGCCACCGAAGTCTCGGACAATAAAGCCTTTTAATTCCTTTGTTTCCATATCGAAACGCGCCACACAGTTTTGAGGATGGCATTCAAAAGCAACTCCATTCTGCAACATTGGAGGTAAGAAGGCGCGCAGGAAGACAGATACAAATCTGAAATGGCTTTAGTGGACGGTGTATATGGGGGTTGGTAGACTTACTTCTCGAGCCATCGCAGCCGTTTTTCCTGTGTATCCAGGTCGAAAACTCGCACAACGGAATAGACATTCCCATCTGTTCCTGTATGGCCTTTCTCCACCAAGGAGGTACACACAATCAATCGCTCATTGTGATCTTCGCTTGTGGACTCGTGGCATTCCCTCACAATAGCTGCGCAGTGTTTTGCGATCTCTCCATCTGGATGAGAATGTACAACGCTGGCCAGTTCTCGAGCAACAGTAACAATATTGCGATCCATAGTAAGTGCAGGAACGATTTGCGCTGAGAACCGAGGACCTAAGTATGCCGATTCAGGTGAAATTGTTCGAACTGCAGATGTAAGCCTGACTCCTATTGCTAGTTTGAGATGCAAGCCGCGATATGTATCTGGAATGACGACTGATCTGCGCACTAGGTTAACTTAATACACCCCGGTGCATTGACTAAATCAATACCTCAAGCTCTGTTGGGCCAATAAAGGTAGACTGAATTCGTCAGGGTATACTAGGGCATCTGGAAATTTGTCTTGGATATGAACAAGTTGAAGTTCATGAACTGGAATGACCACGCGATCGTCTTCTAAGAAGAGTTCTTTGCCGCAACGGAGGGATGTTTCTTGCAGTAGAGGTTTAATCAACTCTTCGAAGTTATATGTAAGCTTGAGGTTGGTGCGCGGAATAGAGACAAATCGCAATTTGGGATGGAGGAGATCGTATAAGCCAGGTGCATAATCTGGAAGTGGCGGAAGGAAGTGACGCGTTTTGTGCATCTGTACGAGTGCATAAGAATGTGGATAGTGGTGAATTCAAAATAGATATGAACCGGGTGAGTTGGGTGCCCCTTCGACAATAGACTGCTCCCAAACGATGCTAGGGTCGTGGAAAGAAGGAGCCATTGGTGGGTGCTCATAAGAATAAGCTAAAACGAGAAAATCAGAGCAATGAAAAGGAGATTTTATACGCTGTACAAACCTTGCCATTTCACTGCACTTGCAAGCTCTAGAGCAATATCGACTTGTATTTGTTCATCGAGTTTGTAACTCTTTGCAAACTTATTCCAAATCGAGAGGGCATCCGTTGACTTGAACAACGAGCTCTTGCCGAAGTCTGGTCTCAGTTTATCTTTCACAGAGTCGAGCACAGCAGATATGAAAGATGCATGCTATGACTGAGGATTAGACCGTCGTATAGCGAAACAATATAGCGGTGTTACATCGGGCGAAGTTCCGTCCCAAGGAAATTGTTCACTACCACTCTCGAAGATCGATGGTATCATATCCAAAGGATCCAACAGCCCGATCTCCCTCCCGATAAGAGAGCCACCATCTGGTTTAAATATCGGAGCATGATGTAGAGGCACAATGGCGAGGATGTCGTCCATAATAAGAGGAGCAGCATCGAGTACTACTTCGCCCTGAAGTATGATAGCAAAGCCTCGGGCGATTGGAGTGTCCAAGGGTTGATAAAACGCGCGGACCAGTGATTCTGTGACCAAACAAGACAACAGACGTGCCGTGGTAGCGAATTTGAGCTCGTTCATGTGGCTTGAAGTCCTGGGGAGGCACGGGGACAGGCATCGCGAGTCGATTGGGGATCAAGTTGGTGAAAGGACGTGATTGAAACTGGTTTGAAGGAAGACGTGAACGTGATTGAAACCTTCCAAGCCAATATTGAACATATGGTATTATTATACAGGAAAATCTCGATAGACTGCAGAGGCTACATTTGGAAGGACGACCAAGCCATCAAACAACCGCAAACCTCGCAATCTTATCAGATCATTGTGCTGCCCAAGTGCTGCCATTCGTGAAGCTGCTTGTGTCAAGAAATTTCCCGGATGACGTCCCGTTTGTACCTACTAAACACAGTTATCGGAAATGCCACTTTGCCTCGGATACGCTTCCGACGGGCCTTCTTGCATTACGATGGCATCTCTATTTCAGGGCCAAGCATCCACTTTTGCCTGTTAAAGTCGCACGAAGGACCCGTATCGTTGGAAAAATGCTGTCATTGTCGAAAAAATGAGGCCTTCACAACCTCATAAAGTAATAATCCACACTAATCACTGTGCCGACTGCGGGACTTCGCCGCAAGGATAGCGAACTATATAAACCAGATGCAGCAATGTTTCTGCGTGTACCTTCCTGGGACGTTCTCTAGAAATGGCCGTTTTGAGGGCCAAAGCGAACGCGCCTGAACGGGAGGAACATGACGAAAAGGCCCAATCTGCTGCTCAATCCATCGCCTCCACTGACGTCGTTGATGAAAAGGGGGATATTGGGCTTGCTACGTCCAATACTTATCCACTCAAAATTCAGTTGGATCTAGGAGAGACGCGAATCAGGTCGAGAACGAGCTGGTGGAAGATATGGTATGTGTACAAACTCTGTATCAATCAACATAGTCTCTTATTTTCTTTTCCAGGATACCCAAAGGAATTCCTCCTGCCCCGCCAGCATCACTAGACGATGCAAAGGTATGCATGCTATTGTTCATGAGTACTGGAAGCTATCTAACAACAATTTTTGGTTCGCTTAGGAAATACCTCTAACCACAGCATCCTGGCTCTCTGTTCTGACCTACTTTTGGATCTCTCCGATGATGGTGCGTTTTATTCGCATCCATTTCACGTTGACCATTTCTTAATTCGCCTCTTCAAGACTTTGGGTTATCAAAGAACATTACAAGCTACCGACCTATGGAAACTGGATGAATCTCACTCAGCCGAAGTTTTATCGACAAAATTCGACAACGCATGGGAGCTCCGA
>JACGCK010000397.1:0-28995 GCA_014925825.1 Pholiota molesta
CCGCACTCTGGCTTACCAGCAACGCTCGCGTACCAACTCGGTCCTTCTTCATGCGGCGCTCCGTACTTCTTTGCGAAAGACATAGGAGGTCATTCTATGCGTGCTGGCGGAGCGACCTTCATGGCCGAATGCGGGTGTCACCTTCCTTAATCCAGGCCGCGGGCAGATGGGCATCGGAAGCATTCGAACTCTACATCAGGAAGAACCCAATTCCTCCAAGCTCTATTATTCGCCCGGGACAAGCGTCAGGTAGCTACAGTCATTCGTCTTGATCACTCCTCACATCACTACCGTTTCATCTTTTGCCCTATTTCTTTGTTACGATATATTTTCCCTTCATCTTTTTCACTTCATTTAACCTTTCCTTTCACTTTCACATCATCCTCCTTTCCCTCGTCACTTTCCAAACTATTAAAAAAAAAAAAAAAACCCTTTTATATATATATGCATTTATACATCTTCATGTCTCCTTCTCCATTTTCTTTTTCTTCATAGGGCTTATAGCCATACGTACATCAGACGAATATATTACACGCGAGGGCGTCTGGCGCAGAGCCGACACCTCGCCATTTTCGGCCTACACCTGACTACGCCCACACCTCGTTTCTCACGAACCACCTGCACTCGCCTCTGCAACCTCAAGAGCCTAGGTAAAATTGGTCGGGTTTAAATATTATTTACTCTAGTCCAATTATACCGACCAAGGCTCGTTAGTCACATGCGTATTTCCCCACACTGGCCTGGCCGTGTGGATGACCCCAATTGCGCTGGCCCGGCCGCGCAATAATATATCGACGGCCACGCTGAGCTGGTCCGCCGCTCATTGCGAGTCTGCCTCACCTTTAATAGAAAGTCGTTCACAGCGGATTAATTTTCGTCCGGCATGTGACCCAACTGGGAGGAAGGAAATTTTAAGACAAACTGACTCGCATCCTGGTTTGTCTCCCTTCTTTTCCTTCCTCCACTCGCCATTTGCAGAGGCTCGACATCTCTCAAAAAACACCCACCCACCACAACCCCTTTTCCTTTCAGTCTAAGATCTTTTTTCCTTTGCCTCCTTATTTTTTGCGCTCACACATATGTGATTTTATTTCACATTTCATTTGTCTGTACTCGTTCATATGTATTTATAGCGCCATACCGTACATCAAGACGAATATATTACACGCGAGGCGTCTGGCGCAGAGCCGACACCTCGCCATTTTCGGCCTACACCTGACTACGCCCCGCAGGGTATGAAAATGCGCGGGTATGTTGTTGAAGGGTGGGGGATAGGGGTGATGGTTGTTAGATAACATAAAGAACACAAATATGGTCTGTCCGGAGGTCGTCGTCATTGGTCGTCGTCGTCGTTATGGTGTGTGCGCCATGATGTGGCTGCCGGCCTGTGCCAGGCGAAGTGGATGAAACAACAAGGAAAAGCGAGGAAAACAAAGCGAGAGCAAAATCGAAAGCGAGAGCGAGAGCAAGCCGATTGATGGATAATATAAGACAGCGTGGTGGATGCAGGGAGTGCCATGCGAGAGACCAGAAACAGAGAATGAGATCCAATGATGTTGAAGTAATGTCGATGAAAATGCCAAAGCAAATGTTGAATGCCAGTTGAAGATGCGATGCCCAGAGAGAGTGAAAAAGCAGAGAGAAGAGATGATGGTGACAACGTTTATGGCACCGATATCCGCTGCGGGGCGGGGAACAGGAATAGCCGTTTGCGTTCGGGGTACTCCTCGACTTCCACCTCGACCTCCTGCTCTTCACCATCAATGACCTGCTTCTCCACCTTTTTTACCTTTCTCGGGATGAGAGGCATCATGTCATACGTCTTGACATTTTCGTAGGACCACGATCGAGCTGTGAAAGGATTAGATGAGAACAGATTGGCTTTGGATGAGATCGATACGCACTGTTCTCGACTGTGGGCCTCTTGATATCTCGGCGGGAAGAGAGCTTGCTGTCACAGCGCTCGGTATCCTCGTCGCTGTCGCTGGGCATGCTCAAGGGACTGCGCACGCTGTGGCTCCTGCGAGAGTTGGCCGACGACGACGCGGCTCCGCTCCAACGGCTGGAAAGCGACGTGCCGCTGCTGCTGTGGACCTTCATCTTGACATCGGGTACGAGGAGCTTGCCCTCGGCGCCATTTGGCACCAGGGAGCGGTGCTTGGGAGAGGGCAGCGGGAGCGAGTGCGTTGAAGCAGCTGATGAGGCCACGGGCGAAGTGGCAGAACCGCCGCCAGCGTAGAGCGATGCGCGAGACTCCGCGCGCCTGCTGAAGTTCTCGGAGAAGGAAGAGAGCATGGCATCAGAGGCAGAGGATGCGCGCCCTGCGGGAATCGATTCCTGGACGCTGGCAGATGAGGTGCGGGCCATGCGGCGGGCGCGGTGGGGAGAGGCGACAACGGAGCCGTACGCCTTTGCGGCGGCATCCGCGTGGAAAGGGCTGTCGGAGGGGTTGGCGAAGCTGTAGACGGCGGAGCGCCAGAGATTGCTGCCGTCGTTCCAGCCGGGCACCGGCTTGCGGGGCTCCTGGACTGGGCGATAGCGGCCGACATGGGGCTTGGCGGGTGGGGGGACGAGGGAGTTGATGAGACGGCCCGCCATCATGATGCCGCTGGTATACTGTGGAGGATTCATGTTCTGCGGGGGCTCGTCCTCGAAGACGGGGGTGTCGGGGAAATCGGGGAAATTGTAGAAGGCGTTGAAGCGCTCCATGGAGGTGAGGGGGCGGTGGGGCGAGCCATCTGCGCTGGAGGCGTCGCTGTCGCTGCTGCCCGCGGAGAAGACCTTCTTGGCGAGCTTGACAGGGGACGATGCGGGCTCCTCGGCGTTGGGATCGATGGGGGCGCCGCGGCGGTTGCGGTTGAGGTCAGCGAGCTGACACTCGTCTGAGCAGTAGAGGGGGGTGGGGCCCTGGTCGATGATGAGACGCTCTTCATCGCGGGCGGGGGAGGCTTGACGGTGCCGTTTGGGCGGATACGCCCTGTGCCGTTGACGAGGCCGGCCTTGCGGGGAGCGCCCTTCTTGCGGGGGGACGAGGGCGGGGGAGGGGGGGGCTGGTTAGCGCGGGGGACGAGGAGGGTGGTGCGCTTTGGCTCGATCTGCTTGTCGCAGACGGGGCACCAGGCGGAATCCATGGGGCTGGGGAAATGGTGACGCCCAAGAGGACGCCCCGTTATAAACAGAAGCTGCCCGATGCCATCTCAGATCCATCTCGCGGCGCCACTCCCAATCCCAACCGTTCGCACCGGGTGCCGGCTCTATTCCCTTCTCGGCAACCGAGGCACCGCGGCCAATCCTCTGGAAATCACACCCCCTCCACCCTGCACCAGACCCCCCTCCGGCTTCCCCCGTTTCCCCGCCATCTCTCCGTCCACCTATCACCATAAATATACCGCCCCCGCAATCCTGATCCTGCTCCATCGCTCACTTACCATATCATATCTTACACCTCCATCTTTCACGCCGCAGCGACCGTCGACGCGCAACATTTCTTGTTTATCATGATACTGCATGCATCGCCCCATCATGACTATCTGCGATAGCAGCTGCCATCTGGCATGTTCAGTACGTCATCACGCGCAACCATGCATCAAGCGCTCGTCGTAAACAAGAACGCGGCTTGTTCAACAATAATATTATTGTCTCTTCTGCAATGGTCCAACGTCCAACACCTGGACCTCCCATGCATCTTGTTGTCATCCAATTATCATGATCATGAATGCATCTACCATTGCATCAATATCATATGTACCACTACGTCCGATCCACCGCGCTGCACCGTCAGACGACTGGACCAGCAAAAATGTTACTCCAAGATAGTGCCAAAGGCGCACCACAATAAGCACGAGATAATCCCCTGCTCCTGCCTGCTCCCCCAGGGATCCAAGCGCGCTTGGCCCCTTGGGTGCTCCTGCCTGCACGCGCGCCACGCACATTGCCAGGACGCATCCCTCTTATCTCCTAGATTATTCCGCGCGGTAGCTGCACTCAGGCGGTCCGGCGGAGGCAAAGTATATCCCATCCAGGAAGGATCCGCCCCCAGATCGGGGCGAGGCGGAGGCTATTTCGCATCAATATCGCTCGGGCGTTTCCACCAGCACCCCAATATCCCTTATGTGCATCTCCTGCGTTGCCGCAGGCGGCCGCCTGCAAAAATGCATACGCGAGCCGGGGAAATACAATCACCTGAAATTTCTTGGAAATTTCCGCTTCATCCAAGACGCGCTGCAAGCAAAACCTGCTTCTGGCGTTGGTGCTAGAATAATTATCTGCGCTTGTCTATCTGTAGGGGACGCCCTGAGACGCCTTGCAATGTCTTATTCTACATGCTATATCCGCTGGTTCTGCTTGGGTTTTGCTTTGTCTGCATTGTTTTTTACGTTGCGAGTACTCGCAATGGGCTTATCGATCTTGTTCCTCGTGTTTGAGTCGCCGGCACCCACCTCTGGTTGTATTCCGGCTCCTTGATTAATCTGCGGTGCTTCCTGGTGCTGCTGATAATATCTCGCCATGTGCTTCTATTCCTCTATATTCCTCCGGTGTCCAAGGATTCCGGAATCCTTGCCATGCACTCGCCCGAAAGTAAATCACCCAAAGTAGGTGGCGTATTTTATCATATGAAGACCCCCCGCTGCCTTGGCCACCATCTACATCTTTTGCTGCATATACGAGCCGCCATATACATCACACATGGCCCAGGTTTACACCTGACGTTCTTAATGTGCTGTGCACTGTAAACTTTCTGGTGCTAATGTCCTCATTTGGGAGAGTTGACTCGAACGCTCATCGCCCTGATACCCCATCCTAGCTTCCGGGTGTGGGCGCCCACCCTCGTGTCCTTTTCCGACGGGGGCACTGCGACGCCACTTCCCGCGACGGCCGTGGAGGTGTGTAGCCATGGCGTGTCATTCGCGGAAACAGGCTACTATTAGGCTGTGGACCGATGGGGTCAGCGGTATGGGTATGCAAGTTATAGATAGCTACGCTACTTATGTAGTGTATACATTTGTGGGCGTACACCTTTCGACGAAGATGTCTGCAAACTAGCCCGACCGCTCCATGTCCAGGTAACGGCCCCTTGCGCAATGCCCAATGCCCAATTGGCTCCTCGCAT
The DNA here is from genome assembly GCA_014925825.1 of Pholiota molesta. Taxonomy (NCBI): domain Eukaryota; kingdom Fungi; phylum Basidiomycota; class Agaricomycetes; order Agaricales; family Strophariaceae; genus Pholiota; species Pholiota molesta. The sequence goes on from JACGCK010000397.1 coordinate 5,111, forward strand.
TTATTCCCGAGTAAGTGTATATCCGTGTTCATACTCGCCGTTATCTAAACTCTAAAAATCCTGTAGGCCGGGCAGATCTTATGGCATCGACACCGCGTTGCCACTATCGCTCTCAGATTGGCCATACAGAGCGGTATGCCCCTCCACGCTGCACGCCTCCCGTGCACCTGCTCCGGGAGGGGGGGGTCCTGGGACGCGGCGCCCCATATGCAGCGTGCACCACGCCGTGCGCGCGGGAAAGGCCACCGGTAGCCTCCTCCCGAGCGGGCGAGCAGATGAGATGCGCCTGCCTTATCTCTGCTCTGACACATTGGCTCTATCAACGCGACTATCATTTGATATGTAACGGTCTGTTTCGAGAGACTGCATTGTCTCGTGGTTGATCCATCCATCAGGGCACGCGTTGCGATTGGGGTGTTTAATTGAATTTTTTGGTGTGGCATTATTCATTATCTCGTGTAGTATCACGATTATCTGTGGCTCTCGTTATTAATTTGGTGATTGACAACGAGCTCCGTCCGCGAGTATGATAGATTGTTCTATGTAGTTGCTGCTGTGGCTGGGCTAGGGGCTCAGCGCACACGCCGCAAGACACAAAACGCCATCCGCTAGTGGATGGCACAATCCACATCCAGGCAAGGATGGGTAAAGGGCAAGCAAGCGTTATGGTTCAGCCTCCCGCGCGCCGCAATCGCCATGGACGATGATGGCGGCTATCGATCAAGTAATAGTATGTAACATTAAATGATTATCGCTCGGGAGTCCACCCGCCTCTCTTCCCTCAGCTGGTACAGAAGAAGTATGATACCCCCATACCCACCCACAGCCACCCACCTGAACACATCGCCAACCCACTCGTAGCGCGCTGATTTATATTAAATTATATTAAAAATCAAGAGGCCCACAACGTGCCCCGACGCACGGGGGCTCGTACCGAATATCCTGTCCAATGAAGGCTCTGCCCTGCCACTGGCCACTTATCTGCCTATTGAGTACATAAGTAGAGGCGAAATACGTGTGCTGACACGCCCGTCAGACATCTAATCGCTTTGACCTGGTACGGACCCTGAGGGCGCTGACAGCGCGCGTCCCACCCCACCCGCGCTTGTGCGCGCCCCGACTCCCGAGGCGTGCGGCCGTACATAGCCGCTGGGAAGCTCGCGCGGGCGGGCGAGACTCGAGAGGCTGCGTGAAGTCTATATCATCGCGTAGATAACACCGTCCGGCGAGTGCCCGTTGCGCGTGTCCGTGTGTGGATTTAGCCAAGATTTAGCCTTCGTTCACGCGTACACACTCACGTACAAGTAAGTTTCAAGACAACGAGTTCCCATTGAAAAATTTCGTGCCTTCTGGTGTCGGAGGATGTGTCTGCGACCGTGCGTGAGGATTACGCTATGCCCAGCGCACTCTGCCTCCTTCCGTGTACCGTGGTAGCGGACTGCCAGCAACTGCAACCCGTGAGGGCGCGGTTCTTGCGACGGCGTCGCAATTTTGTCTTATAGTCGTATCGAACCTATCGGACATATCATAAACATCAGCAAAATCAAAATACTATCAATACCAGGTAGATATGATGGTAGGTAAGTAGTCAAAGCTCTTGGGAAGGCGGCGCAGACGGGCATGTACACGCGCTATCGCACGTCGGCGCCTTGCTGCGCTCGGAGAGCAGACGCCGTCCTATAAGTATATATATATAGCGCAGCTATCTGCACTATGTATTTAGACATAGCGCGACATGCACATACGCATCTGGATATTAATGTACACAGGCTCATTGAGAAACGGCGGTCGTTGGTCATCTGTTCGGATGGCGGGCAATGGGGATGCCTCAGGTCTCGGGCCCGAGCACGCCACTCCGCCTGTCGGCGTTGTGCGTTTGCACTTTGTGCCATCGGCGGCGCCTTCTTCGTTGAATTTAGTCTTGAAGTGGGAACTTGTTCTATAAGTACTCTCCAGGCGATAGGGTGGGTCCTCTGCAGGGGCCCAAAAAGGCTGGAAATATATTTGGTAGATCATTTTAATTATTGCAGGTACTGGGCTCTGAAGATTCCATTGTAGAGCAAAGAAGAAACTTTAATTCGTCCTACTGCCGGTACCTCTGAAGTTCTAACAGGCTGCAGATCCTCCTTTCGTTGAACGTTCCTCAGTTCTGATATATTAACATCCGCATTGTATTGTTGTAGATAAATACTAGAACTGCGCACAGCTATGAAGCGCGAGAACATTTAAAACAGACGGTAGTTCTTTTGATTCTTTGTCTGGGGATGCGGCGACCGTGCGCAATATCCCGCTGTGCTACTCAGCGTCAATTCGGGCACATATGTCTAATTCCAGGACTAGACGGTTTCTAGGGGATTATTGATATTCTTCGCTGTCAATATCTCAAGTGAACGAAGAGAATAGAAGTAGAATAAACTAACCGATGTAAACTCTAGGTCCCCTTCCTTTCTTTGCCATTCCGATTAGTTCGAGGGCTGCGTAGGCGGCCATTGGCCTACGCACGTACTCCGTTTAGCGCCTATCTATAGCTGTGCTATTTTTGCATCCACTTTGCCCACTTCCTGACAACGATGAGTAAGCCATCCTTGAGCGCCGGTTGTGATATTTTATCCATCCGCCAGCTATGACTCGAAATTACTGCGCCGGAAGATGGCGCAAGGGTATCGCAGGGGGGTCTAAACTTTCTCGTTCGCATTAGAGTATGCAATATGCCTCTAATGAGACGTCATTCATTTCGTGAACTCCCCCTTCCCCGCGCCTTCCGAGTCGGAACTTACTTCTCCGTCCGAGTCATTCGAGGGGCTCGGAGAGCTTCTCGCCAAGGGCGTTAGTGGATGTTCACACCGATTGGGTTATGGATGACGCTGCGTTTGTGTATCATGATCCAATCGCATACTTTCAGTATCGGGCTAGCCGGAGCAATTCCCCTCCAGGGATGTTTGGAGGTCCACATCATAGGACCTCCTGTATCACGTTCGCATCATTGTCTTGTCAGGCTGAGGATATGAACTTTGAAGCAGAGTAGCAGCTGAGTGGCATGGGCGCCTATAATTAGAGCATTCTTCTGTTTTGGCACTCCGTCACAAATCAAACGAACATTCTTTATGCCGACCTCTCGTCTTCGTTGTCAGTCAATGGAATGGCAAGTTGCATGACTTTGACAAGAAAAATGCTCGAAATACGTACCTTACGAAAGGCTTCACGATTATTCCACGACGTCTGTATCTGCTAAGTACCCATGCCACTAGCGACGTCGACACCATTATGATCCGAATGACATAAGCCTACCCCGCACTGGTTAAGGTTCCTTTACCCCCGCATTTCAGGGCACCCCACCCCCACTGTGCGCACGCTCTGAGCAATGCGGCGTCGGCGTGCGTAAATACCCACTTGCACAGGTATAAGAAGTCTGCTTCTCGCTACCTCCGCTGCAGCTCACGCGCATGTGAACAGGCTTCCCCCCACGCCTGCAGTTCGAAATAGCAGGAGATCGCGTGTCTACACGTCAGTGAGCGGCGCGTGCGTGCACGCCCATCTTGATGCGGGGTTTTGGTTGCGATACAACGTGCGCGTGAGGTAGATATCACCGCCCTGTCGTCTACGTCACATTAAGTTCATGACTTTCCCCGCCTCACCTTCTCCGCCCCCTTAGTGTGTGTTGAAAAATCAATAATATAATCGATATACACTCCCAATATGATATCAACGGAGCTCCTTGTTCCCTCATTCCCCCTCCGCACGATGGTCTAAGTATACCGGCATCTGATCTAGACGATATTATTACTGCAGAGGATTGAGGCAATAAAATTAGTACGAGCACAGGCTGCACTCGGCACATAAACAATTTGAGAAGTCCATGTGGTCTCCAGCGTTGTTGCTTAGTTGCGCGCGAGATGGGTGCCACGATTGCCACGCTACATGACTTACTTACCAGCAGCTGAGATGGAGTCGTTCGGCGGGACATAGATCTGGCCGGCATTTGAGTTTAATCACAATGATCTAGGCCGCATGGGACGGCGAAATATGATAAGCAGTTCATAACGCAAAGTCGATGAATTCGGATACCAGGTGCGTCTGTGAAGGCATATGAACTCAGCCTCGTTCATTAAATTTCAACCTTAGTCCAATATTAGAGCTACGTTAAGCATTCGGAGCTTTTTCAAGTTTCACGGGCTTGGGAGATTTCAATTGATATGTAGTGTTCCGCTCTACCCCGCCCCCACATTCACTACATCTACATCATAATCAGGTTTCCAAGTCGGAAGTGAGATAATATGCAACAGAGTCCTCCTTGATTTCTTTAAAGCTGCTGATAGATCAACCGTATTGAACACTTGGCTACGAATATATCATATCCACAAACTCAGTCGCACTACGCTTTCTTGAGACTAGCTCAAGGATATTTCATGACACTCATAAGTTAACTTGAACTGGGCATAACATATTAACACCTTCTTTAACACGCTCATAACCTCTGATTGAAATGATTCATATAGCCACATTTTAAGATTTGCTTGTACCTGTGGACAGGCGAAATGAATTTTTGATTAAACATACTATCGTTGTTAGGAATACAACATTTAATTGTGTCTGCCGCATGAGAATATACAAGGCAGGAACATATTTGTGAGCGCTGCCTCTTCAACTAGTAGTTCCTCACCTGCCGGAGTAGATGTCGCTGTGAGTAACTCCGTGCCATTTTTGGGACATTGTTCGGGAATGATATTATATGGACCTGCAGTCTGAGCGCTGATGATATCAGAGATAAGTGAAGGATCCAATCAAACAAGCTCAATGCATCGTGTTTCGGATCGACACCGCGTTGACCATAAGTTGGCCGACAGCGCACACCCGGAGATCATGAGATCAGCCAGTATTTTAAGCTTCAGTAACTTCAGTTGTCACCGTGTATCGACCTTAGGAAAGCAAGTAAAGTAACATGCATAAATGTAAAGACCTACAGAATGGTAAGAATATCCCGTTTCCTAAGCTAATAGAATCTGCTGCATCATTGCTAGCGCGAGTGACAGATAATGGCTTTACTGGCGAGAAAGTATATCCTCATCCCTGATGTTATTAACTTTAATATTCTGAACTCTTACATGGCAGCGATTTCGTATTATGTCTAGGCACCATGGGATTCTAGGGCTCAACTAGGGTTGACTTATTTATGTTCGAGCCGTTCTCAGAGCGCAAGACGTCCAGTCCAGTGCCTTAAAGTGAGAGCGTCGCTGTAGCGCTGTCGTTTATCCTCTGCTTAAATCTGTCAGCCTAATTTCGGGCCACGGCGTGCACAGTAGTCAGAACAGCGCTGAAATAAGTATTTATTACCGATCCTCCCACACGGTGTATGCAGACAATCATCGGGTACATAGAAGTCATCTCTCAAGATCAAATTTCAAAGGCATATTCACGTCTACAACGAAACTATATTACGGATCGATAATTTATTCCTGAACTTTTATCATGATTTCTGAAGGTACGTAAGTATGTGGGTTCTACATGCACATGTTCAGGACACGCGACTGAAACCTGCAGAGAGTGAAGCTAGCTTATAGGCTACAAATTGAAGGTACCCGAGGCGAACCATGGCAAATGTCCACACGAATATTTTCCGACTGTTCCATTCAATTCTCCTAGGGCGATCGTCAGTGATAGTTTTTCCAACGGCAACGGAAGCGGAGATTTTATGCCACAGGAGCTCAGTGTCTCGGACATTGAAGAACGACCCCGATTTCTTCTAGCGCTAAGGTGTCTGGCAGACATAATATTAATATGTTATGTGGATATCCAATGTAGGTAAGGCAGCTGCCAGCCCATAAAATCGGAAGTCTACCCCACACTATTATGGAATCTTGGAGGTCTATGTATGGATTAGCCTATATTGAAGAGGAATGCACATATACCTCTTCCAGTCATTTTTGGTTTGTTTCCTAAATGCCTCACATAAGTATGTTTGTCAGAAGCTTTTCCCACATGCATACCACGATCGTCGATCTCTTTGATGCGAACCAGATGGATGATTCTGGACAAAAAATAGCTACTAGTTAGTCAGTAAAACTCAAATGCTCTATAAGAGCCTTTGGTGGATTCTAAAAAATTATAAAGAAACACCCAAAACCTACTCAATCCTATCACTGCTTGGCTTCGAACGAGGTTAGCGCCCACTAAATAATTTTCTGCCCCCCGTCTGCCATGCACAATCAGAGTTCCGTCAAATTGGCGTCGAGACCCAGTATGGTAAAACAACTCAAAGAAATTTCATATCTCTCCACGTGCAAAGCGTGAAGCTTCGAACTTCGGATGTGATTTGCCCAGCAGGGCTTCGAGTGTGAAGCATACGGTAGAATAATAGGCTCACCGTAACAATTTGAGCCGGAAGAAAGGGTGAGAACGAATCCATGGGATAGCACTACGATCTGCTGCAATCCAGTCACAAGGGTACAGGTGGGACCGCTGACTTGGGACTATTCCCTCTGCTCGGACCTAATCGATTCACCTAGCTACCGGTTTCCAGTGGTTTGGGAAGACTTTCTCCCCATGCTTCTGCTAGTCATAATTAGCACCGAGCATCATTAGTACTATTGTGCCTACATTTGGTGTACCAGCATGATGCAGAAATTCTGGTACTCACTGGATGGCACCCTTTCTATAGGCTATTGCTCAACACCACTCATCTTCCTGTTTATACGGAGTGGTTGTCAAAGAACCCCCCTTAAATTGACATCATAAATTAACCTCACTCATCTTAACACAGCAGGATTGATATTGACTGTGAACCAGCATACGGAAAAGTGTAACATCTAGTATTTACTGTCAGGCATTGGCAGTTGAATGGCCCATGGGATATAAGGAATTTGCCGCTTTGAATAGTGCCTAATTGTGACATACATATATATGATACCCCGCAACAAAATTAACCCCACATATTGCGCCTATCAAAGTAACTGTGCTAATAATAGCAAATTCGCAGAGCAGCTGTAGGCAGCTGTCCAATGACGAAGTGTCTAGTACATACGGCGGTATGGCTCGTCAAAATCTCACTGGAAGACGGGTCCCTAGTTGAATATTTTAGGGCTATCGAGCTTGTCTTATCCGTCTCGAGATTCAGAATCTTACTTGAAATTCAAATATTGTACATATCTTCTTTGTTATTCGACGTCTTCCGATTCCGAATGAATGGGCCGGGCCGTTCTTATTGACGCCCAACATATAACTGACTTATACCATGATATGTAACACCGTAAGCATTTGGCTTGAACTGAAGATTGACAGATGGAAGCAGAAGAATCACCAAATGCCGCAGGTAACGTAGGAATTGTGCTAGCGACCCTGCTTTGACTGAAAACCATTATGGCTGAGGCTGAGGTCTGATAAAATCAAAATTTACGACAGAACCCTAAATTCCGAGCCCCATCAGCCATAATCCGTTCGCAAAAACCGGCATATACATAGCCATGGCCTTCCCGTTGGGCGATGAGCAACTTGCGAATGGAATGTCCGACTCCGAGATCTCATTCACGTGGTACAATCGGGCCGCTTGCTAGACGTCGGGGACTGTTTCCACCCTTCACCTTATATCTTGCGAGCCAAATCGGAACGAGTAAATGATGTTTGCATTAGAGTGCTGGCTTCGCATCTACCAAGGCGATAAACTCATCTTGATATGTGCCAAGTCTCTGTCAGGTATCCAACGACGCAACGGGCGCTTAATATTCTTCCCTTTCAAGAATCGTCTACATACAACCCAAAATACCAAACACTTGCCTACTGGAGTCCATGGCAGCCTAGTCAATGCGGCGACATGGAAAATATATCGCCCTGCTAATGGACTACGAGTACATAATCGGTCCGAAAGGACCTGCAAGTCAACTCACGAGGGTCCAAAAATATTTGATCATCTGAAAATTCCAAGTGGTGTCCGCGAACGTTAAGCCAAAAGGTTTAAAGGTTTAAAAACTGTGTCATGTTTCGAAAGACACTATAGATAGCGTATGAATGATCTCTTCGAATCTGGCATGTTAAGCTATGTCCATTTGAGCAATGAGATGTCAACGTCTGAGGATAAGAATAATAAATAATAAGTGTGCCATATTTACTTGCTTGGTTGCCACAGATCAGGGACGCCTTTCGGTGTATAATATTCATACGTCAGTAAATAAGGAAGGCCGCAATTCCGTTCGAAGTGTATGGACTCACGGGGGAGATGATATCTCAGGAATAAGGAAAAGGCAGCTGCAAAATCAGAACACCGTTATTTCGAAAGAAGAAATAATTACGTGCGAAGATATTTCAACTTTTGAGCTCGTCCTTCCGCCCACCAGTCCATCCAGAACCCGACATTCGACATTCAGAATGCGTAGTTCAACGTTCAGCACTCAGCAGTCAATAACGATTTAAACGATACTTCAATAATTCCGTTTGAACAGTGAAGGAGAGCAGAATTTGGAAGATACATGGTAGAAACTCGGTCTCGTATTTCTCCGACTCGTGCATTATTTCCACACCATCTGTCACATTAAAACCTGTTGTGAGTTGGGCGGGCCGTGAAAACGTGGACGTAGTTAGCTCACCATTACGGGCTATAGCTACGGCGAGCGGTCGAAATAAAAAACGGAGCAGAGTGCCGATAATTGCAATTGAGCCCATTTGTAAGTAACCCCAAGTAGTTTAGGCATCTTTTAATAAGAGCGCCTGACGGGAGGTCTAGGACAGCAACAACGAGTATCTCTAGCAATAGCCTTTTCACCTCGTCAGACAGGCTTTTAAAACAGGCATTTTCCCCGCCAAGTTATTAGGCCAAAACTTGAGAATTTAGTTGAAAACGTCCGGCTTTCTAACAAATGTAGCTGCATGTGTATCGAATTCAGGGTTGTACGAGACGGTAATTCTGGCAAAAAAGAAACGCACGCTTTTGTCGCCGCTTTGATGTCCGTGCAAAAGATCTAGATTCTAGCAGCTCTCATGCTGGCCTGGCACACAGCAAGCAGATAAAGTAGATAGATGGAGACATTCATTGGATTTCCACTGTGATACCAAATCACGAGACGTTTCAAGGAATCATCGCGCTTCAGTACTTGATAGACCGGAAGCCGGCCTCTCTATGAACAAGCTCGATAATGTGTTGATAGACAGAGAGGTCGGCCCATCGGCCTAAGTACTTGGACTCACCATCTCCTGAGAATAGATGATAGATACAATTTTCCATGTCCATGGGATTGCCGTCACAGGAGGTACAAAGATACATATTTACCCCATTTCGTTGAGACGTCCTTGTATATGATGTGGGTAATCCAGATTGAGGCCGAGGACCACATATCTTCACAGAAAGTAGGAAGAAAAGAAAGCTTCTTGGGATTGAAAGATTCTGGAATAGGAAGTAAGCATTGGGATATTTTGACCACAAAAGAGGCTAGCATAGTATAGATTTCAAGAACAAGCACAGGCTGAGAATGCCAGCGAGACAAGACGATACATCCCGTGTTTTCCAAGTTGCAAACATTGAGTACTTGAGTTCTGGCCTTTCGACTACAAAGACAGTTCGAAGCAGAGTTCCTGGGACTGGCAATAAGCAGCTTGGACAGTTGCTGAACAGCATCGACATGGTTGCAATGGGGAAGGTTATGTCAACTAATTTAGGCACGTATGCACAAACTTTAATTGTAACGGGCATCACCGCGTCGCGTCGTGACCCCCACGTTCTTTGAATCTTTCTTTCTTTGATCTTGACACTGATAAGCCGGTACACTACATATCGCCAACACCAGCCAACACCATCTGGCTCCAATTTTTTCTTCTTGGAGATCTTGAGCCTTCAATTAATTGTATCTATCGGCTTTACATCACATCTACGAGGCTATTAACATTGATATATCAGTATCTTTCGGATTTTCAGAAACGCGGGAAAGACACTTCAAAAGCACTAAGTTCTACAATCATGTCTATTCCCCAAGATGTGCAAGAATTCTTGGACGGGTATCCCGACGTTCGTGAGGACACTTCGGCGACAGCGAACCTTCAATTCTATTCAGATAATCTGCGCTGCAGACCGGATGAGCGTACGATCTCTCAGATACACAAAAAGTATCCATCTATATTTTGAATATCCGAGATTAAATTCTCGCTTATGCGCTCGTTATCTCTGGTAGATGGTTTGGAGATTATGACAAGTTGGAATATAAACATGGATATATCCAGTGGTTGTACGTCCCTTTTTTCCTCCTTGTAATTGACATTCTTCCGAGTTTTTGGTGACTTTCGCTGATTGTAGGTTTCCTATACGGGAATACGGGATGAACTACGAATCTCAACCACTTTATAAACATGAAGTAGAGCGGATGAAGGCTGATCCTGTTATAATCCAACGCGTCATCGAGTCGTACAAGCTTATGCTCGATTTTTACGGGATGCGATTGGCTTCAGAAGCTACTGGTCTAGTAGAACGCTCCCTTCAGCCCAAAGACTACCAAACGCGTTACCATAATCTCGTTCGTAAGTCGCCACCGACCGATGTCCTTTCTGACAGATCCGACTATTCACCGTCCCTCCCCGTGCTCCAGGATCATCCCACAACAATCTTCGCATTTCCCGCATTTTGAAGTGTCTATCCGAATTGGGGCTGGAGCGCCTCAACGCTGGGTTTCTGTTACACGTTCTGAACGAACAGAGCGAAGCGAATGAATTGAACTCATGGGGAATACGCAGCAGCATGGATAGATGGTGGTCGAATTGCATGCGAAACGAAGAAGAAAGATCCTGGGTAGGAAATCTTATACGAAAAGTCCGCCTGGCCGAGGACGGATTCGTGTTTACACGCAAGGAATACGAGCGCGCTCTCGAACGGAGAGCCGTGACGGGGCATTTTGGAACTCTGGAAACAGAACCCCCAAAGGTAGACTCTCATGATGAACCCAGCCAAGGAGCAGAATCTCTAGACGGGGAAATGACTCAAAAGGAACAGAACAAAGAGCAGGTTTCCCAGCCAGCCGACGAGACTCAGACGTAAATCTGAAAAGATTTTCATATCATGTATTTTTACTTCCAGCAATGTGGTGTCTAAATCTAAGCATGGCAAGTTATTCCGTCCTAATTCCAGACGCTGTCGTTTCAATTTAAGCAATGTGAAACTTTCGACAGAAGTTGAACAAGGGACTCACATATCGTCAGGCCAAAAGCATTATGAAGAAAGCTTTGAAAGCTTTGCGTAGAGCGCCTCTTGACGCTTTTTGGCATACATAGCACTTGACGCTTGCAAAAGGTCTTCTATAGTTTCATAGATCCCGGTAGTCGAGACGATCTAAGATAATAATCAGTGATGAGCCAAAAAAATGTAAAATAGCTAGGAACCCACTGAATAGCCTTGGGTAGTCAATTGGACTGTAATTTTTGGACCGTCGAGCAGGACGATTGTGGCGATTGCCTGTTGGGGCGAAGATGACGACACAGCAAAACTTTTGATCCCGAAGGCCTGCTCGCTGAGGGCTCGGTGCAATTCTGTGTCGCAAAAAGAAGGGGGGGAGTGCATGGCTTGCTTAAGGGCAAAAAAGGCTGCCAATTTTTTTGATACATGATTGAGGACTCGGCGCAGGTTATATAGGCCTGCTAAGCTTGCCATCGCGGATTGGCGATCGAGACCCCTTGGCTTGGATCTTGCGAGGCGTCACACCAGAACAGGTGGCGCTGGGGCCTCCCAGGCGGTTGCACGCACAATGCAATGCTTGCGAAGTGCGAAGCAGGAAGTACTCTGCAACAGATAGTCAAGGGTTGAGAGGATGAAGTGATGGCATAAATTAAAATATGTTGCGCTTGTGCGCGGGCGTGCGGACAGATGGCAAAATCCTGAAGAAGACAGTCTATGATCGGGATCTACCGCAGTAAATTTCCTCATAGATGATGCGTATGGTCTGTAAATTGCTCACAGCTCGAAAAAATCGGGTGTTCTGCTGAAATTTTGTACGGTGTACTATGAAAAAGATTGCGCGTGGATTTTCCGAGTCTGGCATCCAAGTATATTCCGAATGCAGGGTCGCTGTATGGTCTTACCAAATCTGTGAGGTTTCGAGATCTATATTGGGTATTTGCCTTCTCTGGTGAACAGGTTCCCAGTAAATGCTGATAACAATGTGAAAAATATGAGGATGCATCGATTAGAAATGCGGATGGTACCGGGAACAAACAGTTGAGAACATAATTAATTTATGGGCAGCATGGACTGCATGGACAGAACCATCTATTTCCATTATGACATTAGTAAGTATAACGTACGAATGCCTAATTTTCTTGTCTTTTTTATATTCGATGATGCAAGCAGCACTCAAAGGATTCCATCTTCAAGGATATATATCCCAGGACGTGTAGAAAATATTTGCATTACTTCGAAGAAGAATTCCATGGGTAAACGAGTGTGGATTATTCACGGAGATTCCATGTGTTGTACCCTACAACTTGAACATGATCTGAAGATTGTCATTTTGTGACATGTGCGGTGGGAATTGGTATTCCGGAATGTAGATGCATGCGCAGCCTCGAAATGGACTCGAAGACCCTTTGTTGAATGGTATATGAATTCGGTCGAGCGTGTTCGCTACCCCAAAAAAGCTAGAGCGGCCCGTATGTATATGGCAAAATGGACGAAAGATTCGACGAGAGCTGATTACGTTTGCAGACAGTGCTTTGAACAATTGAAGTCGGAGGACCTAGGGGGAATTGGATAAAAAACTGAAAGCACATGCAGAACAGGTTCAAGTGAGGGTGGATGAGTTTTATTTGGCGCTGTTATGGCTGCGTTGGGTTTGCTCGTGCTCGGTAATGGCGGCATCGAGCAAGGACCTTGTCGTACGCGCCGCGAGCAGGCCACCGCGACCGACAACGTTCGTGACATATACCATCTCTGTATCTCTGTATTCTCTCTACGACGTTCTCCTTCCCAGTTACCCCGCCCGCGCCCGGAAATACATTGTATTTCTCGCCATATATCCTAATTCACAGTGCAAGTCCAACTCTATCAACTACGCTAATCGCCTTGTGGTCTCTTTCCATCTTTCCAGGTCCATATAACTGTCAACCCCCCCCCCCCCCCCCCCCTACTATCTTCACTATTCGGTTGGCTTGTGGTATACCAGACCGATACCGGTTCCATCGCGCCCAACTCCACCCGGCATATCTTTAAATCCTTCGGGCCTCCGATCTCAAACATTAGCGTCTTTTATCGCAATTTAGTGGATGCTGGGTTAAAGTTGATATTCATTGGTGCGTGATGCTTCTTCCATGGTCCTGCACGACTCTTTCCATGAGACCCGCTCAACAAACATGGCTTACGACCACTCGATATACCTGCAGGTTCCATCTAACGCTACCGCGATGCATTCGCGTCTTGCCATTGATACCACGGCTGGTTATAATTCTGGCCCATCTCATACCAAGACGCAGTTTCGAGAGCGCAGCATTTCACCATCATTCAATTCAGCTGGGTCTAGTACTGGCCGCAACATATACCAACGAGGTCGCAGTACATCCAACGCATCTACTACTTCAACACTATCAATTATATCCCCTTCATCTTCCTCCACAAATGCCTCGACGACATCACTAGCTATACCCACCTCGAGACAACGTTCTCGCTCAAGGTCTCGTTCAATCAGTCCTCCAATCGACGAAACGGTGCGACTTGGCACGGAATATGTCCTTGCAATGCATGATTACTCTGCGGATCCTCCGAATCCGACGTGTCTTTCTTTTCGCACTGGGCAGGTCATTCATGTGTTAAACCGACATGGAAGTGGGTGGTGGGACGGAGAATTGGAGGGAAGAAGAGGGTGGTTTCCGAGCAATTATGTGAATGCAGAGATGACGCCCCTCACGGAAGAAGAGCCTGTGGGGATGATTGTGAGTACTGTTATACATACGATAAGATGGCATCAGCTAATTATAATTTAGTCGGAATCCCGCCATCACGTCCATAATAAATCTTCTGCATCCGCAACATCATGGACTACTATATCGTCTGGAACTCAACTTCAACGAGATGAACATAGTCGTAACCCTTCAATAACAAGCGAACCATCCGAACAAGATGTGGATCCATATTGCCCACCACTTATGGTTCCTCTTCTACACGGACTTTCCCTTCTACAAAATGCTGTACGAGCGAATCGCATAACCCATTTCCAACCTTCAACCGCGTGCATCATTGGTTGTGTACGTTCTATTCTGGCGTCGACTGGAACCTTGCAACGAGACGCTGCAATCCTGCGACGGTTTCCGACTCTCAGTGAAGAACGTAAACAATTGCTAGTGAATCTAGCTTCACTAGTTGCTCAGAGCAAAAAAGCGTCGGAAGGAAATCTGGATGACCAGGAACTCGCGCAAGAGGTGGAAACGATGCTACGGCTAGGAGGGCAGGCGTTCTCACGTGTCCGGTCGTTTCTAACCGTGGCGATAAAGTGTGGCATAGAACTCCCAGAAGAACAGGATATTGCCCGGACGGCTACTCCAGGCTCGGAAGGGAGCCAAGCGTACAAAGATTATGGCCATGAGGACGATGAGAACTCGCCCACACGGACGCCTACCCAACACCGAGGGCGCGATCCCAGTGGCATGGTTCCGAGACCAGGATCCGGGCTTGTGGGGCCCCGTGCAAGGGAAAACGGATCGGATTCTGGTAATAGCCCCGGACTTGTCAAATCCTTAGCTCGAGCACGACAAGAGCAATATCTCCTCAAGGACCGTAATACAACCCCACAGCATAAACTCAACCTATCAATCAGTAGTATCTCGTCCTCATCCTCCCTCTCATCACAAGAATCTACACCTGCCGAACCTCCTCCATTTCCTTGTGGACCTTCAACGGCGGCACAGGTCATGGAAGCCCTTAGATTCACTCACGACCACTATCTTTCCACTATCGCTGCCTTCATCGGCCACGCTCATTCTCATTCTCGGACGTCGTACGCATCTAGTACAGGCGTGTTGTACGACCTTGTCAAAGAAATCGTGGAAATGGTTTGCAAACTTCTCACCATCGTTGAGGCCGTGATGCAGCATCCAGATGTACCAGGAAACCGAGTAGGCAACTTAAAGGCGGCCAAAGAGGGACTGTATAACGTCACTAGCGCTTTGGCGGAGTCCGTTCGCCTTTTGACGCTATCACTTCCTTCTACGATATCAGAGGAGGACGAGAAGAAGATTTTACTGCGCTCAGCTACGGGCGCTTTGAAAGCCGGCGCTGACTGTGTAGCCGCAGTGAAAGTCTGTCTTAACCGATCATTTGGAGACCGACCTTTCATCGTCAACTTGCCGAATGTCGAAAACGTAATTAGGGCGCCGTTCACTCCTCTGAGAACAAATGCGCCCAATACCCCGAGGTCGCTCAGCTTGAATAACTCAGGTAGTGCATATCGCCTGAATGGAATGGAGGACGAAGACTTGACTATCCAAGCCCAAACACCCTCGCCCGTTCAACGTCCGCGCGAAATCTCATCCGGCTCGGAGACGAACATTCTGACCAGATCATCCTGGGTGCATTCGGACGAAACTCGTGCTACATCACCGGACGAGGCCAGGCCGCTCGCTCCGTATGGTTCTGTCGAACGCGATTTGCCCTCTCCTACTTCACTGGCGAATACCGATGAGACCGGCACCACATGGGAAGGTAGTCTCAACGATAGAGAGATGGGCGAGAAGCTCATCAACGGAGAGATACCCAGCGTGCCCATGTCAGGGTACCCCATGGATCCTAATGATCTCGGATGGATCTACGGTCACGATTACCCGGTCGACGATGCTGCGTATAACAGCGAAGGCCATCTCGTCGGTGCCACCATTGAAGTCCTCGTCGAAAAGATGACCCCACATGACAGCATTGTCGATCCGGCCTTTGCAGCCATCTTCTTCTTGACGTTCCGCCTCTTCTCGAATCCTTGTGAAATGACTGATGCCCTTGTGGAACGCTTCAACTTGAAGGCGCCCAACGTCGTTAGGGAAGAGGATCTGAATGTATGGCAACAGAGAAAGGGCATCCCTGTGAGGCTAAGAGTCTCGAATTTTGTCAAGACTTGGGTCGAGCTTTATTGGCGTACGGGGGTAGATGATGTTGCCCTTCCTTCTCTGATTTTGTTTACTGAGATGGGTTTGGCGCCCATGTTCCCTGGGCCAGCCGCGCGTATCATGGAGCTTCTTCAAATGCGCAGCGAATCCTCCGACATGACTGTCAGCCCAAGAGGAGACCGCATACGCGATCCTGGGATGTCTATCAATCCTCCGACTGTTACCACCCCAGTCACTGAAGTCCCTCGACCGACAATGACGAAAGCCCTCCTCGCGAACCTCAGGAAGAAGGATTTCGAACACATTTCCATCACTGACTTTGACGCTTTGGAGCTTGCGCGCCAGCTAACGGTGATTGAATGCAATCTGTATTGCGCAATCCAACCGGAGGAAATTCTGGAGAGTGGTCAAGAGGGCGCGGCGCCTCCTGTCAATGTGCGGGCTATCAGTTCATTGAGCACTGCGATAACTGGTTGGGTTGCGGAAAGTATTCTGAATGAACCGGATCTCAAGAAGCGGACGCTGTTGGTGAAGTTTTTCGTGAAGGTTGCGGACGTGCGTGGTCTATTCATTCTCCCCTTGACGTAATCCTAATTAAATTTGTCTTTCATCCATCCAGCGCTGTACTAGCATGAATAATTTCAGCACATCGCGTTCAATACTAGCTGCATTGGACTCCTCCGTTATTTCCAGACTGCGCCAAACCTGGATGGTATGTCTGCATTTTACATGTACGAATCAATGCTGATTCCCGTGATTTTAGGGTCTGTCGCAAAAATACAAGGCCCATGTTGAATCACTCCGAAGGCTGGCTGACCATAGTCGGAATTATCACGAGTACCGCAGCAAACTACGTAACACAGCACCTCCTGCTGTGCCGTTTTTGGGTATGCTTTTGCTGGGAATCCTGTTTACAATTCTTGGCTGACTAATTACCTGATTTCTAGGCTTGTACCTCACTGATGTTACCTTCTGCCGAGAAGGAAATCCTTCGCATCGAGCATCACCTTCGAACCCAAGCAGGAAGCTTCTTAACTTCAATAAATACCACAAACTTGCTAGAATTGTCCAAGGTTTGTGACGCGATATCGACTCTGCCTGCTTGTTGATATGAAATTTATTGGTTTAGATATGCAACGATTTCAGATTCCGTACAATCTCAAGGGTATACCGGAGGTCCAGGAATATCTCAATATATGTTTTGAAAAATCTAAACATCATGGCGATCTCCAGGATCTTTACCGTCGAAGGTACGTGTGCATGTATTGTATCTCTATCATCTTCAACTAATTGGTCCTTTGCAATAGTCTTTTGGTGGAACCAAAACAAGCAGCCGACCAGCCGCCAGCCAATGACGTGCGCCAACTGTTCAATTGGGCAACGCGGTCGCAATCACAAACTACTTCGTCTTCATAATCGCGAGATATACTCGTCTTCAACAAATTTATATTCTTATTTATACCATTTGTGGCTTCAACGATTGTCTGTAATTTTTTTTCACCGGACCTCCGATCATCTTTCGAACTTGTGTCTCTGGAATTTATTTCGATTTTGTCTTATCTCGTTTTGTTTTCTTCGAATGTTCACTCATTGCATTTTTACCACATAATCTCTGCTCCTGTTTGTTTACTATGTAATAATTAGTGTCGAAGACTAGTGATTTCTATAATGAATAGAGGAAGATTCATTATTCTAGTCTGTTTCTACTCTCTAGATAAATTTCAACAAGAGGTAATGACGCCCAGTGAGGCTCAACACTTTATCCAGCCACTGGTTCACTACATAGACCTGAACTATTGTGTTCATATCTCAAGACGTGATAAGTAGCCCGATTGGAGCCTCTCTTATGCTTAAGATTATCAATGCCTCGGACCTGAGGTATAGGCGGATATGTGTCCATCGAAACTCCAGGTCCCTATTGAGAGGAACAATAGGTAAGTATACGATTTATTATCAACGGAGGCAAACACGCCAATACTCACGAAGTCATAGACAAACGGCCGACTTTGCGTTACACCAAAGAAACGCGAGCTTTCGAGGATGACCGAGTAGACGGGGGACGGGTCGTTGCCCGGCGCGTGGACGCTCCAGCCCGTCGACGGCGAGCGGACGTCCCAGAACGACACGACGCTGTGTCGCGCGGTGCCTGCGGCGATGTGCGCCGCGGACCCGCCGCCGCAAGACACGGAATAGATGGACTCGTACGACCAGCGATCTGCCAGCGTGAGCACGGGCCGCAGGAGAGGGGCATCACCCCCGTGGCCGCCACCGGCCCAGTGCTGCTGTTGCTGAGGTCTCTAGAAGCGCGCGAAGATGATCGGAGGTCGTAGCATCGTACTTGGCCATCGAACCAGCCCGAGACGAGGATCTGCGGGGAGGCGCCCCAGGGCGAATTGATAGGAGCCCGCGAGAGGCCGTATACGGCGGATGTGGGGAGTTGCTCGGCTGGGAGGTCGGGTGCGCGTTTGGTGTGCAGGATGGCGGTGGGTCGTGGGGAGAGTATACCACCGTCAGTGATGGAATGTACATTTAGAGGCGTTGTGGAAGCAGTGCCGAATGCGGCGTAGGGTGTGGAAGACTCAAGACATAGATATGATGACCAGCTGCGGGTTTGGAGGTCGATGAGTGAGTGGGGAGTAGTGTCCGAGAGGTCTGCGTAATTGGAGCTTAGTCTAGCGTAGCCATTGGTGGATAGTGCGAGGACGATGTTGGATTCGGACGATAGGCTTTCTACGAAATCGTTGTTGGGCATAGGATTTAGTTTGATCCGCGAGAAAGATAGTGTCACTTGTTCTCCAGCAGGGGGTCGAGTCGTGAATAGGCGGATGCGCTCTATAGCTCCGTCATGGAAGGCGACATCTAGTATTACGTTCGAGCCATCATCGTTGATACAAGTGATGGCGGTAATATCCCGCGCACGATCGGGATTTTCCAACAATGAGACCACTCCTTCAAACGTGACGGGTGGGGCGGAGGACGAGCCTGCTTTCGGTACTCCGAAGGCATATGAATAAAGGTTACTGCCTGCGCCTACGATCAACCGGGAGGTGCTGATCGCGAGTACGGGTTGGAGTTTGCCTGCCCAAGTGCGCGACAAAGGACGTGCGATGAACGCTGCGCGCGTCCAGGCTGAGTCGGCTATGCCGTCATATAGGGCGCGTTTACGGGGGACCAGACAGCTCTTGCCTTTGCTAGGCTGTATGAGGGACGAGGGTTGGCGCGCAAGTAGTTTGACCAGCCGTATGCATTGACCTGTGCCTCGTGAGTCGCCGAAATGAGCAAGATGAGACGAAAAAAACGTACGATGGTGTGCAGGACGTGGCAAGTCAAGGATAGGGCGGTTAGTTCGTTTATTCCGAGAGGCTCCAAGATAAGAATCAGGATGTCTTCCGGGAGCGATGTGAGGGTCAACATGGTGGGGTAATTCTTTGACCACCGTGACTGTTCCAGTCAATTCAACGGCTTCTTAAATAGAGAAGGACCAGCATAGCTCACGCGTGTAAACGGGACGGACGTTTCAAGAATACGCTCCTTCAGTAGGTCCGAAGATTCTGATTAATTGATGGTACTGGCGGAAGAATTCTCAGAGGAAAGGCGCACTGGTAGTTTAATTCTTTGTTCAGTTGGAATTGGGATGTGTACGAAATAAAAGCGAAGACTGAGCGTTCTTATGGGCGCCAGATATTTCGGAACCGCTGGGGTGGTCATAGTGAACAGTCTGGAGCACAGCTTGGTGGCACTGGGTGCGACAAGATTCGGCAACAGCTCTGCATCACGTGTTCTGCTATATTTCCTTCCTCCCCGTCTGCTCTGACCGCCAGAACACTCAGCACCCAATCTATCCTATTCTCCGGCCGTCTCTCTCCATCTACCTTATAGTCGTTCGCACCGTGCACTTAAACTACGCCAGCCCAGCGCACGAATCACATAGAGGACATGCGAAGGGATGTCCGCATTCTCTAGTTGGAGATGGTATGTGCACCGCCTGGTTTCCATGTTCCTCGCTTGCTGATGACATCCCGGTCCCGCAGAGGGTGTAGGAAAGAGCACTATTGTTACTTCCCTAATCAAGGAGTCCTTCGTCGCTCATGTGCGTGTGTTTGACTCGCTGCGCGAAATCAAGCTCGCTCACCCCAAATTCTTCCCGCAGGTCCAACATATCGTGCCGGAAGTCACTATCCCCCAGAAGTTACCCGGAGAACGTAACAACTTACATAGTCGACTCCGGAGGTGCGCTAGTCTATTTCAGAACGCGTCGCACCCATTCTAACTGTCTAAATTGCAGCGGGACCACAGGACCGTACTCATCTCGAGTCGGAATCCGGAAGGACATGTTATCTGCGTCGTCTATTCTATCGACAATCCAGGATCATTCGACCGGATACCCACATACTGGCTACCCATTTCCGACAACTGGGGGTAAACGTACGTCTCCCGGCATCTTCTGGATTTTCAAGAGAAGAAAGGAGATGCTGACGTTGTGTGTAATATTGCATTACCTTTACTCAGGTCCCCGTTATTCTCGTAGGCAACAAATTGATTTGCGGGGTGGTGAGGTCACCAATGAGGCTTTGGAAGACGAGATTGTGCCATCATGAACGAGTTCAAGGTATGCTGCAATTTAGACTTGGGGGGTGTCTTTTTTGCCTGACCCGGTCCGACAACATAGGAAGTCGAGACATGTGTCGAGTGCTCGGCGAAATTACCACTTAACGTATCGGAGGTGTTCTATTTTGCTCAGAAGGCAGTCTTGCATCCTACGGCCCACTTACGATTCAAGAGACCATGTGCGCTGAATGCTGCTCCTTGACTAGCTTAGCTTTCTGACATCTTCTATAGGTGCTGAAACCTGCGTGTATCGCGGCTCTCAAAGGATATTTAAATTATGCGATACCATAAGGACGGAATTCTAGACGCTGCAGAGCTTAATGAATTTCAAGTAAGAGCTTTGAGAGAACCTTCGTCGTCACATCATGATACTTATTGGTGAACATAGAGGAAATGCTTTGATGCTCCATTACAACTGCAAGAACTTGAGGGCATCAGAGCAATGGTCCAAGAACACGCAGAGGGAGGTGTACGGGACGCGGCCTGACTGAGGCTGGCTTCCTGTATCTGCACACTATCTTATTCAACGCGGTCGATTAGAGACGACGTGGACAGTTCTTCGGAAATTCGGATACGCGGAGGACCTGAAGTTGACTGAATCATTTTACTGCCCAAGTGCGTTGTTGATATTTTTTAGGTTTCCTGATGGGCTTTTAACTTTCGCTTTTTCCAAGGTTCGATGTGCCATCAGATTGTTCCGTGGAACTCAGCCCGTTGGGATATCAGTTCTTCACTGAAATTTCGAAATTTTCGACAAGGTATATTAATTACTCTCTATTCTTAACACATTACGAAATCTAGACTACATTTTCTCATTAGGATCAGGATGGAGCGCTAAAGCTTCTGAGCTCGAAACTTGTTCAGTACATCACCTGGCAACCCATGGGCAGCACAAAAATTCCCTGATACCACATTGTCGGATGACACGGGCGCAGTAACACTGCAGGGCTGGCTAGCGCAATGGAGGTGAGTTAGGAAGCAAATTTGCAATTTTGAGCGCGTGTTAAGGTACTTCGTACAGCATGACGACATTACTGGATCACAGGACAACGTTGGCCTATCTAGCCTACTTGGATACCCTGACGAGCCAAGAGCGAGTGCGTTGCAAGTGACGCGGGCACGCAAAATCGACCGACGGAAGGGAAAGTGACGAGAAACGTCTTCCTCTGCTATGTTTGCGGTGCGGCGGGCTCAGGAAGACGTCGCTATTGCGGGCTTTTGCTGGCAAACCATTCACGCCTATTTATGAGCCTACGAATAAGATGATCAGCGTGGTGAACAGCGTGGATATCGATGGATCGGAGAAGTATTTGATTGTGAGCACTGCTGATTTGATTCTATTGGACTGGGTTGCTGACTGCTTTGTCGATGAATTGCAGCTCCAAGAATTCGGCTCAAGATATGAGGCGGAGACACTTCGAATCAAAAGAAGACGGACATTGCGGATGTCATTGCCTATGTCCACGATTCTAGTGACACAAACTCCTTTTCATATATCAGCAATCTACGAGTAAGGCAATGTTCGTGCACTTTGAACACATTCGGCTGACTCTTCTTCAGCAACAATACAGCCTAGATCACATCCCAACCCTGTTCGTGGCAACTAAATCAGACCTTGACCTGGCACTACAGGTGCGCAATATCTAACACAATGTACTTGATATGGTAGTATATGCTGAGCTCCATTCTAGCGACACGAGGTACAGCCGGACGTCTACTGCAGACGGTTAGGGCTGCAAGTACCTGTAGCTGTAAGCGTGAAACAGGACAACGGCGGATGTGTCCATGCCATTTGCAGTATCGCCATGAATCCGTAAGTCTTCGCGGATTTTCGACCCAACACGTTGCTGATATTTATCCGATAGGCTGTCTGCCATCCCTGGAGGCGTTGATCGAGCGATGACGGCTGCGGCGAGGCTGAGGATGTATTTTACGGTAACGGCTATTCTAGGCGGGTGCACGGCTGGGCTGGTGATGCTGTTGCGGACGCTGCTGCGGCGGGGAGCGGGGCACTGGTGGGTGGGCGCCACCTTGGGCTACATGGCTGCTGGGAGGGAGGCGATAGACAGATAGAGTAGACGCGCAATTAAATCATGAGCTGGAGAGTGGGCCCAAAAAGGAAATGTGGGATAGTTCGAGAGCCGACGTGTCAGATCCGAATCTGCGGCATTGCATAAGTCGTGGGGCGAGGACGGTGGACAATTGATTTGGGTGCGCCTTGCTTGCATTCGACAGCCAACGGCGTGCCCATCGATCTACACGACTCTGAACAAATCCACACGTGTGCCCTGTAAAACGTCCTGTTGCGCGCGCTGTCTCTGGTTTTGCTACTCTAACACTGACCATTTATGCCATGGACGAAGATATGAGTATGGACTCGAGCTACGCCTCCAACCTGCATTCGAACACCAACCTGGACGCAGGTCTTCAACGCGACACACACTGAAGCGATCCAGGCAGAAAGCAGCTGTGAGCACACTCCCATCTACTAGGCATTAGCTGTTTCTCTTCGGAGCCGCTGCCAGAATCTCCCCCCTGTGCGTTCATCTTCATCAGATCACTGATTCTCGTCATCATCGTGTGGGACCTCGTTTTCGTGCAAGACTGCACGGCAGCCAAGGAACGTACATCTCCTCCGCGACGAAGAACATCGAGTCTATCTGCGCGCACATATTTGAGTCGGGCAAGCTCCAAAGCCCAGAAGACCTTCGCGTCGGGCTCGTCGCTTTCCGGGATCACCCCCCGCAGGACCATACGTACATCACCAAGAACTTTGGCTTTCGTCGACATCAGCCAGGTGCACAAAAATCTGTCGACGCTGTATGCTTCGGGCGGTGGAGATGGGCCAGAGGCGGTGACCGTGCACTGGCGGAGGCGGTCAACATGGATGGAGACCGTATTCCAGCAAAATGGTGGTGCTCATTGCGGATGCGCCGCCCCATGGAATTGGGAATACGGCGATGGTATGTTGATTTTCGTTTAGGTGATATGTCACCGAACCTTTCTTGATTTTAGGGTTCGATGAGGGTTCTCCTGATGGCAATGACCCACTACAGCTCGCTCGCTTGATGGCCAGTCGGGGATCACACTCGCAAGTGCTGCTTTATCCTGATCTTATGGATGTCTCATATTTCTATAGTTCTTCGTCGCATGTGAACCTGCTCTCAGTGGATATTCAGTGAGCGATGTTCATCAGTAGCGACGCTTAGATTTTGACATTGATTACCCCTATT
>JACGCK010000398.1:0-28914 GCA_014925825.1 Pholiota molesta
ATTTTGCTCACCGAGTTCCATGAGAAGACCCATCGAGGAAGAGCATCCTGGGCCTGAAATGATAAACATAAACTTTCTGATCGAGGAATGCATTCCTGCTTGACCACCGAGCACACGAACCTCCGTTAATCCACATCATAACGTCGTCTGAGGAACGGAAGTCAAGTATATGTAAGTGCTCAGCGCTCAGTATCCATTGTGAGAAGTAAAATATTATACCTTTCTCAGGATTTCGACGGCTCTCGAAGAAGTAGAAGAACATATGCTTAGCCCAGCGTCGACATCAAGGTAACCTGTATACACGCTGTAGTCCAGGCGCAGGGACATGAATTTCGTAAGTCACGATAGCAATTGGTAAATGAAGGAAGCCTCAGGATGGGAACAGGTCGAGGTTGTACATGAGATCGGTTCTCACTTACTTGACGGTGGGGTCACAAAAACTGCTCTTTTTCACGCGAACACGGTGGTTGGGGAAACTCGGATGCGAAAGAGAAGTGAACTCCCCAGAACCAATCGACGACAGCTTGAGGAACGGAGCTCGAGTATCGTTATACGCGTTGGGTACATTAGAGAGCGCGGGTGCAGGCGCTTGATACACGATCTGGTTCGCAGGTCACTCGAATAATAAGCAGCAAGAGACACAGATACCTGCGAGATGCACAGGAAGGCCAGCAGCGAGACAGCCTTCATGGTGGTTGAGGATATCGTTATCGACAGAACGCTTCCCACACGGATAGGGTTCCGAGCATAATAGTTCGTGATTCCATGTGCTTATGATGGCTAAGTTGGAAGAGGAGGCCGAGGACTTGACGAGCCCCTGGTAAAATCGACCCATTTTAGGAATCCCCGAGGAATCCCTGGATAGGCAGCGGCGCGAGCGCCGCAGCGCTGGCTTCTGCCAGTTGATGACAGACCACAGAAAGACTACAGTCTGAAAGCTCAAACTGAGAACTCAACGAGTATCGTCTAGATGTTGGTGACGTAGGCATCGTCCATATTCAAATTTTAGGTTTGTACCATGCATGCGACTTCCTCAAGGCTAGAAAATAGCGAGAACAACTCTGCTTCGAAGGAATTAAAAAAAAAAAAAAGATACTTCTCTAATAACTTTATTGTATGTATTTTGTGAAAATGCTACCATCGAAGAAAAATGACTAAATTTGGGAGAGGTTCAAAAGACTGTCAAAGGCGAGGAGAGCGGTCGCCGGTTGAGCAGCAGGACATTGATGGTAACAATCGAATATGGGAATGTATTCTCACGGATTCATAGTCATGTGGGAAATGAGAAATTTCTTCGTCCACTAAAAAAAGTGCAGCCGCCACCAAAGGTCCTGCTCGTCGTCGACGCCGTCCGCGGCCATACCCTCCCAGACTCTTTTTTCTATCTTTTAATCCCATTATCCATTCCTTATCCCCACCCCCCCGCTTCCTAATCGCCAAAAATGCTCGTACTATACGAGACCGCAATGGGCTACTGCCTGTTCAAGGTTACCGACTCGGCCAAAATCGAAAGCGCCGATCTATACAAGGAGTTCAAGACGCCGGAGAAGGCCAGCAAACTGTGCGTATCTCTGTGCTTCTGTGTTTGAAGGAATATGACTTCATGTCTTGTTTACGATTACAGTTTGAAGTTGAAGGCCCTCCACCGGTTTACGTCGACTGCGACTGCTGTTGAAGATATCAGCGCACTGCAAGGTGGAAAAATTGGAAAGGGTCTAAAGAAGTTCCTTACAGACGAGGTGCTGGACAAGGGCAAGGGCAAGGAATCGCTGGTTGTGATTGATCCCCATCTCGGTTCGTGGACTCCGTTCTCCCCGACACATTGCTCCTCTAACCCTGTTCTGCAAACAACCAGGACGTGCAATCACCAAAAAACTGAGCATAAATGTCAACGCCATGGCGGAGGGCTCGCACGGAGATCTCTGGCGTGGTATCAGGAGTCAAATCACCGCCCTTTTGGAGGGATTGGATCCTAAGGATTTGGCTACTATGAGCTTGGGGCTCAGTCATTCACTGGCTCGGTCCGTATATTCACGATTAACTCTTCACTCTCTTAGTCTGACATCGCGCATGTACAGCTTTAAGCTCAAGTTCTCACCAGATAAAGTCGATACTATGGTAGTGCAAGCTATTGCGCTCCTTGATGACCTCGACAAAGAAATCAACATCTATGCCATGCGAGTAAAGGTAAGGAGTGCTCTTCCACATCATGTAGATTTTAGATCTGATCTTATTCTTTTTCAAAACAAAAAAGGAATGGTATGGATGGCACTTCCCGGAGATGGCAAAAATCATCGTCGACAACGTGGCATACGCCAAAACCATCCGCCTCATGGGCTTCCGAACAAATGCCTCCACTACAGACTTCGCTTCTGTTCTCCCCGAAGACCTCGAAGCCGTCCTAAAAGCCGCCGCCGAAATCTCCATGGGCACAGAAATCTCTGACTCGGATATTGCACACATCCACTCCCTCTGCGACCAAGTCATCTCTATCTCACAATACCGCACACAGCTCTCAGAATACCTCCGAAACCGTATGGGTGCTATCGCCCCCAATCTGACAGCACTCGTCGGAGAGCTTGTTGGAGCCCGCCTCATCAGCCATGCTGGAAGTTTGCTGAATCTCGCTAAGCACCCCGCTAGTACTATTCAAATTCTGGGAGCGGAGAAAGCCCTGTTCCGCGCTTTGAAGACAAAGCACGACACACCAAAATATGGTCTTATCTACCATGTCCGTTCCATCTCTTCATCATCCGATCATCAGTATGTTTTGGCGATACTAAAGTATTCTTTACATAGGCTTCATTGATCGGCCAAGCTCCTCCCAAACTAAAGGGAAAGATGGCCCGCATGGTCGCCACCAAGGCCGCACTGTCCATTCGCGTCGACGCCCTCACGGACTCGGATGGCAAATCCGAAGAAACCGCATCCACCATCGGCATCGACAACCGCGCCAAACTCGAATCGCGCCTGCGCGCGCTGGAGCACGAGATGGAGGGCGGCGGCGTCCGCCGCTTCGCGGACAGCAACGGCAAGAAGCAGCAGCGCTTCGCGATGACCGGCGAGACGAAGACGTACAACGCCGCCGCGGACCACGTCGACCTCGTCTCGACGCAGCGGGAGAGCGCGGTGGAGCTCGCGGTGAAGGCGGTGCTGGATGTCAAGGAGGAGAAGCGCAAGGCGAAGGAGGAGCGGCGGGCGAAGAAGAGGGCGGAGAAGGAGAAGTCGACCACGGCTGAGGCGGAGAGCGATGACCAGATGGATGTGGATGGTGAATCTAAGAAGGAGAAGAAGGAGAAGAAGAGGAAGCGCAGAGAGAGCGAGATCGCGCCTATGGATGAGGATGAGCCTGAGAAGCCCAAGGTATTTATTTACAATCTTTTTTTCTTTTGGAGAATATTTGCTCATACCTTTCTTCATAGGAGGAAACAGAGGAGGAGAAAAAGGCCAGGAAGAAGGCGAAGAAGGAGGCCAAGGCTGCTGCTGCCGCTGCTGCCAATGGCACGGAATCGCCAAAGAAGAAAAAGAAAAAGTCGGAGGCATAAATGTCTAATCGGCTCTGGGTATATCCGTAGTTCTGTCTTCCTCCCTCTGTGTCTTCTGTGTCTTCTGTCTGTTTAGTATCTTGCATTATTATTTGTTCACATCTAAAGAATATACACTTCATGTTACTTACTATGTGTTCTTTTGCTGGGCAGTTTCAGTCGAGGTTGACTGATTTTAGCATAAATAAAGCGCGACGCAAATGAATTACTAATGCCGAGCCACCGGTCTTTCTCGTACGATACTGGCGCGTCGCGCTCACGTCAAACCCACGCGCCAATGTTGTGCATCTCTTCCGTTCCACGTCCAACCGACCTGAACATACCATGGCGAAAACTCTGGCTCCTGCTCCTGTGGTCATCGTGACAGGTGCAAACGGGTTCGTCTACACATTGTTAGTGCTAATATCCCGGGAAGCTCCTAACCAAACGTTCTCAGCGGTGTCGGATACGGCGTTTGCCAACGTTTACTCGTCCAGCTCTGTCAACGAAATGCACCAGACGCTCAACCGCAAGCCTTTGCCTCCAACATCAAAGCGGAGAAGGAGAACGCGCCAGAAGGATACCAAGGCCTCACGCTGATACTTGCCTGTCGGAATATGGAACGCGCCGAAGCGGCTCGCGCCAACCTTCTTCAGTGGCTTGAGGGCCATACTCAAAAGATATTGCAGTCATGCTCGAAGGAGGACGATGACTATATTCGCAATTTCCGCGCGCGTTGTGATATCCAGATTATCGAGCTCAACCTCGCTTCAGTGGGCAGTGCTCTGAAATTTGCAGATTCAGTACGGAAAAGGTGTCGTCGTCTTCCTCCTCCCTTCCTCTTGAATATACACACTAATTATTTACTCTTCATATCAGAGTCCCGTATGTAACTCACCTCGTGTGCAATGCCGGCGTAGCAAGCTTTAACTGTATAAACTGGATGACGTGCTTGAAGCAGTTCCTGTCTCACCCAATGGCAGCCGTCACCGCACCGAATTTTTATCTGCAACACTCTGGGGAGATTAGTGCGGATAATCTTGGATGGGTCTGGCAGTCTAATGTGTTTGGCCATTTCATATTGGTATGTCGCGCTTAAACACCATGTTCCGACTTATTCTAAATCTTCCGATCCAGTTTCGCGAGCTTGAAGACTTACTACGTAAATCGCCGCTCGATAATTCAAGGGTCATCTGGTGTTCGTCCGTGGAATCATCTCCCAAGTTTTATGACTCTAAAGACTGGCAATTAAAAATTACCGAGCATTCCTACGAGAGTTCAAAGTATCAAATTGACCTCATTGCCACGAACCTCGACCAGCTGGCCGTTCAGACAACACCGGTGAGCGGGAAGGGCGTGCGACACTTCATCAGCGAACCAGGGGTATGTTCGACATCGATAAGTGCAGCTTTGGTCGGGCCTTTCCTTGACATGGTGAAAGTTTTCACTTTCTATGTGGTGAGCTATATACTCCGTGTATACCCCTAGGCCTTATTTTGATCTCTCCCTTCACAATCAGGCACGACTGTTTGGCTCCCAACATCACTCAATTCTGCCATTCAAAGCTGCAATCTCCGCTGTCCATCTGATTCTGGTTCCTCTATACTTCCTCAGCAACAACTTCAATCAACCCGTGCGATACGGAGCCCATACAGGCCGCTGGGGCGACGAATATGTCGGTCTCACTCCTGTCAAGGAGTGGGATAGTCACAAGGAAGAGGGGAAAGACCTTATCATGCGCTGTGATGCTTTGTACAAGTCCTTCAAGGAAGAGGATGCGGCGCCCAGGGAATTTGAACGAGCGAGCGAGCGGATGTAGGACTGCTCCTTCAAGCTAGCTCAACTCTTTCAACCATTTATTCTTGGATCTTGGACTATGGGTGGT
This sequence comes from Pholiota molesta, assembly GCA_014925825.1. Classification (NCBI taxonomy): domain Eukaryota; kingdom Fungi; phylum Basidiomycota; class Agaricomycetes; order Agaricales; family Strophariaceae; genus Pholiota; species Pholiota molesta. Next base: position 5,410 of record JACGCK010000398.1, read on the forward strand.
GGCGCCGGCCCCTCTGCCTTCCCGCTGAACTCTAGCCGACACACTTACGTCTCAAAATTATATAGGATATTCATATAATACATTAATCAACTTCCGTTGCATTTGTTCTCTTACCCTAGTTCGGGCCTTGATAGTGATATGAAATCCCATCGTCAAATGGTTGGATAATTCGTGCTCTATGCTTGGTGAGTTCACGTTATGTTCCAACTATCAATGCTATCCTGATCTCGATGTATAACAGTTTATAACCCACATTCTCATATCCCTAAAACTATCGGACACAATATGCGAGGTGATCGCTTTGATGCGGCCGTTTGTTGTTCTTTCAACGCTATCAACACGGATCGCGTGGGTTTTTTTCTCAACATCTGCTTGTGCTAGTTGTTTCGAATGCCTTTCAAGATGTGTAATTTTCTCTGAATCCTATATGACCGATGTCCAAGCTCCCGGCGATATAAATTGTGCTCTTCAAAGGCGACTCTGCTGTGGTATGGTGCTCGGGCTGTTGCCACCATGTAGCAAAAAGACTATGACTTCAAGCAATCTAATATTCTCATGGGTGTCGAAAGCGCCATGATGTGTTGCCAGACTTGAAACAGCAAAAAATGAGGCAAAATCTAACTGGCCCTCAACGTCTACGCCATTCACCGAACGCGAAACTAGGATGCTGTGCCTCCCAAAAAGAAATTCTTATAGATGGGTCGCCCTGTGAGTTCGTCCTATTCTAATTCAATACATTCTGGGCATCTGACTAACTTACGAATTCGCAGCTGTGATGTTTTATTTTTATGTTTTTGGCCGCACAGATAACGCTGCAGAATAAAAGCTGCGTTCCCTCGCACGATCTACTCAATCAGATACCTTGCTTCGAAGCGATCACTCAAACAATGGCCACATTTGCGGGCCTCCTATACCTCTCTTACTATACCTTGCCATTGGCAGGAATATGTGTCGTTATGTTCTATGGGGTTTTTCTTCCATGGTACTCTCCACTTAGCAGGCTGCCGTACCCGCCTGGGCCACCGGAGCGGAGCATTATCACCGGTAACGCGGCCGACATGCCTGCATCTAAATCTTGGCTCACTTATGTCGAACTCGGCAAAAAATATGGTGTGTCGCTTTCTTTCCTAATGTTCTCGCAATTAACGGCACTATTCTGCCATGAAGGCAACATTTTACATCTTAGAACCTATAATCAACACCATATTATTCTCAATTCGTTTGAAGATTGTGTTGAACTCCTTGAAAGACGCTCCAATACATATTCTGACCGTACCAAAATTGCTATGATTAATCTGTATGTCGCGATTCATATAAACTTTTGAAAGCCATTGTATGCTAATCCATATAATTCACCAACAAAGGATGGGCTGGGAATTTGACGCAGCCTTCCTCCCATATGGTGCAGAGTGGAGGGCCCACAGACGTCTCTATAATCAAGTCTTCAAGGCCAAAGCCTCCTTGAACTATAGACCAATACAAACGCGGAAGGTCCACGATTTCTTGTTCGGTTTGCTTAAAACGCCCGAAGATTTTATGAAGCACTATCGAACGTGAATAACACAACTCACTAAGCAACTCTGACATACTCAAGCCCTGGTTCTAACTGTCTACCCTTTCAACAGACTTCCCGGAGCGATCATTATGTCAACAGTATATGCTCATGATGTTGCCCCGAAAAATGACCTCTTCGTGGATCTCGCAGAAGAGGCTGTGGGATCACTTGAACATGCTGTTCTTCCAGGTGCCGCTCTGGTCAATGCACTTCCCATTCTTCGATTCCTTCCTCCGTGGTTCCCAGGGGCCGAATTCCAACGTTTCTGTCTTGAGGCCAGAAAAGTGTTGCTTCGAACGCGGACTCTCCCTCTTACTTCTATGGAGGCGAACATGGTGCTATTCAACTCTGTGATATTTCCCCTGTCCATCTGATAAGCCCTCGCTTATAGAAAGAGGGCAAGACGTCCAACTGTATTGCCGCAGAACTGCTCGAAAATTGCAAGTCCGAGGAAGAACGTACCCGCATCATAGATGTTGCTGCAACAAGCTATTTCGGTTGGTTTTTATTATTATGTGGCTGGTAAACTTCATCTCATCCTCGTTAGGTGGTGCGGACACGGTAAAGGTTTTTCCGAAGCTCTTGTTAAAGCAGTCATTTATTTCCTGCAGACCACATCGTCTCTTGGCACATTCTTCTGTGCGATGGCCATGTTCCCAGAGGTTCAGGCCAAGGCTCAAAGAGACATTGATCTGATTATTGGGTCTGAGCGTCTCGTCAACTTTGATGACATGTCGTCGTTACCTTACATCGAGGCCTTGCGAAGAGAGGTGATGCGATGGAGGCCTGTTGCTCCTCTGGGTCTTATGCGTGCTGCCAGTTCGGATGATGTCTATAAAGGATATTATATACCTAAAGGTATGTACTGTTGAGGTGTATCAAATATTCAGCTAATCTTCAAAATTGTAGGTGCAACTGTGGTTTATAACATATGGCAAGTAAAATGTTATCTCAAAATCGCGTAGATGATAAAGGCATGCCACCTTTTTCTTACCAGGGCCATTGCGCATGATCCAACAAGGTACCCCGACCCGGGATCATTCAATCCAGGTCGCTTTTTCAACGAAAATGGGGAACTGAACAATGACGAAGTTTTATTCCCATTTGGCTTTGGTAGAAGGTCGGTCAGATCAACTTCATTACTTCCTTCCGATTTTCTTCCCTGCTCAATCTTTCTGACATAGGCTGTGCCCTGGCCGCCACTTGGCCTCTGCTACTGTGCGCATCATATTTATTCGACTATTTTCCTGCCCAGTGTTAACTTTTGTTAACCTCGTCAGGTTTGGTTGGCAATAGCCACAGTTTTGCAAAACTTTGATATTAAGAAACAGCAAGATTCAACGGGTAATGAGATCCCTATTAGTGGAGAATATGGCGATGGGTTCCTAAGGTCTGTCCATTTGTTCTTATTAGGCGTGAACACACGTTCATATATAGTGCTAGTCACCCCCTTCCTTTTGAATGTTCTATTACGCCTAGGTCAGCAAAGGCAAGGCAAACTATCTTGGAGGTGGCCGAACGCACTTAAACCACGAGTTTCTCTACTATTTTTGTGTTTGACTTCAGTTACATATTACATGTGGTGCTATGCATTCTTTGCAAATCTCAAAGCAGTACCAACGATTGATTTATCAAACCTAGAAGAAACGCCTCTATGAACAAAATTATGAGGTCCAGGAGTCTAGAGGTTTGGCTGTGGTAAATTTTCATATCGGTTCTACAGCCTGAGAAATCGGTTATTCAAAAGGTCTTATTCCACAAAGTTTTGGGTTTTCTGCGTTCTATATGTTAATGTACTTGCGTTGTTCGTATTTATCAAATTTCAAATCGGAAAATCAACGACAAGATTCAACCCCTGCCGAATTTAAAGCAAACCGCGCTTGAGGGATAAAGGGCACTTTGCTGAGTTCTATCGCCGCAGAAAGCAGTTCTTGGTCATTCCCCGTCGCATCATGATCCGTATCCACTAACAGCGCCAATTTAGTTTGGCCTTCCTGGGTATTCCCTCTGTCGCCCATATCGGTTTCAATGCTATCTCCAAGGATAGGGAATGGATTTCCATTGACATCGCATACCGTCCCTGCCTCTGGAAGCACGCCCGTGGCGAAGTACTGACGGATATGACGCTGGGTACACAGCGAAGGGGCAGATATAGAGCAATGCTACGCGTTTGAAAGAGTATATGAAATTAAACGCTGTTGGAGTATGAGTGACAAGAAATAAACGCACTCCTGTTGAATCCTGCGTGAGGACTACAGACTTGCTGAATTCCTTCGACATCTTGTGGGCACCCCACAATGGAGTCACTGGATCTGCTGTGTTACCGATGAAGAGGATCGGATAGCTTGTGTTTCCTCCAAACGGACCTATTTGACCAGCCAAGATTAATTTCTTCGAAGTTACTACAGTGTCAGAGCAGCCCACACCCCGGAAATTAGTTTTCGGAAATTTAGGCCAGCCTCTGTTAGTGAACCTTCAACAACACGGCCTCGTGTGAGGGAAATGAGGACGCACTGGCACGCAATCAAAAAACCCGCCCACACATCAGCCCAATCCGAGGCCTGTGTCATCCGCGCAAAGTATGCCTCCGCCCATCCCAGGTCGCCGGGACTCTGGGTTGTCGTTGCAGAACACGGCTATCGAAGGATCCATAACCCTGTCCCATTGGTGCGTCTCCTCCGAATCACAGGACACTCGAATGGGGGCTTGTCACCCCGAGCGCCGAAGCGCTTGAAGAGGAGCGTGCCGTTTCCCGCTGCGAGGTCCGCGAGCCCCTGCGCGAGGATAGGGAAGACGGTGTAAGGGGCATAGAGTGATTGGAATATCGCATGGCGCAGTTTTGGATAGTCGAGGAGGCCGTAACTCCTGGTGGCGTCAGATTCAGAAGGGGGAGGAGACACCAAGACAGGGACAGGACGTGCGCGGACAGATTCTGTCAGCTTGGTAAGGTTCGTGCGGATAGCATCTGGTGTAGGAGCCCAGAAGGGACACGCGGAAGGTCCTGCAAGGGCGCAGGAGGTGAAAAAAGATGAGAGGGCTTTGGAAGTATCGGAGAGATTATTGGACCATTTGTCTGTATTTATTTAGTTGAGTTATAGCTTCAACCCAGAAGTGCTTCAAAATACAAGGGAAAAAGATAAAGCCAACATAGGGAAGAAGAAAGTAAAAGAAAAAGAAAGACGCACTGCCGAAGTATTCATCCGAGTCGACGACACCATCAAGTAACATTCGTTCAATTTTATCCTGTTCGCTCGATGTTATGAGACGTGTTTCCGCAACAAATCAACTCCCTTACAGGGAAAAGTGAAGCAAACATGGCTCCAAGTGACGTGCCATACCTATCTCATTCAAATTTAGCGCCCGTGATCGGAATTCAATCACTCACGAAAACCCCAAAAGAGTAACTTTTCCTTCCGTGCGCCTGAACAATGCTCAGCATATCGCGCGCAGTCTGCTCCGTATTCAGATAACGCAGTCCTCCATCATCATTCCGAGCTGCGAGCTGTCCGAGTAAATGCGCGCGTGCCCAGGTCCGCGCAACGCCTTCGCTGGCGGACGTGTTCGCGACAAAAGACTCGCCGGCGGTCCAAAATTCGCGTTCAATGGCCGTGGGGAAGAAGGATGCGCGCGGGGTGGAGCGGCCAATACCTGTATATCATGTTCAGTTTTTGCGCAGCCCGCGGCGCGATAGTGGTCATCAGACACTTTCAGGGTCAGAATACTTACCGCGTGGATCAAACCCAACAACGTCGAACTGTGGCCCAACGATGGTACTAAAAGGTCTCCACCTGGGCCTCGGATCATGTCGACGCCACTCCCTCCTGGGCCACCGGGATTGAAGAGAATAGGACCGTTATAGGATTCTGAGGTGAGTGGGAAAAGAGATGGCTTTCGAATGAGGGCAATGACAGCCTCTCTGCCTGAACGATTGGAGTGGTCAAGAGGAACCTTGAACCGAAATGAGAAATAGAGTCACAATTCTCGTTTCTAATAAGCTTTTTGTACTTGTACTTACGATCAGACGAGCACACTGTCGATTGGGGAAACAGTCATGCCATTCTAGTTTCTTTCGTGGGGGTAGCTGCGAGACATTGTATAAACAGATTGTGCCAGAAAGCTAGGAGCATTTCGAACCGCATCCCAAGAAAACTTTGCAGCAGGCGTTTGCGCTCGATTGATACGAGTGGACCATGCACTAGGCTGGGCAACAACGATGAAGAGCCCAACGAGACTGATATGGAGGAGGACGAAGATTCCCAACAAGCTCAGAGGGAGCGTTGTGGCTTGTCGCCGAGGCATAGCACCTAGCAACGATAGTGGGAGGTGGAGATCAAGCTCTGTCAAGCTTGCAGAGACAGTGGGAACTGAGTCCGGAGTCGACTCGGGGTACTCAAGGAGAAACAAATTGAGCAGTAGGGCGATTGCGCAGAATTTATCAGGCACTGAACCTCATTAAACCCAGCCTTGTCATCTAACATGGCAGTTCCTGCGAATAAACAGCGTACCCAAGGCGCGTGCAATGTAAACAGGCTTCGAGATCGATTATCTTGGGTATTTCTGGGTGGGTAGTAGTTGAATGATGGGTCCATGGATCAATAGCATCACCGTTTATTATTAAGTAGTCCCCAAATGTAATGATATCGGAGAGATCTCTAGCTTGAGCATAGAAGTAGTCGGGGAGGCCTGCCAGTGGCTAACGCGTGTCAGCGTCAAGCAGAAGAAAAATCGTGGTTTGACCAATGTCGAGTATAATGAGAGGCTCGCTTCAGTTTGGAGGAGCATAAGGTTGTCTCGTTGAATCTGAAGATCTGAAATCTGAGTGTTGTTTGAGTGATGAACGTGAACGTTTGAACCAGGTTTGAACTGCAATTTGGATTTGATTGGGTATGCATGCCCACGACCGGTGCCTGGATATCGACACAAGTGAGGACCGCCAAGATACATGTAGTAAGTACTTGGCAAGAGCTATAATTGGAATGTCAGCGGTATTCCGACGTTGTCGGTTCCTCGCGACGTCCGACATGGACTCAAGTCTATTACAGCTGTTCTTTCCCTTCTGCTCCGAGCCACTTCATATGTTTAAGGATATCCTTGCAATACCTTTGCTAGAGTTTGCTTTCTACCTCACAACTAATTAAAGTCTCCAGACACAGCCTCAGTTGCTCTTCCGGCATTGCCACAGGATTCAGGAGGTGAGTCTGTGTCATGATGCACTATGATACACAAGCGCCCTGTTATTTCTGTCTACTAATATTTCGATCCGTTGTAGATCCCTCGTTGTCCCCACTTTATTGTTGACTTGATACATCCATCTCCGACCATCATCTCTATCCTTTTGTTGCGCCCTTCTCAAGATGAAAGTTCTGAAATACCGCAGTGTATTTCGTCTTCCGGGATGGAGACATACTGCAACACAGCCAGAAGTGCCAAACGAGCCTCGTGTTGTTGAGGAGATCAAGAAAAAGGCCTTGTTGATAGGAATACAACAAGTGCGAGAACCGACTGGATTACATCGCCTGGTCTATTGAAGTCTCCTAACGGGCGAAGCAAGTGGGCGAAGCGACGAAAGCAGACACTCGCATTATCTCAAGGGCCCGCATCGTGACGTGCGAGCTATGCGTGAGCTGTTGATTAGTGCGTATGGCCTTCATTCTATCTTTTCCCAACGCTGACCATGATCAGACGTATACCATTACGAGCCCCAAGATATCACTATACTAATCGACGATGACAATTCCTGCCACGTACAACCTACACGAATCAACATTGTGTGTAACTATCTCTAGAAGTTTGGATTTACATCTCATGAATTTCAACGTAGCTAAAGCTATCGACGATCTCATCAAGGATGCGAAGGAGCATGATCGCTTTTTTTTCCACTGTAAGCTTCGAAATACCTACGCGAGTTGACCCGTGTACCAATCCATCCTTGCAGATTCGGGACATTCTGACCAAGAGACACCGATGACATAGAAGAAGAAGATAGGAAGAACGAGTGTAAGTACCTCGACTCAAAATCTTTAGGCGACAGTATTTATTGAATATTACTAGTCATTATCACGTCTGAGGGGGAAAAGATCAAGGACGATGTGAGCCTTTAATGACAATCTCAGCCTCGTCCACGTCCTTACGCAAATCTAGGAACTTCGGGCCAACCTCGCGATGCCACTTCCTGCCGGCAGTTCGCTAATCGCAGTTTTGATTCATGCCATTCGGGGTCACTGCTTGACCTGAAGCACTTCCGTTGCAATCGTGTATACGTGCCCTGGATAAACAAAGGAACTCGACGAACGAAGTCATTGTGGAATGAGAATAAACGGATGCAAGCTCGTAAGTTATCTTTTCCCCCTCTAAGGCCACTCCTTTCATTCAGCCATGTATCTTCTCTAGAAATATCTGCAGAGGAGGTCCTGTGGCCAGACTCAATAAGCAGGTCTTCACATGGGCACGACATCTATCGACGGAGTGCTCGCCGCTCAATGGACTCGGGTGCGGCTGGACCTGGGTCGCTGCCGTCACGGCACAAGCCTTCGTTGTCGATTATAACGGATGTTCCTCATCACCCGCGCCCTGGCTAGACTCGCCGTCCGCGCGGGAGAAACAATTCATGTCTCCGGTAGCCATGTACTGCACTGGCTTTTGTCGTGAAGATGATCTATTTACATACGACAACGCAGTCGAAGCAGACGTGGTGAGTTCATTTCTTGTTTTATAAGATTATGTGTGCGTCTAATCCTGTGCGCAGATATCTATATCCTCATCGAAGGATAGCCAACTGACATGGGAAGACGCTAATGGAACACATTCTATGACACAGGTATGTTCATGGCCTCTTGTTGTGTATTTCCCGCTAACGTCAAGCTAGATCCTTGTAAAGGAATTGAGTAGGCCATTCTCAGTCGCAACTTGTGTGCAGCTAACTCATAACATATGACAGCTAAAGACCCCATCCAACCTACCAAAAACTCCTGACAGATGTTAGGTGTGCTCACGATTTTCCGATTCCCAGTTTCTCTGATGCGCGACTAACTACCGAATTTTCTTAGCCACGAAATCCATAAATTCTATGTTGATCTACATACTCGAGCAAAAACATACAAAAAAACGGTGCAGGCCGTCAACAAAGCGAAGATGCTGATGGGGAAGAAGATCCGACCAGGAGATCCAGTGGAGATGAACAACTTCCAAAACCCACAGGTATGTTTTTTCTTATGTGGTCCATCTTTACCGCCATAACACTTATAATTTTTCTTTCCTCTCTCTTCCATTATGTATAGCTGTCTACTGATCGTCCTTTGGTATGTCGAGAGCTTCTGTAAGGTATATTGGTGCTAACTAATAATTCATTCTTCAATAGGATATGAGTCGCCATTTTTATCCATGAGTTGCCCAATCGTTGTCTCTTGTTGTCTCTGGTGTCATTTGTTATTTTATTTCTTTGTTAATTTGCTGCGATCTTCTCACCTGAGCTGGTGTATATGTTATCCTTGCAATTGTTTATCTGTTTTCACGTACATCTCCTTACCTCGAAATATTTACCCTTACTGCACTTGCGCGCGCCGCGTAAGTATAAGCGCGTCGGTCACTTGCTCACGTGGACGTGACTCCATCGAACATTGCGGTAGCGGCTGCGGCCGCTGCGCTCAGTAGCCTCACACTTGCAGTGTCTGTTCGTTTTTCACATTGCGGGCACCCTTTGGACACCCTTCATCTTTTTCCTCGTATAATTCAAGCAAACATCGTTCGAACCCAATAATTTCTGATACCTCGCGAGTGAAACCAACCCTGCTGTCACTGTTGCTTTTGCTAATGATACGTTCCAATTCAGACGAACATGACACAGAAACTGGATGAAAGATACGAGCTGCTCGATCTCAATGATAATCTCTCTACCCAAGAAGCTCATCATCTCATTGACGAGGTTATCGCGAAACACAGAGCCTCAATTGATGAGGCTACAGCGAAACATGGAGCCTCAATCGATCAGGCTAATGCGAAACTCAAAGCCTTAATCGATGAGGCTATGGCGAAACACGATGCCTTCATCGATGAGGCTGTTGCGAAACACACTGCCTCAATGAGGGCTCTGGATCTCTCAATTTTGGCTTTGAAAACTCAGCGAAACACCTTTTCACCTATCATACGCCGCCTATCCCCCGAAATTCTCTACAAGATTTTTTACTTTGTGAGAGATAATAATTCAGAAATCTTTATTGGAGAGGACGGGGGACGTCCAATGGGGGAGCTGAACCCTCTAACTTGGGTCAATATGGTCAATGTGACCCATGTTAGTCGCTATTGGCGGAGCGTCGCCATCGATTGGCCGAGTCTGTGGGCCCATCCACCGTTCAGCAACCTCACATGGGCCGAAGAAATGATTAGGCGATCTAAAGAGGCCAGCCTTGTTATTGATATTGGTATGGATGATTCAGAATTGTGGATGCGCTCGAGGTAGCCCTCAAACATACCCAGCGAATCAAACATCTATCTATCTACGCCGAAGCGGACTATTGGCCTGAAATGCTACCGACGTTGCCCAAGTCCATTCCACAGCTTCAATCCCTATGTTTGTCCTCCTCTTACGCTACTCGGAGTCCTTATAATGGCTCGGCCTATCCGAAGCCCATCTTTGGCTTGGAAAATATCCCAAGCGGAAGGTCCGAACTATGCTCTCTAGAGCTGAACTATTTTACAGTGAATTGGGATTCCCAATCAACACTTTTGCATTCTCTCACGTACCTCAAATTACATGGCACCGTTCCGAGCCCACATCTCACATGGAAATGGTTGGTCGATGTACTGAAAGGAACACCTCGTCTAGAAGTGTTGGATCTAAAGGATTCTTTTCCAGCCTGTTCAGAGGAATATGTTGCCTACTACGGGTCTGCCCACCTCGGCTTTCTTCGGGAACTCTATGTCTGTTGCGAGCCCGAGGAAGGTGGGACTTTCCTTTCCTGCATCACCCTTCCGCCAACCACCAGTATCACGATAGACTGTTGTGTCAATCTACATGATGTTCTGTCCACATCTGCAATAACCTTCTCCAATACCTTCATCAGCCTTGCCCACTTATACTCAAACATGGTCCCTGTCCCAGATTTCCGGACCCTTACGCTTCTTCAACCCCTCTTGCCGTTACATGGAGCTAGGCTCCAGCTATCTGTGAAAGCTTTGACACATGAACAAACACCCCCCAAAGATGGTCATCTCTTGGACATTACATACACTTGGCCGACATGTCGGTCGCGCTACTCTCTAGAAGACGTTGCCACTAATGCTGCAAATGACCTGTTCGGCAGTGGTCTACCTTTTGAGAACATCAGTCATATATATGTGATGGAAGGGGTAGATGGATTCGGTGCTGATACATTAGCAAACATAGTAGGAGAGCTACCCCAGGTCGCTCTGTCGTGCCACAAGGAGCACACGTAGAATGCTCGATGATGCGCTGCGACTTGGTTTGGACTTAGCGGATTCTGAGGAGGACTCGGAGGAAGAGAATACTTCTGAGGACGAGGACGAGGATGAGATGATGATAAGTGGGATGAGAGTAGCGAGGATGAGAATGAGGATCAGGATCAGGATGAAGACGAAGACGAGAGGATGAAGAATCCCACAATGGCTACTTACAATATTATAATGATTCACTGCAGAAGGCAATGTAATTTTTTTCCCGCTTGTCATATCATTCATCTTGCCTCTAAATGCCTTAAGGTCAATTTCATAGGCTCAGCGCGAGCTCAGTGTATTACTTACCCATGTATTGCTGAAATTAACCACATGCTTTATCTTATCAGATCTTGCTCATAAGCGCGTTGGTCACTCGCCGCGTGATCGTGACATCAAATACTTGCGGTTGCGTTGGTGCAACTTTCAATACTTGAGCATAACCTCTTACCAACCTCCCACAAACTTGTTCTTCCTGTCAACTTCTCTGCTTACTGAGCGCTCCCTATCCGCGTTCCAGCGACTCACGTAATAGGATTTTACGATCCTTATTCTCTATGGCGGCATTGAATAATTTGCGCCGGGGACAGTTATTCCTCCAGAAATCTGCGGCATCATCTGCCAAGATATAGACCTGACAAAATACGACCTGCTTGTTCTTTATGCTCTCTCGCGTGCCTTCCGAGAAGAGGCCCAGCGCATCCTGTATCTTCTGTCTACTGAACGATAGGGTCCAACTCAAATCATTTTGCATTTCAGTCCTCCGCGGCCGTACCTCGTTCGGGGCATGCGCAAACTCGTACTCGTCATGCCATCTGAGACGTACGTCGATCCGGAAGATTTTTCGCGATCGTGAAGATGCTTCGTTGTCCACCGACTTACGAGATCTCCGTGTACTCTGCGATAGCTCAGCAGGCCTGGGATGGCGATACAAGCTGGATTTGGAGGGGCATACATTCAGCTGACCACTTTGCGAACTCGTACTTCTCATATGGGAGGATGGAGAAGTTTTGGCGAGCCAACCAGAAATCGAGACACTTCACATAGTGCGGAATCAGTGCGGGGCTTGATGGGAGTTGATGCCAAACCTGAAGAACCTGCGCTGTTCATATCACCCATGTCGGATTGTACGTTTCCATCAATTTCACCTCAAAGCAACTGGAACGCTTGCAAGTCACCATGTCCTGTTTAGGTATTCTTGGGAAGTCGAAAAGCTCTGTCATGGATCAAACTGATTTGGCAGCACGCTCAAGTGCTTGAGCATATAATGCATATGTTTGGCATTGGCAAACTGGGATAGAGAAGAGTATGGCAAATGTTGCAAAGCTTTTCCTGATATCAAGTTCCTCCAGATTATGGACTATACCACGTCGGTGCGCCTTCCTTGTTCGTGCACCGAGTCCGTCTTTTGTTTATATATTAATTCCTTTTTAGGCAACTTATGTCCAGACTCTTCCCCCACTTCTTACTACGTTTTTACGCAAATGAACTCTCATACTCCGCCCACCAATGTTGCCCCAGATGTCCCTCCGAGATGCCAACTATTAGTCATGGAGGATCTGCAGACAGGGGGGCGCTGTCTGTTGCAACGAAATCATGGAGGCTTTCCACGTTGAAGTGGTTGGTTCTGTTGGGATCGAAATTATGAATATAACAGAACGCCATCGCCCGCATTGGAATTATTGGAGGTGCAGGTTGACTTGGACGAGGACGAGTGGCTAAAGGTAAGATTACTGGAATGAGATTTTCGTTTGAGTGCTCTCAATATTTAAACATTCAACGCTTTTTTCTGACTGCTGCCTGATCATAAACTCAACTCATATTTGGTATTGCTTATGAATTCGAAATGAAGTAGGTTATGTTGTGCTGCAAGCTCTATGCTGCTCTATGCCGCAGCCTATGTCAACACTTTGTTCAAACGTTCAAACCAGGTTCCAGCAGAATTACAGCCTCATCCTTATCCCGTCGAGCTTCATTTTATTCCATTTACCTGACTTGACTTCGCTTTACTCAGTGAAAGAGTTTTAGAAATCTATGTACTTCAGTACGTTACCTGCCAAATAATCCCAAAAGTTCAACACGTTCTCTCTCTGACTATTGCTACTTAAATACTTTAACGACTGTTCCATATTAATTTGAAGCCGAAGAGCTACAACGTCCGTTCGAGCGCAATCTACAAGGGGAATACTTAACACGACTGCAATCATGATCAAAATAAGCCCGAGTCTTGAGTGTCGAACCCAGCATTGAGCACTTGAAGTTGATCGAACCCGTTCGCCAGTCCAGACATATCAAAAGTACCCCCGGAGTTGAACAAGTTCCCAGAGTCGGTGCTGAGATCCGTGTAGGAGGGTGCAGGGTCCTGTGATTGGAGCGTCTGTGCGATGGTGTTGAACAGATTCGAGGTAGCATCGGAGGATGGTGGCTGGAGCGACTGTGCGATGCTATTGAACAGATTCGTCGTCGTATCCGTGAAGTTATTGTCTCCAGTTGGTGACTGTTGGGGCTGGAACGACTGCGTGATGTTGTTATACAGCTGCGTCGCATCGAAATTGCCGTTATCTGTGGAGGAAGGCGGCGATTGCTGGGGCTGGAATGACTGTGTGATGCTGTTATACAGGTTCGTCGCCGAGTCCGAATAACTATTGTTGGAACTATCGGTGTAAGAGGGGGCAGAATCCGGGGTTTGTTGAGATTGACCGTTTGTGTTGAACCAATTCGTGTTAGCAGTAGGGTCGTTGTTGCTGTTATTGTTCGAAGGTCCAGAATTTTGAGGTTGCTGGGACTGGTTCAGCGATTGTAGGTAATGGTTCATAGCGTCAAAACTGTTTTGTGGTGGCTGCTGCTGTTGCTGCTGCTGCTGCTGCTGCTGCTGCTGCTGCTGAGGTGCGTTCGGCGGACTCTGCTGAACCTGCTGCGAAGGGGCTGGTTGATATTGCTGGGGCGCTTGTTGAGGGTGTTGTTGAGGATAGGGCTGAGGTTGTTGGGCCTGCTGAGCCTGCTGAAATTGTTGAGGCTGGCTCTGGTGCAGCTGCTGACCATTTTGTTGATAGGTATATTGTTGGATAGGCTGTTGCTGCTGAGGCTGCTGCTGAGGATGTTGCTGGGCGCTCATTTGCTGAGGATGCTGGATATGTTGTTGTTGTCCTGGTCCTTGCGGTCGGACGTTACCAGCGCCTGCCTGCGCAAGCTGCGCCATCTGCTGACTCAATTGCTGCTGTTGCTGCTGCAGAGAGAGCGCCTGCAGCCTCTGGACCTCCGCAACCAACGCCCGGTAGTCAACAGGCGCCGGCTGGGGTGTTCCCGGAGCCATGGCCGCCGCCATCTGCTGCTGCTGCTGCAGTTGCTGCGCCTTCAGAAGCGCAGTGATCACCCCTTGGTAGTCCGCACCAGGCTTGCCCAGCATGACCGCCTGTAGCTGGTCCTGCGGGACGCCAGAGTTAGTCTTGTTGAAAGAGTTCCACAGCCGGTTGACGTTCGCTGGGTTGGTGATAGCGTTGACCATGCGCCCGACTTGCATGCCGGTCGTCGCTGAAACGACGCCGGTGAGTACCACGCCTGCCGTCTTCGCGATGAGTTGGGCAGCTAGTCTGCCACCTGCGCCACCGACTATGCTACTGCCAGCTCGTTGTGGTTGTTGCTGTCGTTGCTGCTGCTGTTGCTGTTGTTGCTGTTGTTGTTGCTGTTGTTGCTGTTGTTGCTGTTGTTGCTGTTGTTGCTGCTGTTGTTGTTGAGCAGGCGGCTGATACATCGTCGAAAACGTAGGCGCTGCCTGATTCGGAACCCCTGCAAAATATTGAGCTTGGGGTTGAGGAGACGTGCTTGGAGAATTTGACATCATGGCAGGCGAGTTCATGGAGGACACAGTGGTGGCTGGCGAGAACGTGCTCTGGCTCGAAGATAGCAGAAGCGAGGACGCTGGAGGCGAGACGCTGCCCGGCGGACTCCCACTCAGGGATATAGGCGAAAGTGGCGCAGATGGCGGTTGACTTATCGACATCGACGGCGGTCGCTGCATATTCAGCTGAGCGGACATGGCTGCGCCGTATACCGACGTTGGTTGATTTATCGCCATCGACGGTGGCCGGTAAGTAGATGCTGGCGGACCCACTGCCACGCTTTGCGGGGTTTGCTGCCCTGGACGTGTCACCGTCATAATATTCGGGCGTGAAGGAGGTCGACTAGTTCCCAACAACGACGAGGACGAGGACCCAGATGCGCTCTGCGCGCCCGTCGTGCCCATGCCTTCCATGTACGTCTGCGTCCGCCCCGGACCATGTCCCTGAGGCGCGGCCGTCGTGTGCAGCACCTGCAGGCCCTGTACTGTTTGAGCGCGGTGCGGCAGGTGCGGGTAGTATCCCGACGAGTAAGCCATCGGTGGCGGCGCTTTCGGCGGCGGCGTCGTGGACTGGGCGATCATCATCGACGCGCGCGACGAGCGTGTCTGCGAGATGGCGTCTGCAGACGGGGCAGTAGACAGCGTGGTAATGTCCCTGATGTTGGTGAGAGGCGCCGCGTCCTTGATGTTGGAGCTGGCGTACAGCCTTTGCGCTAGCGTTTGACGCGGAGCAGAAGGTTGGGACATCGAGACCGGTCTTCCAGGCGCCTGGCTGGTGGAAGGAAATGCTTGCATGGGCGGCGTAGGGGCTGGCATATATAGTGGAGCCGCTATGGACGGTGCAGGTCCTCGGCCTGGTGTCGATGATCTGGACGATGGTTGGCTAACAATGGGCGGTGGCCTGCCTTTGGTTGGAGATGCAGGCGCTGGCATAGGAAGAGGTTGAGAGGACTGCGTCGGTGTCGCGTTGTGTTGCGGCTCTAGATCAGCTGGGTGTTTGAAGGAGACGACTGGAGGCATGACATTGGTCTGAACATAATACCTGTACAATTTCAGATTAGCGCACTGATAAAAAAAAAGGTAGGAAAGTTCAGAGTGAGGCAACGCACCAGAGTTGTTTACTGTGGGGTCAATGACATCAGAAACGAACATCTGTGCCGAAAGGAGTGACGAGTAGTACGCACGAAGGTTCATGGTGCTGGTTCCACCCTGTAGGAAGAGGCCTGGTATCAGGATTCGGTTTACTCTGCATCCTCCAAAAGTCCAATCGTCTAGTCTTGACCAACTGTCTAACACGCTAGGGATGAGGTTGATGAGATGGGATATCGCGTTGATATCGCGACAGGAGCAAGCTATCGAGGTCGGGGAGGGGGCAGGGGAAAGGAAAATCAACCGAGCACGTTGACTAAATACCGAAGAGCAAGTGGGTGTATAAATACACGCCCATCTCCCGTGTCAACGTACAATGTAATATATAATCGGTCCGTTCTCATCGAAATTAGAACGGGATAGACGAGACGGTGATTATGCGATGGATTGGAGATCAAGATGGCCCTCGCTGTCAACGTCCCAACAGTCATTCTCTTCAAAGCGTGCCTAAGTATCCCGGTTAAGATGCGAAATACAGCCTTCGAGGGGGACGACTCACCACTGTTCTCAGCCATGTCTTGCAGCCAGCCAAATGCGAAACGTCGGGCAATCAACGCAGCCTTCAGGGACGAAAGTGTCGATGATAGATTGAGCTATCGGACCTGACACGGGAACACGACCTCAAAAACGCACAGCAATCGGCTTAGGTCCAGATGAATCCCCGCCACACCAATTTGTCGTTATCATTGTCCCCAAACGCCTGGGCACGATACATCCAGGACACGTTGTCCATTCACCAGGAGTTGCGACTGGCAGCTGATGCAAGTGGACACGGATGCCATATCAGCGCTGTGCACTGCCAGGTGGCGGAGCTTGGCGGAGCCAGCTTGTCAGGCTTTGTGATCCAGGATTCAGGAAGCCTAAGTGCCCTGATTACCACACAGTCAAAAGAGAGATAAAATTAGTCCGAATCGCCATAATCACAGTGTACATAGAATTGTTTGACATACTCAGAAACACTGCCGCGTCGCGAGAGCAGTGCAGTGTATCGCAGCCTCGACTTGGTCAGCGACGCGTTTGAAGCCCATTGAGAGCTCTGCGGCACATGTTCCTGCATGAGGCGCCCATCTCACGGAAACCTCAGGTACAAGAGCCGGAATAAGGACTAATAAGGTGGATACGGGCAAGCTTACGGGAAATGGTGTGCAGCAGCGACTGGTGGATTGCCGAGAAACTGGGTGATGGTTTGATGATGGCAGTGATGGCCTGGGCGGTGTGCGATAAAAATAGCACCTTTAATTACGCACTTATATTTAGGCGCCTATGAACTTATCCAATTGAATGTATGAAGTAGGAGAGCCAGGTGCAATAGGGTGCAATAAGTACCGGAAGTATCACGGTGGGGTGTGCGTGAGTTATTGGGCTATAGCCTGGAAACGGGTGTTGGTTGAAGGCGACGTCTTTCCACCGTGAAATTACCCCTGTTCATCAGGATTTCCAGATCTTCTCAAGAGTGTAAAGGTTAATTACAAGGAAGCTTCGGAGGTGGACCCGGACACTCAGCCATTATATCCTTCTTCGATGATCTACATTACATGTGTAGTACATCCCCATATCGCACTTGCAGAGCATCGACGCGCCCTTCTCGATAAGCACATGCGCAGAACACATTCGTTCGAAACGGTTTCTCCTCTAAATATATGTAGAGTCCGAATGACATTCACGTTTGCCATAGCAATGTACAAAAATATCGACTTATACTTAGAGAGCGCGAAATTCGTGTAAGTATTGATACATAGCATAAGAAATGGGATTGGTAAAGAAAAGACACGTCCAGCACCAAAAGAAATAGACTGCAAAAGGGAAACCGAGAGCGAGAGATTTGAGGATTCAAGGAAAGAGAGAAGATGCTATGTGTACACATGTCAAAAAAAACCCCAGCCGAGCGCTGGACAGGATGGAAACCAAGAAATGGAGGAATCAGCGCAGAAACGGTCACGCAGAACAAGATAGGACAGGAAAACGCTGGATGGCGCGCGGCCGTTGTGGGATTTCGCGGTTGGATCGTTGCCGATGAATTTCGCGTCGAGATGTCATTAGATGTTTAGAAAAATCGCCGCCGCCGTCGCCGCCTCCAAAGTCCTCGCTACAGAGGTCAACAATGTCAGTTGAGTATACTAGCGAAGTTGATAAGATTTCCTACCTCCTTGATCGAAGCCTTGATCGTACGAATTGTCAATCGCATCCTCGATAAGCAGACCTCCCAGCAGACCGCACCAGCTACAAAAACAACCAAAAGGGTGTCAATGACGGCTGATCTTAGAAAATAGCCAGGCCCGAAAACCCAAGGTAGTGATAACCCCTCAGGATCCAGGCCGACATGCGGTGCGTACCTCCTAGAGCGACGGTGCCCATCCCAATGCCGGACTTCTTCTGCGGCGCCTGCTGGTATATGACCTGCGGCTGCTGCTGGGGTATCCTCCGCCATACCCCCTCCGCCGTACCACCACCCCCGCTAAACCCTCCCCCCGTTATTATTATTGTGTGCTTGCCCATCAGGCCGCCGAGTAGACCTCCTAAAAAAACAAAAGCAGCACACGATACGCGCAAGTAGAGATAGATCGAAAAATCGAGAAGGAAAGAGGAGCGTCAGTAGGATCGCGCGGAGAAACGCAGGATCAGCGACGCACCGAGGCCTTCCCACCGCCCAGGCCGCCCTGCGCAGAGCCCGCGCCGTAGCCGCCCTGCGCATACCCGCCCCCGCCCCTGCCCCCGCCGTACTGCTCCCCATAGCCCCCGTACCCGCCCCCGCCCTCCTGCTGCTGGGGATAGCACCCGTTGCTATAGCCCCCGCCGTACCCGCCCCCGCCCGGTTGCCGTTGTTGTACTCGTACCCGCCGCGGCCTCCTGGGGGCCCGTTGTAGCCGTTGGACCCACCGTAGCCCCCGCCGTACGGGCTGCCGCTCCTCGCGGGCGGCGCGGTGGGCGGCGGTGCGTACTGCGGCTGGGGCGGCGGCGGGCCCATGGGGTGCGTCCAGGACGTCACGGGCGGCGTCGCGCGGGTGTTCACGTAGAACCTGCGTGCCATCGCAGTGGTGTGTGTGAGCGGGGATCCTGCAGGCGGAGGGACGGGGGCTCACCATGTCTTGTAGCTGCACGCAGATGGGCGGGCATCAATTTCGCGATCGCATGCATCGGGAGAAGATGGGAGACGCACTTCTGGTCGTACTGTGCGATCCAGCCCTCGGGGAGGGGGCGCGTGTCTGGATTCGACTGGTAGGGAGGAGGGGACGCCATGGAGGATAGGGAGAAGAGTGTGGAGGAAGCCTTCTGTTAGGAGAGGCTTATATCGGAGCCCGGACACTGCACAGGATCACGCAGTCCCGATGCCGAGCCGGCTATGCAAAATGTCGTAACTCGCGCTTGCTCTTGCTCTGAATCAGCAACCAAGCCTGCTTACTTGCGGGCATTACGGCGCTCGCATCGACTCCGGACGACCCAGAAGCATCACGACGACTCGGAAATTCCATTGGAAGCGCATTGAATGGATTGAATTATGATTATCGGTGTCCCAGCAAAAATATCGAGACACCGTCAAAAATACCAAAGCATACGGAATAGGTCGGTACAACCCTACAGTAATATAAAAACAGTATGGGTGAGACAGGCATTATAACAACGGTAGGATAGAAAAAGAAATAAAACAAGAGGAGAAAGCCTCAGCCGCGTTGGTATTAGATCCAAACCAGTGCCAAATCCATGTGTAATCGCCTATTAAACATGCCCTGCAATTGATATTGTCGCCGTGGTGAGTAATATTTTCGTTCGTTTCCACCGGCACGGGTTACGCTTTCGAGCTCTTTTTGGCTTTCTCCTTGGGCTGGACGGAGGGTCCCCGTCGCTTCTTCGTTAAACGCTCCGTCTCTTCCTCCTCCTCTTCGCTGGATTCAGTATCGGCCTGGGCATGCTTTGTCCGCGGCTGTGGCGCCTCCTCCTCTTCCGATTCTTCCTCCTCAGAGCTATCGGGGCTGGGGGACGCCTCGGCTGGCGCGTTTGGGCGGCGGAGCGGCAGCTGCGGTATCTTTGGCGGGCTTAGGGCCGCGAGGCTTTGCGTTTGCCTTTTTGAGCTAATGACACCGCATTTGATGAGTTGCGGTTTAAAAAAAACGCGACGGAAGGATGGATCAACGTCAACATACCGATTGGGCAGCGGCGGCAGCAGCGTTGGCGGCCTCGATTTCCTCAGGGGTGCGTGCATCGTAGGCCTGTTTCTCAGCGGAGTACTGGGCCTTGGCGGTCTTCATGGCTGGTTGTACGTCTACAGCGACGCGTGGTGGTGACATGAATGTGGCATGAATGGTAGGGACGCGCGACGCGACGTACCTCTTCTGCTCATCGGACATTTGTTTCCACTGTTCGGAGATCAAGCCCAGGAGGTCCGAGTTGGAGAGGTTGGGGTTCTGCTCCTTGAGTTCCTTGCGGACCTCGTTCTGGAAGAGGATGTAGGAGGAGGCGGGGCGCTTGGGGGCGTTGGGGTCCTTGGGCTTGGTATTGCGCTTGCGTTCTTGGGGCCGTCGTCGTCGGTTGCGTGGGCCCGGCCCTTGCCTTTGTGCGTGTCTGTTGGCGCGCCTGAGCCTGGGGGCGCGTGCGGGGGGAGGGGACGTACCGTGCAAAAGGTCGGCGGCTTCCTGCGAGTATGCCGAGTCGCCGACGATCTTGGCGAAGGAATCTGCGAGCTGTGCGCAGTTGCGCATGGACTCCGCGACGGCGGCGAGGCTGGCGGCGAGCTGCGGGGGCGGTGAGGACGTGCGCGGGTGCGTGTGCGGCGCTTACCTGTGCGCGGTGGCTTTCAAAGGGGGAATCAGGCATGGTCGTGGGACTAGTAGAGGCGCACTGAAAAATGTTCTTCTTTTGTTGTAATCACAAGAATGTCTCAGTGACCGTGGGAGGCCGGAGTCCCGGAGCGGAGTCTGAAAAACTGGGGACAAAGGACTCGTGTGTGCGCTGTCTCGACGACGCCCAACACGAGAGTCCGTAAGGCGCACGGCGGCGCCATTGATACATAAGAGAATGGATTCCAGTATGTACAACCCGTGGGGCACCCAAGACGAGCACCGCACCACCGCCCTCCCCGACGAATGGGCCAAGGACCGCCCCGCCCAGCAGTCTGCATCCGATCTCCCAGATTTCGCCGCCCTCAACGACCCCGCCGCCAGCAACATCCTCGCCTCGCCGCATCCTTCTACTCGCAATACGTCACCTCTCCCAACTACTTCCTGCCCCAGGGCTCCTACACCGTGCCCTACGGCCAACCGTGGCCGAACGCCACCCAAGTCCCGCTCTCCAGCTATTCCAGCCTCAACGGTGCCACCACCAGCTCGTCCACGCCCCAGCTGCAACAACAGCAATCACAACCACATCAGCAGTCCCAACAATCACCCCAGCAGCAGCAGCAGTCACTCCAGGCACATCCCTCCACTTCCAATCATATGATCATCGAGTGCGCATTTTTTTCATTTTCTCCATTTTGCCGGCGCTGTGCTAACTCTCTGTTTGTCAGCCCCAATCTTACCATGAATGGTGCAGGCTCGAGCAGCATGCAAACCTCATTTTCCCAGCCGACATCTTATGGGTCGCAGCCACAACAACAACAGCAGCCGCGGCAGCAACTTCAGCAGCAACAGCAACAGCAAATGCAGCAACAGCAGTCGCATCCAACCTCAATCGCAACTGCCTCTGCAGCAGCGGCCACAATATAACCTCAATCAACTTCTGTTCCTCTCGATTATTATCACCAGCAAGCGACATCTGCACCTCAGGGCACGCTCTCGCCTCAGGCTCTGCACTCCCCAACGACATCCATGATGGCATCTCACCCGCCGCGTTCTACGCACACGTCCAATCCCAACATCAACTATCCGGCAGCATGCCCATCGCCTCCACATCGCAGCAGCAGCAGCACCAACAACTTGGTGCGGAGACAATAACAGCATCAGCGCCCCGGCCTACTGCCGAGGAGCATGAGGAGCGCAAACGGAAGTTTTTGGCGAGCATCCGGCCGCTGCTGAACGTATTCTCCGGGGCGCAGGGTGTGCGCGAGCTGACGGACCGCATCGTGGAATACGGCGTGTCCGAGGTGGACCCGGCGACGCGGCTGGAGATCCTGGTGAAGATCAGGGATGGGGCACCAAACCACTACTATCGTGCGTGGGCGGAGAATACGAATGCCGTAGATATAGCGCGCGAGTGGATCAAAGCGGCCGCGAAGGGTAATAATGCGCAATTGGTTGAGACGACGATGCCGCTGTTACATGTGAGCACAAAATATTCAATTTTCGCTGCGCGGGCCCGTTGCGCCCCGGGTGGCGCGAAAGAGCGTGATGGCTGACTGGATGCTTGATTGTGTGATCTGCAGCTTATCGACCGCCTGCCGTTCACCGTCGAGGCGATGACGGCCTCCAAGCTCGGCAAGATCATCCGGAAGCTAGTGAAGGATGAACCCTCGCCTGGTGAGTCCCACTTTTCCCACCCTTTTCTCCCGTCTGTCTATCTCCATGTCTGTCCCGAAAATACGCCTGAGGCGTGGGGCCCTCATGTGACCAAAACAAGTTTTGTCTGTCTCCATGTTATTTCACGTAGGGCCTGCTTCCTTCTTGAGTCGACGCAACGGTCTGCCCACCACAGGCAGGCAGGCGTTTACGTTATCCATAAACAAAACCTCACTATCATCTTATCCGGCTACGGTAACGGAAATGGAACACGGGCTCGGAGGCGATCCGGTCAGCAGCCCCTCCAAATCCGTCCTGTGCTGTCCACATCTTGTCCTTTTTTGAGAATGCGTAAAGAAGTAATACAATCGTATCTAACTGTTCTTCCTTTGCGGCGCTGGCGCCGTTCTTTTTCTTTGTGTAATTCAGCGATCAAGGACATGGCTACCAACATCGAAAAAAGCTGGCGAAGATGATTGCCGCATTGGACTCCGGAAGCGCGCAGGCGCCAGAAATAAAGGCCCGAGGTAAGTCACGCCCGTTCGCCGTCCGCCCCCCTCCCCCCCTTCCTCCCGCTCAATGATTTCGCATGTCGCAGACGCCAAGACGAAGAAACGCAAGCTCAGCGAGCCCGGTGCGGCGCGGGCGGCCCAGCAGCCCGTCAAGAAGGCCGCCGTGGGCACCGCCGCCTCGACCAAGCCGAGCGTCGCGGTGAAGCGCGAGCCCGGCGCCGGGTCCATGCCCAGCGCCGCGGGCCCTTGAAGGTGCGGGCGCCGCCGCGCCCGCGAAGGACGCGAAGGCGGACTCGTCGTTCTTCTCCGCGCCTAAACCGAAGCCGCGGCTGCCCTCCTTCCAAAAGAAGGCGGCGGCGCCGGGGCCCGCCGCGCCGGCTGGGATGCCGGCGTCGTTTGATCCGTTCCAGGAGGCGCTCAAGAGCATGGCCAAGGGACGGAAGGACAGCCCGCGGCGCCGACGCCGCCGCCGATGTCGGGGACGTCGTCGAGCAGTGCGAGCACCAGTATGTTCGAGAGCCAGCCGGGCTGGGCAAGAACGGCCGGCCGAAGAAATACGTGACCTGGGCGCCGGAC
>JACGCK010000399.1:0-28906 GCA_014925825.1 Pholiota molesta
AGATTGGGAAGGTCTGAAACGATGCGGACTTGGTATCCATATCCACTGAATATAAAATGAGCGGGGAAATTCGGCATAAAGAAGAGAACTACATACGTGAAGAGAGCGGTAATCTCTTTGTCGTCCATGGTACCGAGGATTGTTCGCTCTGAAATCTTGAAGCCATTGACGTGGAGAATAGGAAGCACGGCGCCAGACTCGGCTGGGTCGATGTACTTGTACGCATGCCATGCAGTGGCAGTTGGCCCCGTCTCGGCTTCACCGTCACCCACAACGCAGGCAACTACAAGGTCCGGGTTGTCCATGACAGCGCCGAACGAGACACTAAGAGCGTATCCGAGCTCACCACCTTCGTGGATGGCGCCTGGGGTTTCGGCATTGATGTGACTAGGGAAGCCTCCTGGAACACTGAAGCGAGATATGAGCTTCTTGAGCCCAGTGTAATTACGAGTATATTCAGGAAGGAAGGTGCCAAGGGAGTCTTCCAACCAGAGACAGGAGAGAATGGCTGGAGCGCCGTGACCTGACAATCGAATAATTGAGCAATCGGTGTTTCTATAGATAACACTGAATGGAAACACACCTGGACCGACAACGTAGAGACAATCAAGGTCCGTCTTACGAATGATTCGATTGAGATGAGCATAAATCAGGACAAGTCCGGGGCATGTTCCCCAGTGGCCTAGCAAACGCGGCTTGATGTCATCGTGCGTTATAGGTTTTTTGAGAAGGACGTTATCATTTAAGAAAATCATAGCTAGAACAACAAATTAGAATGATAAAGAGGATGAAAAAGGCATATCTACCTGCAGCAATATAATCTGCAGCGCGACGAAAGAGCTGAATGGACTCAAGCTCTGCAGGTGAGAGGTAGTCCTTGGTGTCGATAGCGACGTCATAGTTGAGGACGGAGTCTGGAAGGAGAGAAGGTTCAGGGGGAGGATTTGGTTGAGAGATGATTTGAGCGGGCATGTTTGGAAGGACAGACGATTGTTGGAGCCATGGTGCAGTTATAAGGGTGTTTTATAGTTGGAGTGGACGAGAGAGGAGAGAGTCTGGATGAGCGTCGTTTTTAGGAGTGTCTAGCCCAAAATAGATATCGCTTGCCCAGGCCCTTGTCCAACCCTTGTCACCGCCTTTCCACCGCGTCCAAACACCGTTTCTCTCCCATAATCTAGCCTCTCATACCAGGGCCCACCTCGTTCCAGTCCAGATTGTACTCAACGCAAACCGTATACATACAAAGCGTCTCCTTGCTCAAAGAAACATCAGTCTTGTCTCAGACTATGTACATCATCAATGACGATTAGGACCCATGGAGCTCTGGATCTGTATAGATCCCTCTTCAAAGTGGATATATAGACGGTGGCTTGTCAGTTTCTTATCGTTCAACTGGTCTTCCTTACCGCTACTTGAATTTTATTATGACATCTCCGGATTCTTGCTATATTCTGTCCCTCAATTCAGGCTCATCGTCTCTCAAAATCTCCCTGTACTCCTACCACCCGAGCCAAATAGGAAACGTATCTGAGCCAGTATCTCTCGTCTTGACCTCTTCATTATCCAACATATCCGCCCCGCCTGCCCAATTCTCATTCTACTTAGCAAGCCCCACCAATGACGCCTCAGCGAACAGAAAGAAGGAATCCCTTGGTGACGCAATCACTAACCACGAATCAGCCTTCCTCCATTTCCTTGAACAGCTAGAAACACAAACTTCCATTAACCGGAACCATATTACCTACATTTGCCACCGCGTCGTCCATGGAGGCGGCTACAAGCAGTCAATCATCATTGACTACGAATCCTTCCACCACATAGAAGCACTCTCTGATTTAGCGCCTTTGTATGTGAATTTATCTATCCTTGATGTATCACCGCCTCACTAGGCCTCACTTCTGATTGCACAGACACAATGGTGCTGCACTCTCGGTAATTCAGGCGTGTTTGAATACACTTCCAGACACCAAATCCATTGCCTACTTTGACACGACCTTTCATTCTACGATTCCTCTCCACATCTCTAGCTGTGCCATTGATCAGGAAATTGCCAAGAAGCGTGGCCTCAAGAAATACGGCTTTCATGGACTTAGCTGTAAAAACCTTTCTTACTTTATGGTGGCGATACAAGCTTTAACTAATGAAAACTCTTTCAAGATTCGTTCATACTGCGTTCGGTCTCCCGCTTTCTGAACAAGCCACCAGAGGAGCTTAATCTCATTCTTCTGCATCTGGGTTCAGGCGCTTCTGTTTGCGCAGTGAAGAATGGAAAATCTTATGATACATCCATGGGTCTGACCCCGCTCAATGGACTGCCAGGCGCCACCCGCTCTGGCTCGATCGACCCCAGTCTCATATTCCACTACACCAACAAGGCCGGCCGTATCACCCACGATCCCAGTATGGCCATCAACGTGCAGGTCACCATGGTATGTCCCCTCAAGTCGCATTCTCACCACCTGAACTAAGAGCACTTAACGTGCGCGTTAGGCGGAGGACATTCTCAACCGCAAGTCCGGGTGGAAATCCATAACTGGGACGACCGACTTTGGCGTCATTACAGCGAACGCCGAGCTTGACAATCCCGACCCCGACTCTGAAATTGCCGCCCGCAATCCGAACCGTCTGGCATTCGACCTGTTCATAGACAGGATATTGCTGTACATCGGCGGCTACCACTTGAAGCTGGGTGGCGACGTCGACGCGCTGGTGTTTGCAGGCGGAATTGGGGAGCGGGGTGTAGAGCTGCGCAGCATTATTAGCGAACGCGTTGCGTGTTTGGGATACTGCAAGCTTGACGAGGACCTGAATAAGGATGCAAGGAAAAGGGAGGGGGTTGTGGTGGACATTTCTGCTAAAGAGAAGGCATCTCGGGATGTTAAAGGAAAGAGGATTCTTATGTGCAAAACGGATGAGCAGGTGAGCGTCATATTCTTATAGGTATTGTTACATGTGTTGATTGTCTTTTTACTGCTGTAGATTGAGATGGCGAGACAATGCGCATTCGATCCTCGCTTTTGGGACGAGAAGACTAAATAACTATACCCGATATAGATATGAATATGGCAAGGCTGTCAATGACAAGTATGCTCAAGTACGCTATGGTAAACAAGGATATATCCTAATTGTACTCAAACAGTTTCTCCTTCCAATAAAAGAGTATATAATATCTATGCAGATATAACTGATGAATTCATTTTATAGTGTCCAGAAATAATTGCTTGTTATAATTGCGTGTGCAGATATGTAAGTTTGAGATAATTCGTCGTATATAGTAAAGAAATGAAAAGAAAGAGTGACAGCAAGATCATGCTCGTGTATGGCAGTCCGAATGAGAACATAGGTATGATTCAATGGGTATGATAGTAAAATAGATACGGATGATCTATTGAAAGAATTCAAAGAAAGCGTCAAGTCTTAATCAACCCACTCGATCAACTTGGAATCAACTTTGTCGAGTGTTTGTTCTCCGTTCAACAATGCTATCGGCACATAGCGGGGATTCTTAGCATCCCCGGGACATTCCATGCGCGCCTTCACCGACCTATGCACGCGAACTTTGGCCCATCTTGGATCAAGCGGGACCTGCCCTTTAGCAGCAGTAGCAGCGGGGTCCGTGAGCGCAGCATCGACCGGGGAAAGGATTGTGCGCCCGCGTCCCTGGTTGCGGCGGCGTATGAATTTCTTTTGCGGGACGGACCACATCTGCAGCCACGAGTTCTCTAGCACCCACCACTTCGCCTTGGCGATGACGAGCTGGTCGTAGATGGGGGCGAGGGCGTCTACGAGGTCGAGCTGCTCCTCGGTATAGGTCTCGTAGATGGATTTGTCTGCCTTTTGGGTTTTTGGTGGTTTCGTGAACCAGCTTTTCACCCAAGACGTGGCGCGGCTCACTACGCCGGGCTTCAAAATGTTGTCGGTCGATATTTTCACATCTTTGGGAACTTCAAGAGCTGCAGGACGGGGCTTGACAACGGGATAAAGCGAGTCGGGGGCGATTCCAATCGCTGCAATCTCCGCAGGGTCGAACGTCATTCCATTCTTGGTTTTGAAGCATTCGCGAACCATCCATCGAAGTGCGATGTTCGCCAAATTGGGACGTGTACCGGTGGGCACTGTATAAGTGAAGGTTAATAATAATGATCAGAACTGCAAAGCGGTATTGCGTAGCGAATGCTTAGACTTACCAGAACCCCCACCAACGTCTAAGTGATAAAAACGTCAGTCCTGAGTGGAGTGTTTTTTTAGGCTATTACATACCACAATGAGCGCCAGAGAACCACACTTGATCTACGTCCGTCTTGACGGGCCGTGGCTGTTTCTTTGGATCGGTCTTGGGTGGATTCCACATGTTTGATCTGAAACGCGCGCGATGTTCGTCCAAGGCCACTGCGTGTCTAAATGTCTTGACAGAACTGTTGCTGGCAGTGAAAGGAAGAGATTTCGCTCTGACTATTCCCACAGAGTTGACAGTATCCCTGCAGGCTGTATCAGTACGGTGAAGTCCAGCCAGCTGAGGTGGAGAAACGAACCAAACGCCCACAAATTCAATGATAATATTCCTGCTCTCGTTCTCTTTCTTGAAAGCAGTCGAATGAGTCCAAGTGTCTTCGCCTTTCCTCTCGAAGGAATGGAAAGCAGGCCAAACTTTGTTTTTGTGTGCAAGAGGGAGTAATCCGACTTTATTGATCATAGCACTCAGCCTGAATATCAAATCAGCATGTATTGCGGCAGAGATGAATATAAATTTGAAGCAAGACTTACGCGCGAGCAGTGTAAGCGCCTCGAGAGAAACCTTTGTACACTCGGTTAATCAAAGGGAAAGACGGCGCAAAACTATCCAAAGAGTCAAGACTCACCAAACATGCAGATCTTATCGCCTTCACGGTCTGATTTGTAGAATTTACTCCGTGTTCATTTCTGTGACTTAAGACGTAAGAAACGAAAAACGCACAATTCTTCATAATCCACTCGTAACCCTCTGAATACTTCCGTGAGAAAATTCGTTTGTAGAGAGCAACTAAGAGGCTTACCAACTACATGATATTCCAAACTCCACGCAATGGCGCTATCGAAGGTCTATGAAATTGATGAATATGTAAAGAGTGGATATGTTATGTGTGAAGGCATACCCTCGATGCACCACTGACGAGAGGGATCTCGACTTTTGTGCCAGGAAAATGGGGATTGTATGTCCCGATGCCAGGCTGAAGTCGGATAAGTTATAAGAAGAGGATAATGGAAGCCCCAATCTCAACTCACTTGATAATAGACCAATTGTTTTTCAGGATCGTCTAATGGATGAAGCATATTCCTCAACGCGACTACATTGGAAGTCTATGGCGTTTGACAAGCGTTTGAGAATAAGTATCGGGTCGGTCAGATAACTCTTAAAAACGCACGTCGGCATCATCGATATCCCTTGGGTCAAGCAGTGTCAGGTCTTGAAGGAAGGAAACGATGTAGAGGGAAAAACTCACTTATCGCCAGTTCCGTCGAAAAAAAGGATAAGGGTGCGAGATCCTTCATGACTAGGAGGGTAGGTAGCAATAGGACCCTTTGAATTGCCATTCTGGCTAGATAGGAGGGGGGTTGACTCTTCAGACATGGAGGTAGGCTGTGTCGCCGTGGATAGTTGTTTAGAGAGGCCTTCATATTGGATCCTGAAGCCTTTTTATACTTGTAGGGTCGGATTATCGCCACGTCCGGTCCCTGGCCAATAAACGGATTGTGTCCTGAGAGCTGGCGAAGATGACAGCCGGAATGTAAATTCTGGCTCAAATAACACAACAAGTGGTGCCTTGCAAGGTTCAGGATGCCTGTCAAAAGTTTGGAGCCTGTATCATCCATCCCAAAGCATTATTCAGGTGGTATGAATCGCACTCTGAGTCACGTTGCTAAAAGCGGCCCTCCGCAGAATATGAGAAGGAAGTAATTGTGTCGAGCGAATAATGTAGATGGCGGACAAGCCTGTGTCAAGTTGAAATTTGTGGTTTGAACGAAGAGCAACTTCCTGATCAGATCTATTTATAGACACGTCTGAATCAACGTGACAACGCATCACACAATCTTTGGCGGCCGCAGTGGGCCGCTGGCTGCCGCTGGCCAGCGGCCAGGGACGCTGAGTCTAGATCAGGTTGGGGCCCAAAGGAAGGAGAACAGCCAGAATTGCACTTATATAAACGAAACACTTCGTGTTTGCAAAAGATTGCTCGAATAACCAGCGAATAACCAACAGATAACACTCAGCATGTTCCCTCCTGGTAATGATCTGATTGTAAAACCGAGGCGCCAAATGGGCGCCTAAATATTATTGATTTATTTTTAGCTAGATGTTATTTATTACCATGTACTCTTATTATCGGAACCCATGACTCGCGGAATGGAATGTATGGCTGAGGCTACTAGACAGGAAACCGAAGACCATCTGACCTCAATTTCTAGCATTGACCTCCTCTTTTCCACCCCGTTTCAATGCATTTTCTCCCCTGATTCAGATTCTCCACTTCGAAAGGACCATGCGCCATCTTCTTCTGTTCTTGTATCTCATCTGCCACTATAAATACTCTACTCAACTCTCTATGTTGCCGCAATCTCCCACCAAATAGCATTCATCTGCCATGCCCAAAGTCAGCAAAGAACCCTCTAAGACAATGCATCAGGTGAGTAACTTGTATACCCAAGCTGCAGTCCAAATATCAAGCAAGATATTCAGGCGAGTCTGTAGTTTCAATGGATACAGCCCTTATAACTACCACAGATAGGGTGATGGATAATGTCCACTAACTATAAGGGATGTATTCCCTACCATATTACTGCCTGCCGATGGATGCAGGCATCCATCCTGCCACCTGCATCCATCCGTGCACGTGCTCAGTATCCATCCCACGCCGACACAGCCATTGGATTCGAGCTCCATTACCCCTCCACCATCGCTGCCTGCATCCATCCGACTCCATCGTGTCTCCATCCATTGCTGCCCACATCCATTGCCTCTGTTGGATCATGCTGTCCAGCCAGCTGTCCACACGTGTTCCACGTGTTTACTCCATCGTGCCTCCTGCATCCATTGCCCATGTTGGATGCAACTCCATCCTCCCGCCCTTCCCTCGCATCCATCGCACGTGTCCCAATCCTTCCCGCCCCCGGTGCGTATCCATTCCAACTCCATATTCCTTAGCTGACCATCCCAATCTAGGATGTTTCCTCTCTGCCGCGGTAGGAACCGCGGCTTCCCTCGTGTCAATCCGCCCGCCCTCGCACGTCCATTGCCCATATAGGATACCACATCCATTGGGCTTGGCCGCTCTCCCCCCCTCATCCCATTTGGCCTTCGTGCATCCATTGCCCGTACACGGCCCCTCCTCCATTGGCCATTCTTGTGCCGTGCCCGCCCGCCCGCCCTCCTGTCCCGTGTGCGCCAATTCCCCCCCTCCCCCCTTGCGCTATTTGACCTTCATGCATCCATTGCGCGTACGCACCCCATCCTCCACTGACTACCCTTGCACAGCGCCCGCTCTCCCGGCCCACTCTCCCTGCTGCCCCATGTGCCATTTTCCTCCCCCCCCCCCTTGCGCTATTCGGCCTTCGCGCATCCATTGCCCATATAGGACACTGTATCCATTGCGTTGGCCGCTCTCTCCACCCTCGTGCCATTATTCGACCTTCGCGTATCCATTCGCGTATCCATTGCCCACATGCCTATTCCATTGGCTATCCTTGCACTGCTTGCGCTGCTTGCGCTTGGCCCTCTCCCCCTTTGCAACAATCGACCTTCTCGCATCCATTGCCCGTACAGGGCACATATTCCATTGACCATCCTTGCGCCGCGACCGCTCTATCTCCCTCTTGCATTGTGCCTGTCATCCGCCATCACCCATCCATCACCCATCCATCACCCATCCATCACCCATATAGGATACCGCATCCATTGCGCTTGGCCGCTCTCCCCCTCATCCCATTTGGCCTGCACGTATCCATTGTCCATACACAGTCCCTCCTCCATTGACCATCCTTGTGCTGTGACTGCTCTCCCTCCCTCCTGCCCCGTGCGCCAATTCGGTCTTCGCACATCCATTGCCCATGCATGGTCCATTCTCCATTGACCATCCTTGCACCACGCCGGGGCCCGGCTCTCCATCCCTCCTGCCCTGTTCTGATCACCTGCTATTACACATCCATTGCCTGTACCGGGTGCATCATCCATTGACCATCCTTGCCCCGCGCTTGCTCTGCCGCGGTCGGATCCGCGGCTTACTCTTAGTCAATCTGCTTGTGCCGTCCGCTTACCCCTCCCCCGCACCTATCCATACACATCCATTAGCTATATACAGCCTGCCATCTTGTATTTTTGATCCCTATATAAATCATCGCCCACCCTATCTATTGTTATGCATCAGTTTAGACATATGCATCTAAGTACTCATGTATATATATCAATATCATCACTTATACAATTTCTACCATCACCTTTGCGTCCCTTCCATCCATGGTCAGCAATCTCTCTGACAGCCCAGACCACTTCAGCTGACAAAAATCGTGCATCTTCTGTTGAATGTCCGCCTGCCGTAAGGCGTAGGCGCGTTTTCCGTCGATGACCCGAATATTTGCGGGATGCTTGCCTGAAATGGTACTCTTACTCTTGATCATTGGCGGGTCCAAAGAAAGCTCCGTCCACCAATTAGCTTGCCAGGAAAAATAAGCAAGGACCCGTCTCATCTCCTCAGCGAGAAGGAGACATTCTTCCTGCCAGCGATGTGCGCGTGCTCGAGCTCGGCACCATTCGATACGAAGGGCTACCCCGCTCCGTTAGCAGTAGTACAAAATGAAATAAACTTAACTATAACGCACCATCTTGGGTCCCTTCATCAATTCCATCACCGGCACCATGTACTTTCCAAATCCATGAGAGCAACCTATGCCCTTCGCCCCTGCCTATGTCATCCATCGATGCCAATCCCCGTACGTGTTCATCCTTTAACTCTTTGAAGGTATTCTTCCACGTGTCAGACTCTTTGTGGAATGTTGCCAGGGCGCTCATTGCACGGCGCACGTACCGATATTTCACAACCGAAGCGCGGACACGGTGTTCGACATTCTTGATTAGGGATTGACTTCGAGTGTTCATTGCTTGACCACGCGAATCTTTATCCTTTGATTTGTAAAGCCGAGTTCGAAGGAGAAGATGGGATCGGAGAGTGTTCAGTGTACTGTCAGCCATTGCGTACCGCAGCTGCCACTCAGCCTCGATGAGCCGCGGGTTGCACGCAACAGAGTCTATGACACTCGAAGGGAGGTATAACTGGATATCTTCAATAGCCAGTGATCCCCCTCCATCCGAAGTTGCATGAGCCCGTAATGCAGCAACCTTGGGCATGTAGAGATTCTGGATCTCACACCATGCCTCAAACTTGCGACGTAGGTAGTTGCATCGCTCCACAATCTTCGCCCGTTGGAGATCAGTTGAATGAGAGCCTAGTTCGGCTGAATCGACGACCAGTTTGCGTCTAAGTAACAAACATGTGATGTTTGAATTGAGAAGGATACATCAAACAAATTAATGGATACGTACTGAAGATCTTCGATTTCGAGGCCTTGATAAATTAGAAGACTCGGTGATATAGCGTCATGTATCGCTGTAAATTCTCCTTTGGAAATAGCTGCAGCATCTTCTTGAGCGAGTCGAAGACGAACTTCTTTTTCATTTATCACTGTTATACCTAATGTAAGTGGCATTTAAAACAATTGCTTTCAAAACTAACCGATTTCATTAACTTGAAATGGATTAGGATTTCGGGCACGATCCACTTCCCAGTTCAGACAGAGTGCCGTCCATTCATCTGTCGGTGCGACGGAATGATCCAGGCCATCGTTTACTTTGATTGAAAGGGCAGCGTCGAATTCAAGGAAGGCCGCGACACTTTCCTCGCGTCCCGCCAATGCTTCTGTAGTTTTTCGTACAAATGTCGGCGCTTAAAGATCGTTAGAAATAAATAAGTACAGAAGAACCATTTGAACTTACCAATTTGTGTGATCTTCCTCCAATTACGCGCACCAAAGTGATCGTCCAATGTATCGTGGCGAGAACCAGGGCCCATTTCCTTCGTACTGGTTGCAACTGCGTTAATCTCGGACCAGCCCCGCTCCGGTGCCTCTCCATCCGTTCTACCGACGCCAGGTACCAGATTAAAAGAGAAACTCGTTTGACATTCCAGGACATGAGCCGGCAGATGAAACTTTGGGACGAGAGTGGTTAGATTCATTTGACCATCAGAAAGTGGGTTAGGGGGATATATTTGAACACGCTTTTCTAGGTTCCGAGACCACTGGCAAGCTATGTCATACGATACCACAAGCTGGGGGGGGTATTGATTTTCAGACTGGAAAGTAGGAAGTAATCCATGTTCACATAGCTGTATAGACTCCATTGTTAGTTGATCCATATTGGTGAAAACATTTATTACTCACCGTTCACCCTTCTGCAAGTCACCCACTCCATTCGCCCGTTTCATGTCATGACGACCACACTCTGCCGTTCCGGTACCATTTGACGCCATCCCCTCTCCGCCTCGCTTCGATGCTGCTTTAATTGCGTCATGGTCGACACATAGGCTTTTCTCTTGACCGACGCGCGTGTCAAATTTTGAAAGGTAATCTTTGAAGCGCGTTTCTTCAACGACATAGGCGTAGCCATGGTTAAGCCCTGGATCTCTCTGATGGTTTGACACATTAAGCCGCTTCAGGCGAAAGTTCGCATCGATAGCCATGAAAAGAGTATACAACCACCTTAAATAAACATGTATCCATTAGCAAAACCCATGGATACACCAAATAAAATTCTTACTGATCTGATTGCGGTCTTGTCTTCCAGTCAGGAGGTAGATTGATATCGGGCAGTGGACAAGCTGGGCACAATACGGCACATTCACCTTCTTTAGTGCCTTTGACGCCCGAGCTAGAATGGCCGCGACCCATGCGCTTCAATAAACGTACATGCCTCCATTCACGAACAATCCGTAAGAAGACATGGTAGCGATCCTAAAGCCATTACAAGTCAAATGAAGCAAAAATTTCAGGAAATAAAACTATGCCTACCGGTGGAAAATTTGTCCCCGTATTGTCCGTCCGCGCTTCTAAGGCTTTGTAAAACTCGAAAGCGGAAACCTTGGAGTTAAAGCTTAGCATTTGGAAGGTCTCGAGGACACGAAAAGTGGCTGCTGAGCGAGGATCAGTTGTCGTTGATGGAAAAAGCCGGGCCCGCAGTAATTGAGCTGTATGATGGACGGAATGTAAGCACCCACAGAAGCGCAGGGTTATTTGATGAACACCATCGCAATCGATGACCGTAAATTCATCATTGTGTGGTATTACTGGAACTGGACAGCTGGTTCCGATGACGTGGCCAAGCTGCACATGTAACCCAAGGGATCTGAGCGTCGTCTTTTCAAAGAAAGAACCATTCCAGAACTATGTCATAGAAAATTAGCACTGCATTTCAAACTTGTTACTGAAAACACGACGTACCTGAATGCGATGGTAAGGCAGGCTCTGATGGTGTGCAACGATGCATGCAGAACAGAACATTCGAGCATCTTGGCAATCTGTGCAGCGATACATTGGAGCTGATAGACAGTTGGAAGAAGCGCAGCTATCAGCGTCACTCGAGTCCCCACGTCCTTCAAGTCGAAGCAGCTCCTCTACATATCTGTCGATGTAAGGCACCCAAAGTAGTAGAGGATTATCCTAAGCGAAGTTTAATAATATTTCAATATACTGTACATTTATTCAAATGAGAACATACAGCATCTGTTCGTTTGCGTTTATGTGCAGAATCTGGAAGAATATCATCATTATCCGGAGTAACTTGCGTCGAGAGATTGGCAGATAGGCTCCCTAATCCTTCTACTTCGAGTAATCGAGTCTCGTCATCGACACGCTCAATGTCGTCCTCAGTCGGTGGGAAAAACGAACTTGATGGAACTGAAGGAGATGTGGTTGGATTTTGAACTGGATGAAAACTCCTTGGAGGTGAGGGTGGAACAGGAATGAATGAACTTGATGATTCCCCAGAGACATCATAAGATATATGGCGTTCAACACGCTGCACAGTCTCAGCCATGGGTGGTTTCATGGCTTGCTTTAGGTTGGCTGGCTTGGACTTTGTCAGTACCTCCATGATAATCTGGGGACGTTTCTTTGCAGGCATCTTGATATGAACGCGAAGATGAAGTTCAGCTATGGATAATGGATACACTGAGGTTACGCTAGCATCCATTACACCGATTACCAATATACATCTCTGATCAGATTTCGTGCTTACAGCGGCTCAGATGACCGTACAGATTTTACATAGATTTTACAAAATGGTACACTACTTGCCTGTGGAGGAGTTAGAAGGACCCGGCGACGTGAATATTCTAATATGTCTCGGGTTGACCTCTTCGCCCTTACTGACTTCCCCTGGTCGATTATCCTGCCAATATATGTCAGCCCAAGTCGAAAGATAGGCGCCCAACTCAATACTCACAACATCAATAGGGTTTTTCGCAGAACCCTCTGCTTTCTTGGGTGATACTGGAGGGGATGTCTAGATAGGAACAACATAAATATCGCACAGCAGTGACAGAGAAACTACTCACAATGTCGATCGGATTTCCCGCAGAACCCAGAATTTTCACCGAGCCCTCTTCGTTCTTGGTTGATTCCGAAGGAGGTAACTAGACAAGAAAGTAAGTATCGCATAAGGATCGCAGTGACCCAAGCTCTTGCCTTCGCATCCGGTGATTTATCGACTTTGTTAGTGCGTGATTTGAACAACATGGACCAGTGTTCAAGCTCCTGGAGTAGGCACCCAAGCCAGACCAGGCTTTGATGGATCTAATCAAAGCCTGGAAAATGTTATATCAGAACGAATTGGCTCATATAATAGGCGCGTACCTTGCGTTGGTTCTCAAGGTCAGCCTTCATGAAGTCGAGGTCCGGATACTCCCTGGCATTCACGGGCCATCGCATGCAGTGATGCTCGAAGACGACTTTGAAGAATTCTACCTCTTCTGCCTTACCCTCTGAATGGGCTTGAAGGTAGTAGGGTCCCATGCGGTGGATAAATCGCCGTTTATCAATTTGAGCTTGTATGTTAGCCGGGGTAGCCTCCGCTTTGGGCAGCGGAAGATCGAACATCTAAGTTTAGACATGCCGTTAGAATAATCGCTTGACCAAAAAAACCATTCTCACATCGAGAGAAAGTTGAACTTGGGCGCAGTGGCACACACAGTGGGGGAAGCTAGAAAGTAAAATGTGGTTCGAGGGCAAAAGGAGGGGGAATTAAAGCGACTCCTTCAGGTTCTTGGATTCCATTGCTTCTCGTGCTTACTAAATCCGACGTAATGCGCACAGACCCAAAACATTAAATGAAAGAAAAATGCAGCAGATATTATAGCGTATATAATACATTGTAAAAAAATCAGAATCAGAATCTCCTGATTAATACCTTTTGAACAAGATAGTTTGGACTGGTGGTTTAGATGCCCGAAATAAAAGTCAGACGACGCACCAGGATGCGACGAAGGTAAACACGATTTCTCTATGCTTGCACACCTACTCTCATGGGCCGTGCCAAAATTCATCTGACCGCTGAGGCTAAACGGAAGCAAACCGCGCAAAGAGTAAGCGGTACTATGAGAAGTATATATCATTCTATTTCTTAAGTTCCCGGCTGTCTTGTCTAATTATTTATTGTAGATCCAAAGCCACAATTAATGCACAACGTCGTAAAACATACAAGAAGACAAAAGCGATGTATACAACACCTCAGGCACTCTACTATCTATAATACACTAATTACATACTACACAGTACAGTCCAACTGCACAAGAGCGCAGCTAAATCCCCAGTCGCTGATGAGATACATAGTCCGATATCCGTTTGGATGGAACATGCCCAGCGCCTCAAAAGGCGCTTGAATAACATTACAAATGGATCACCAAAAACCTTTGTCAACACCGCATGCCAGCAGTATATGGTTTCACTCAAATCAGAAGCTCTGGATGACCTTGTTGAGCAGCTCAGCAATGTACAGACAGCCATAACACGATGCCATGACGAAGTCCTTCAACTTGTCGGGGTTGGTGTGGAATTGGGAGAGGTTAACGAGCTTAGCACGGAAGTACGGATGGTTATCACTTGGATTGATGAAATACGGTGCACTATACTAGAGGACGATCACCGCCTCCCTGTCTTCAAGATGTACTTGGAGGGCAAGTATAGTTTTCAGTGTGCATAAAGGGAGGTCTGGGTAATAACAAACAATATATTGCAAAGATCAACGTGCACAGTACATTTCAGACAAATAACAGACGGTATACATGGTAAGCAACTACACAAAAGCATGAGCAGTATGTAGCAAAAATGTGCGATCACTGGCGGCCTCCACAGCCAGGGTGGGGGAGGGTGACGGGGCTGGGAGTAACGACCATGACGAGGCCGGCAGCCAAAGCTTCATCGAAGGCGGCCTGGGCGGCGGCCTGGGACGAGTACCTGCGGTAGCAGGCACCACTCACGCCCGAGACGAGGGGCTGAACAATGTGCCTGTTGAGCAAGATCAATAAAAAAACCATTTACAAGCAGGTAGAAAACGTACCAGTGGGTGAACACCCCCACCTGGAGGCCGATGGTCACAACATAGAAAGCCTCGGAGGGGCGAACCGTATTGAACTGTTGGCAGAAGGCGCAGTGGAAGCCGTTGCCCGAGAGCGTGGCACTGCCGCCGCTCGCACCAGTGGCGACAGCAGGGGCAGCAGGGGCAGCTGCGGAGCTGGGATGCCACTGGAGAGCGCTCCTCCTAGGCGGGTCGTCATCTTCTTCCCAATCATCGGCCCAATCCAAGGTGGCCGAAGTCGCCCTAGCAGAGCCAGCCTGAGTGGCTTCGGTATCTTTGCAAGGAAACAGGCGGTGAGATTTATGCTCAAACCCATCAAGATATCAAGCTTACCACCAGCGCTGGTGGCCAAAGTATCGGCCTCGGATTCGTGATCACCAGTGTCACTGGTTGTTGCCTATGTTAGGAGCGGGAGCGGGGATGGCCTCGGTGGTGGCAGTTTCGCCACTGGCGGCATCTTCTGGGGTGGTGGGAGAGAACGCGTTAGATACTAGTCACTCGGGTATATATAATGAGTACTTACCAGAAATGGTGGGGCCGGTGCCATTCGCCGCAGCCGCAGCCGCTGCCAAAACATTGGCTCGGGCTGGTGATACCAAAAATGTCTTTGTTAGATGGATGTGGGAGATATATGATACAATAAACTTACTGCGCGCGTTATTGACATCTATGCCCATGAGCAATAGTGTCGCCACGAGATCATCGATGGATTTAACCCCGTCAGGGTTAGTGTGGGGTACGCGAGCCATAGTGCTGGTTTCG
Organism: Pholiota molesta; assembly: GCA_014925825.1. NCBI lineage: Eukaryota > Fungi > Basidiomycota > Agaricomycetes > Agaricales > Strophariaceae > Pholiota > Pholiota molesta. The sequence continues at coordinate 15,419 of JACGCK010000399.1, forward strand.
GTGAGACAATGCGGATAAATGTGGGGAATGTATTGGATAGCCTCTGATGGATCCTGGCCGCTTATTTTAGCCTTTTTGAAATTCCCACACCTTGGCTGAAATTAACTGTACAGCCGGTTCACACGATTTTACAAAGGCCAATCGTACTACTTTTAAAATCTACTCGTACGACTGATAAATTGTTTTATGAGCCATGGAGTCCTCGGCTGAGAATAGGGAGGGAGGGGATGAGTGCGGGGGCAAGAATCATAGGCTGTATAGTCGTTCGGGGTTATCCGCCCCACAGGACAAGGTTACCCAATTTTTTTTCCAGAAGGAGACTGTCGCTTAAACTCTAACATACATTTACCCGCCGTCGCTTGTTAAACTTACGGCACCTATTTGCATCCGTTCCGGTATCATGGCGCCGCAGACTTGGGCCACCCCCAAGCAGCACGAATTTCTCATGTCAAAGCAAGCGGAATGTGCGGCGGCAAAAGAGGCTGGGGCCAATGCCCTGCGCGAATGGAGGACACAGTGCTATCAGCTTTTTTTCCAGCAGTGGCCATCTCAAAATGCTGAGGAAGAGGAGATCGCCAATTCTACAGATCCTCACGTTAAGGCTATCGTCAACTTGCCTTTCAATGACACTAATTTATGGGCAGCTGATCGGAGAAAGGTGTGTTTATTTTTTTTTCTGGGCTAGCATGTTCTAATTGTGTAATTCTATGTACAGAAATTGAAAGTGTGGTTTAACAACCATCCCCTCGGCAAACGCAAGCGCGGCGGCACCAAGGAGAAAGTCGTGATCAGTGTCAACCCAACGATCAGCCGGCTCCCATCGGAGAAGAACATCTACTCAAAAGTGTTCTTCAAGGACCGAGTCAAGGCCTTAGTGGACCTCGATCCATTGAGTGCAGATTCCAAAATGCGTCTCTCGGTCATTAATAAACTTACCCATGAAGCTTATATGAACGAGTCCGATGAGGTCAAAGCGGAAGTCAAACGTTTGCGGGATCAGCGTAAGATGGAGATGGATCTCGAGATGGCTAGCTTGGAAGGCCGATCAGAGACGGAACGTTTACCAGAGGAGTATGCGACGTATGTCTGACTGATTGACTATTTTTAAAACATACACTGATCTTGATTTTCAGTTCGATCGAGAGGATTCCGGAATTAGCGCATGATTTTATGCAGCAGGTATCGGCACTCACTGGGTGGTCGTTCACGGTTCTTGCTGGTGGACCAGATCCCAATTATGCAGGGGAGATCATGACGATGAGTGTACACTCTCGTCACAATCCATGTGGGCTCTCGTTCGGAAAAGCGTACCCAAAATATGACACTGTAATTCGCGGTCCATTCTCAGATTTTTTACACACATGCTATCGTATGTTTGCCAAGTTGTTCTCTTGGAAATTTGTTCTGACTAAAATTGGTTGCATGTAGCGATGGACGTGCGAAAGTCCCGCGCTCTTCCAGGTGCCCATGTTTCGTCTGCTACCTCCACCTCCTCGACTAGTTCGTTCGACATTGATGGCTCTGCACCAAGTATGTCTGCTCCCGTTGGAAGTGTTCCTGTCTCTGCTACCTCGACCTCCATCGCCACTGCCACCTCCACTACTTCATTCGACATTCATGCCTCTGCACGGAGTGGTTCTGCTCCCGTGCCCATTGCTCCTGTTAGTTCCGATGGTGTTGCCAGACCTGGGCCTGTCCAGGAATTGTTCAAACCAGTTACGCAGGTTCAAGACCCGACAGCCGCCATGACGATGGAAGAAGTCGCCAGTATCCTCAACATTAACGATTGGAGCAGTGCATGGGATCCAGGTAATGCACCGAGCACTAGCGGTTCGTTGTTTCATATATATATTTATTCTTTCTGACTCAAATTTTACCGATAGAAACGCCTATCTATCCTGAAGCTCATGCGACTACACCATATCTTGATCCCTCCGCAAATGTGTCCTATAGTTCGACATTCGATCCATCAAATGTTCCGGACACTCGGTTGGCCTACCATTCCCATGTCCTTCCAACTCCCATGGCTCAGCCTTCGAGCACCGCTCCCGGGCCAGATACCCAGTTGGCCTACCATTCCCATATCCTTCCGACTCCCATGGCTCAGCCTTCGAGCACTGCTCCCAGGCCAGATACCCATCCAGACGCTCCAGCCATGGAAACCCCTCCAATCATTCCAATCGGTGTATCCATAACGCATCCTTCAGGGGCCGTTGCCGCCGGTTCACAGCTTCCGCATAGCTTTGGCAGCAACATCTCGAACCAACCGATGGATACATCGGCGTCACAAACCGTCCCCGCTCCGCTTCCACGTAGCTTTGGCAGCAACATCTCGAACCAACCAATGGATACGTCGGCGTCGCAAACCGTCCCCGCTCCGGAGCCTGAAAACGACGAAAATGCCGCCTCTCCCACTGGCCAAACTGTCCCCGCTCCGGAGCCTGAAAACGACGAAAACACTGCTTCTGCCACTGACCTGACAGATCGAAGTGCGAGAGTCAGATCTGTGAAACTGTTTGTTCCTGCATGGCTCGAGGTCGCTTCAAAACATATCGTCGACGCTGTAGATGCTGATGTCTGGAAAGCGTTGATGAGTGATTGGATACAAATAGAGAGTGAGCATGGCGCTACACATACAACATTCGTAAGTTTTCTCTGCACCCACGCATTTAGATAGCTGATTGCTTTATTTGCCATAGCATCGCTTGCCCACCTCTCCTTTACGCCCACCCTTACTATCACTCTGGTTGCCCAAGCGTCGATACGATCAATTTCCATCAGTTCCGGATCTTCAGATATTCACTAACGAATGGATAGCCTGGTGGAATAGTATGCAGCCCGTATGGCGACGCTCGACAACCCCTCATTCCCTCCCCTTGTCATTGTCATCAGCGCAGCTGGGTCAAAATGTCCATTCTTTGAAAAAATATGGTCCTAATGGGCTGGCCCTCGTCATCGTCGCCCTTATATGGTGGGCACCAGCCCGTACCACTGATCCTCGCTGGGAGGCAGCAGTGCTTGACGTACATTCATGTGTGGAAAGCTATATGTCCGGTAGCAGGAAGCGGAAGGAGGGGACTGGTAGTGGGGATTCAGGCGAAGGCAAAAGGCAGCGAAGGTGATTTTTGATATCGTTCTTGCAATTTTTTGTGATTTATGTTGTTATTTTATTATCTTGTTTTCTATCTTGTCACGCTATTTACCTTCTGAACTAATCTTGTAGTATGTTTGTATTTTCTTGCTCCTTGTACTAGCTCATATTTTCTTGTCAAATATTTATTTTTCTTGGAAATGAGGTTTCCGTGAGCATAAGTTACTTGGGGTTATATACAGACTAAGTTACTTGGATTACATATGAATGTAATGGCAGGTGATCAGAACGGGGCGGGAGGGACGGAGAGTAGGTGTGGCCCAAGGATAGTCAATGGAGGATGGGACATGTGTGGGCAATGGATGCGCGAAGGCCGAATGTCGCATGGGAGGGAAGAAAGAACGGCCACGTGCAATGGATGTGTTATCTATATGGGCAATGGAGTCGCGAAGGCCGCAATGGATGCACAAAGGTCGAATGGCACAAGTGGGGAGAGCGCGGCCAAGCGCGAAGGATGCCGTATCCTATATGGGCAATGGACACGCAAAGGCCACAATGGATGCGCAAATGGCACAAGGGGGGGAAAGAGCGGCCAAGGGCAATGGATCCGGTATCCTATATGGGCAATGGATACGCGAATGGATACGCGAAGGTCGAATAATGGCACGAGGGTGGAGAGAGCGGCCAAACGCAATGGATGCAGTGTCCTATATGGGCAATGGATGCGCGAAGGCCGAATAGCGCAAGGGGGGGGGAGGAAAATGGCGCATGGGGCAGCAGGGAGAGTGGGCCGGGAGAGCGGGCGCTGTGCAAGGGTAGTCAGTGGAGGATGGGGCGCGTACGCGCAATGGATGCATGAAGGTCAAATAGCGCAAGGGGGGAGGGGGGGAATTGGCGCACACGGGACAGGAGGGCGGGCGGGCGGGCACGGCACAAGAATGGCCAATGGAGGAGGGGCCGTGTACGGGCAATGGATGCACGAAGGCCAAATGGGATGAGGGGGGAGAGCGGCCAAGCCCAATGGATGTGGTATCCTATATGGGCAATGGACGTGCGAGGGCGGGCGGATTGACACGAGGGAAGCCGCGGTTCCTACCGCGGCAGAGAGGAAACATCCTAGATTGGGATGGTCAGCTAAGGAATATGGAGTTGGAATGGATACGCACCGGGGGCGGGAAGGATTGGGACACGTGCGATGGATGCGAGGGAAGGGCGGGAGGATGGAGTTGCATCCAACATGGGCAATGGATGCAGGAGGCGCGATGGAGTAAACACGTGAACACGTGTGGACAGCTGGCTGGACAGCATGATCCAACAGAGGCAATGGATGTGGGCAGCAATGGATGGAGACACGATGGAGTCGGATGGATGCAGGCAGCGATGGTGGAGGGGTAATGGAGCTCGAATCCAATGGCTGTGTCGGCGTGGGATGGATACTGAGCACGTGCACGGATGGATGCAGGTGGCAGGATGGATGCCTGCATCCATCGGCAGGCAGTAATATGGTAGGGAATACATCCCTTATAGTTAGTGGACATTATCCATCACCCTATCTGTGGTAGTTATAAGGGCTGTATCCATTGAAACTACAGACTCGCCTGGATCTGCCTTGAACTCCTACCTGGAGTTTCTTCGCCTGCATAACATTCCTCTGGAACCTACGAAAGACACCCTCTCCCTGTACACGGTCTGGATGTGCCATCACATCCAGCCGGATTCTGTTGACTCCTACCTCTCTGGCATTTGCCAGCAACTCGAGCCCTTCTTCCTGACATCCGCGCGAATCGCAAGTCCGAGTTGGTCGCACGGACACTGCAGGGGTGCATGCGCCTTCGAAATTCACCCACCGTGCGGAAACGCGCACTCACGCTGGATGACCTGGAGCTTGTGGTCCATCACTACGAAGACTCACCGCATCTCGACGACAAGCTGTTCGTCGCCATGCTCTTGACGGGATTTTTGGCCTACTGCGCCTTGGTGAGATGGCCTTCCCAGATGACCGCACCCTCAGGAACTGGCGAAAGGTCACCCGGCGCACCTCTGTTAACATTTCGGCCGACCTCTACTCCTTCATGCTACCCGCCCACAAAGCGGATCCTTTCTTCGAAGGAAATCGCATCGTTATTCGTGCGCGTCAGGTTCGCCTCAACCCGCTCGTTCACTTTCGCACGTACTTGCGGGCACGCGACGCCGCCTTTCCCTTGGCGTCTCCCTTGTGGCTGACAGCAGCTGGTACCATCCCACGCGCTCCTTCTTCATCAGTCGCTTGCGCCGCCACTTCACCAACGATATTGCCGGTCACTCAATGCGGGCAGGCGGCGCCACTTCTCTGGCCGAAAACGGTACTCCACCTTCCATAATCCAGGCCATGGGACGATGGGCCGGAGATAGCTTCCAGTTGTATATTCGCAAAAATCCTGTGTTAGTCCAAGCATTGCTATTCGCTCGGACGGCCGGAGATTCCGCCAGGCAGTGAGCTGTGATTCCTCGCCTTCGTCTTGAGTTTTCTCTGTATACTTTTCCTCTTCTTTAACCCCACTCCGTTCTTCTTTTTAATCTCTTTGTATGATTGTCCTTCCTAATCCTGATCTCCTTTCATTTGCTGCAACCCAACTCCGTCCATTTTTTCCCTTCTCCTTCTCTTCCCTTTTGTTCTGCTTATTGTTTCTTTCCTTCCGCTCCTCACATCGCAGCTGAGCTGCTCATCACAAAAAAAAAAAAAAAAAAAAGGTCATTTTAGCTGTACCTCGTCGTCTTTCACAATAAATCCTCATGTTTTTCGGGCGCCCGGCTGGCCACCAGCCGCCGAGCGCCTAAACCCGCTACATTCCGCAATGCGTGATCCATGCCTCGTAAACATTGTCGAGCTTAAGTCTGAACTTACCCAAGTCCAATGTGAACGTCTTAGGCCTCTGGTACGCACTGACACTATCCCTGTCACGTGCCTGTGAGCAGTGAGAGAATCGCGGCCGTTCTGCCCAGAAGGCGAACCGTGCGCCGGGTCATCGATATTCCCTTGAGACTGTAAATTTTACCAAAGGGGAGCTACGCTCCTCAGACTCTTCCTCTTCACTACTCGCAGTACCAGAGGCCTCTTTGCATTTACCCACCCACCTCTTCCCCGTTTGTTTTGCTTAGCGCTGTACCTCGTCGTCTTTCACAATAAATCCTCATGTTTTTCGGCGCCCGGCTGGCCACCAGCCGCCGAGCGCCTAAACCCGCTACATTCCGCAATGCGTGATCCATGCCTCGTAAACATTGGATGAGTACGGGTTCGATTGGTATTTCTCGATTTCCCCTTAAGGATATTCGGCAATCACGGCCGTCCCGTGATGAATATAAAATAACCCCATCATCCTCATCCCGCCATGGCCGTTATATCTCTCCGAGAGACCGGTTGGCCCGTCTGAAGGCGGCCAACCCCAGCAGCCGACGTTCTGAGTTTGAACATAGCAGCGATCCAGCGGTATGGAGTCTGTGGAGGTGCCCCCGCCCAAAAGCTCAAGAAATACAATATGTTCTGTAGCACATGGTTTTTCAAAATATATTCCAGATAATTAACGAGCAGTGGCTGGCGTCGCTGAAGGTATAAGTTCTCTTCACATTTTGCCGGCATGTACGTGCCATGATTTTATTAGCACTGCTTTTTCCAATGGGTACATTTTCCAAACATTTTCAAGCTTGAGGAGGTATACTAGAAAAAAAATTCCAATGACAACAACAATGCAGATCTGATGAATACTCTATTTATTGTGGAATCTTAGAGGTAGAGCCATCCATAGCGCAAACTGTAGGCCATAAGATTATGTATTTGGGCTACTACCAAGGGACCAGGTGCGTTGGTGCCGAACTCGGGAGACTCGATGGCTTAGCGGCCAAGATAATCTACATACCATAGGCAGGCCGGAGACGGGCGGTGTCATCCCTAGATGCGGCCGTAAAATGGACCGTGTTCCACTATCTAATCATATATACTCTATCTAATCATGTATACACTGATGGGAAAGGGCAGGATCACTACGCGAGTCTAAGCGACGTAAGCGAGAAATACCAATCGAACGATACCTCCTGATAAAATGGGTCCTTTGCGCCAGCCGGTCTACGCCGACGCTGAGTTAGGCGCTGGTTGTTTTTAGCACACGGTTGCTGACATCTTTCCCCCGAGTCCATCGCGTTCGCGCGGAATGCGATGCTTTGCTTCGCTGTGTATACTGATTGCGGATGTCTATCTCATCTATCTATCTATCTTAGTTTTTGTTGACTTGCGATGAACAATCGATGAGCCTTCTGATGGCCTCCGAAGAAAATACACTTCAAACAAGATGCGCCGCCCATTTCGCGTCTTCGTTGTTGGTGAAACTTGTTGATCATGACGAGATCCGAAAAAAAATGCCACCACATCTTATATATCAGGCCATCAAACGTAAGCCGCAGCGCACATGCCATTCGAAAATTTGGGCGCCAAAAAATTTTCCTTCAGCGTGATATATGAACCAGAGTCGCAGTAGTTTTCATCCGTGGTGTTCAACTTGCACTCCATGGAACCCCAATTGACTTGTAGCATGCATACATGGGGCATACCCGGTGGAGCCCCCATCCCAAGTACCTGCACTTGCCTGCAGTATACCAGCACGTCCGAGGCTGAGCGCGCTTTGCATATCCTGCTTACCCAGCAATGGCACCGAGGGCCGAGCGTGTACGTTTCCCAGACGTTTCCCCACTCAACACACACCATGAGGCGGCGCATCAAAACGTCAAAACCTGACGTCCAATCTTCCCATGTGCGCCTCCAAACCAGGTTCTCTTTCCCAACAGTACGCTTCTTGCGCGCGCGCGGATGCGGGACCGCGCATCAACGACTGACATCGCTCCGGCCGGCCAGGGATTGAAGAAAAAAATAGATTTTGCGAAAAAAGCGAAAAAGACTATATGATCCGAAGTAAACATGTATAGAGCTAGGGTATTTACAGTACCTGGATATGCACACGCCACGAAATTAGGACATACGTGATAAGTAGCATGATGCGTGAAGAGGGTGGAAGAGCATGGTAAACGAAACTGTGACGGACAGAGTAATGGCCAAGTAATGGCCCAAGAAAGGCGGAGAACGAACGTCCAAGTCTAAGTATAAACCAACTTAGACACCAGAGACGATCCTAGATAACAAAAACCGCGTCAGCATCACATCACACACAGGACACAAATATACGCCTGCCATCCCATAGCAAAGCCAGGCATATAAAAAAAAAGAAAGACGTACTCTTCCGCCTTGTTCAGGGCCGCCACCATAGTCTGCAGTTCCTTCCTCCGGGACACGACAAACTCGCTCTCCTTCAACAGCTCGTCGAGCACGTCGGCCTTGTACAGCTCCTGCAGCAGCTCCTGCTGCAAGTTCTCCTTCGAGAAGTTGACGAGCGTCAGCGAGATCGCCTTGGGCACCATGTCGATCATCTCGCGCTTCACGATGTTGAAGTACGAATGGATGAGCAGCTCTGATGACGAAACAAACAACAAGATTGGCGAATTAAAAACTTGGTTCACGCATGAAGATGGAATTACGCACTGATAACTTCCGTCTCCATCGTTTCTCTCTCGTTGAGCGCGCTCTGCGGGCGGATGTTAGTGGGAGGCGCTTCCATCGCCGCAGCGCCCTTCTTCTTGGGCCCGTCTTCGGCGCGAAGAACGACCCAAAGAAACCAGCATCTTGCTTCGCGTCGACGTCCAGGTCCTTGTTGTTGTTGACAGCCGACCGCGGGTTCTTGGGATCAACTGCGGGTGTAGGCGCTTTGTTCGCATTCAGTCGTTCAGTCACGATCGCGGTCGCCTGTGCGTCGTGGTCATATTGAGTCAGGGAATTAATGTGCTACGACCCCAATATGTAACGTACCTTATGTCCGCCAATGAAATCAGGATGGCTTGTGTTCACGTAACAAGCTTGCATACTAAAGAACACGTATTAGCATGACACATTTGAGAACTCAACATATACGTACGCAACCATATCTTGGACCAACTTCAACGTGGGGTCATTGCATTCTTGAAGAAGTTGACGACGACAGAGTTGAAGCGTTCTCGTAGGGCAGGGTATCGCCGGAATGCTTGCTATAGAAAGATGAGTCGCATGCATAGAGACCCAAAAGATGCAGATACGTACCACTTTGGCGAGGAGTTGACCAAGAATCCGGATGAGCTCATCATACACCAATGACAGCACTTGACACTTGGGTCTTCCAGACGCTTAATCTGCTGCTTCACGATAACTCGAAAGCCGCTGTGCCAACGAAGAGCGCTGGCGTAGAACCCTGAGGTAAAGATATTAGAATTGTACAAACCTTTGAACGCGCCGCGGGTTCATCGGAAAACTCACGGAAGAGTTGTACAACATGATTCGAATATCACCATCCTTGACTTGATCGAAAGGATCAATGGTTTTGACTCCATTATTGAATAGCTCGTGGAAAACGAATGAAATCCTGGCTCCTCCAGAAAGTTCGTTCAGAGAAAGGTCGTTGTTGTTACCGTCAATGGTGTTTCGGAATTCAGAGGTGAATTCACTGATGACTGAAATAACGATGCTGGAAGAGTTGACGTCACCCAAGCCTCCCCGAGAGCAAGCAATTCAGCGTTGTACTGGGCGAGATTCTTCGAAATGCGGGCTTTGATGTCAGGTAGCGTTGCACGGATGTGGTGCATAAGGATCTAGATGAAAGTTCAATTTCAGATGATGAATAAGTAAAAGAAGGTATTCACCATGTTGAGTTTCCTGGCCAGGAATGGGGTACCACAGAAGGTGGCTTTGCTCCTATATGAAGGATGGTTCTCGAAGAACTCGCGTTCGTTATCAAGCGCAGAGCTGATGGGCTTGTTCTGCTCTATGTCTCGTTGGCCTCTGTTGACAACTGGAACATATCCAAGTCGTAGAGGAATAATTCGTCCAGCCAGAATGTCGACGACATCTGTTCCCTTATCCCTATTTCCAACAGCGTTTAGTATAAGAACCAAAGTAGAGCCAAGCACACCGATATGAATACGTACATGAGATCGACTTTCGTTAGAACACCAATTGTCCTTGTGCCCTCTGGATCCACTTCACGGGCCATCTTCAACCCGTCCGAATTTGCCAGATCCGTGTTGGCCGCTGTGACAGCAAGGATGATACAGGCCGGCTTCGAGATATACTTGACTAACATGTCCCGGATCTGTTTCTCGATATCGCGGGGTTGGTCTCCGACAGGAACTTTGGTCAGCCCAGGAAGATCGACAAGGGTCAGCGTAAGAACGTTGGAGAGTATATGCGGAGGTTGATAGGTTGTGGCGAGATGCCTGCGTTCTTGCCCGTCTTGGCCTCTGTATCCCGCACGATTTCATCACGGATTTTGTGGAAGTCGTAGAATTTCTCTCCGGGAAGATGCAGGAACTCGCCCCACTCATCTGCGTTGGCGGCTTTGTCGGTCGTTTTGTCTACCCCATTGGCTGATAGTGGGAGTGTTAATATGAGGATGATAATGACTCTAGATTTGCTTACTACCGGTGTTTCCAGCGCTTCTATTGATAAGTTGGAGAACCTATATGGTTATCAGTAAAAGCTCTCTGTGCAGTATATATATCATACCAATGGACGCCGCGTCACGATACCAGTACCACGAGGCAGGAAATCTCGACCGACGATGTTCTGTGAACAAAGTCGTACAATCCGTCAGGACATTCATAGCCAATCTTCAAGCAGAAACGCACCTCTAGCACACTACTCTTCCACTGCTCTGACTGCCCAATACACAGATTTGGGGCAAATCTATACCTGCCTGCCCCCTGGACCCGACCCAAGCGATGTAAAGACATCCTGAAGCTTGTTGATAACACCGACGATCTCTGTGCCGAGGCCGGCTGAACTTGTGGTAGCCATGTTCTAGTTGTTCGTGAAAGAAATGAGAGGAAAGTGCAGGACGGTGCCAGTGGTATTAAAGGAAGGAAATGCGGCAGAGGGGTCGCGGCGCAGTGCAGCTGTGTACTGCGGACGCCCGAGCCAAACAACCGATAATCAAGCCACATTGACTCGCCTCCACTGCGCACCCCGTCTCCCTTGCGCTATTCAATACACATCTTTTGTCAACCCATCCTCTTCACCTGATCCATTTCTTGACCCACAACTGTTGTAGACTTCCGCAAATTGACGTGGCCAGGACGTGGCTACTTGAAATCCGTGATAAGTATTCGGACTGCGGAGACCGTTTATGTCACTTGCAGACGCTCCTACCGTACAAAGTCCATGCGACAGGAGCAATGGATCTAATGAAATTTTGATCCCTCTTTTATTCTTGTTCATATAGCCAATGACGACTCCCTCTTCGGCGAACGCTTCACCTTCTATTTGTCAAAAACGTATCTTGCGGTACTCGCTTGGTACTCGCTTTCGTGCCAGCGAGGAACTATGTATGATCTTTCATTTCCTTGGAAAGTGTGCCCTAGCACCCTCCCAGCACCTACAGAACCTCCCTTCAGCAATACCTCAACCTTCTTTCCCAAACTCCGATTCTCGAAAGGACGTCATCCCATCACCGTCACATGGTGAATCCAATATGAAGCTTCAAGTGCCACGGCAAATGGGCCGGGCAAATAAAAAATTGAAGCTGCAGCTGAGCTGCCAAAGAGCTGCAGAAGAAGACAAATTCCGAGCCCTGTGACATCCATCATATATGCACCACCATATGTAAGCCCGCAACTCGTGCCCCGTCCTCGCGCCCTCTCTATATGTTCCCCTCCAAGTCGGCCAACTTTCCGCATCCTCTGGATATATAACACCAGATACCATCTAGCCCGCAGGCCGCGGTCGGTCCGGCGAATTCCTCCACCTCTTATAAAAAGTCCAGGAACCGCGCACCTTCCGCCGAACGCGCACCCTCAACCCCCTCTCTTCCAGAGGTAGCTCGTACGCTGACCAGACACACCCAACCACGATGCCGCGCACCCTCCGCTTCGCCGCGCTCCTCCTCTCCCTAAAGCTGTCCGCGCTGGCCTTCGCAGCGTCCGCCCCGGCCGAGCTCTTCTCTCCCTTGGTGCCCGCCAAAGTCGCCGCCGCCTTCGGGCCCTCCCCACCCCAATCCAATACCCGCAATACACCGACACCACCGCAGGAAAATGGCTGTTCTTCTCTCCGGATACATGGACGTCGGGCTTCTTCCCGTCACCGGATACGCGCTGAACACGCGGAAGACGCTGTGCGGCGCGACGTCTGCGAACGGGCTGGGGCAAGCGGATTGGCTGGACCTCGGACGGGCCGCGAGCAACGGCCTGCTGGACCTGGATGCGAACCATGGCATCGGGCACGATGTGGGGTTCATTAGCTTCCCGTTCGTGGAAGAGCTGCTGGTGTGCGTAACGTTCGGAGGTTTAGATGACATTCTCGTTTACGGTTTATTATTAGAAACCCCACGAACCAGACCGCGATCGACGCGATCAACCGTTTTGCGACGATGCTCGCGGCGCGCTTCAATCCAGTCGTTGGCTGCACCAGAAGCTGGGACACGACTGATCCTACAGATTTTCAGGTATGCTGGTGGTGAAGGCATTAAACTTGTCGCCTGCTGACGAGCTGCAGGTCATCATCGACAACATGATGAATCTCGAAGTCCTTTTCCAATCCGCCGATCTAACTGGCAATGCGACACTCCGAAACATCGCAACTACCCATGCAGATACCACGATGAAGAACCACATCCGGACGGATGGTCAGTCTGGAACTGCCTTCTATGAGCATCTATTCTGGGATCGCTAATTTTGAATAACATTAACTTCTTTACAGGGTCCACATGGCATGTCGTTGAATACAATTCCACCACGGGTGTCGTCATCAGGAAAAGGACAGCCCAAGGATATGCTGACAACAGCACCTGGTCGCGAGGACAGGCGTGGGGCATCTATGGATTTGCAAACAGTATGTCTATCTCTCTGATAGATTTTCAATGGGCAACAACAAATCATTCGTCTGCAGTGTACAAACGGACAAACAACACGAACTATCTGGCTACTTCACGCAGACTAGCGACGTATTTCCTGGCCAACCTGCCATCGGATGGCATCGTACCTTGGTCAGCCTTCTTTCTTTCTGTCAGACGCTCGCAACTTTCACTTACTGGCGCAAACATCCACAGGGACTTCAACGCCCCTCTGACGCCCCCGCCGCGTCCCGCGACTCGTCCGCCGCCACCATCGCCGCCAACGGGCTGTTGCTGCTCGCACAGCAGGAAACCACAGCCGCCGCGAGGCAGATGTGGACGAACAGTGCGCTCCAGATCCTGAGCAACATCACGACGCTTGCGTGGAGACCCTCCTGGCAGAGCCTGCTGTCGAACGGGACCGTCAACGAGCCGGTGGGTAATCTGCTGACGGGTATTGTCTAT
>JACGCK010000040.1:0-322868 GCA_014925825.1 Pholiota molesta
ATCTGACATGCCATTCTGTCTCTGAGGCTCTAAGATCCTCACTTTAGACAACAAAACTAGATAGCAATGCGCTGGGTGCAAATCTCGTCGTAGTGCCACGATTTTTGTGCGTCCAGAAGTGAGGCTCGTCGCGCCTCACTCGTACCAGTAGCGCATGCACCAGCACTCTGCGAAAAATCTGGCATGCCATTCTGTCTCTGAGGCTCTAAGATCCTCACTTTAGACAACAAAACTAGATAGCAATGCGCTGAGTGCAAATCTCGTCGTAGTGCCACGATTTTTTGTGCGTCCAGAAGTGAGGCTCGTCGCGCCTCACTCTACCAGTAGCGCACGCACCAGCACTCTGCAAAAAATCTGACATGTCATTCCGTCTCTGAGGCTCTAAGATCTCATTTATGCTGCACAGAGTGCAATTCTTGTCATTATGACACGATTTTTTTGCGTCCAGAAGTGAGGCTCGTCGCGCCTCACTCGTACCAGTTAGCGCAGCACCAGCACTCTGCGAAAAATTCTGACAATTGAAACTTATAGATTGCCAATGGACCCAACAATTTGATGATTATAGTTGAAGAGTAGAAACTCGATTGAACAGCTTAGCATTCTCAAAATGGGCCTTGAAAAGTATACGAGAAACTCATAGATTGTGTATGATTGCTGTTCCACATCTCTATGCTGATATATGAAGATATCATGCACAAAGGGGCAAAGCATCATACTGCAGAATCATGGAAGCAGCGGTATAAGACACACTGAGATGAATTTGATGCCAGGATGCTACATCTTCAGCATGGGACTATCCCACTCTATGGAATACATACTCCCGCCCTAGTCCATCCCTAGGTTGTCTGCCCTCCATCCCTAGGCTATCCCTACCAATCCGCTGTCTGTCCCTAGCCATCCCTACCAATCTGCCCCCCGTCCCTAGCCCATCCCTAGCCAATCCCTAGCAAAACCCTAGCAAAACCCTAGCAAACTGCGTACAAAAAGTACCCATAACCCTAAGACAGCCCGCCTCAGCGGACACAGAGAGCGAGCGGGGCGCTAGCGACAACGAGGACGATAGGATGGACACCACGGACGCAGTCGGTCAGCCGGGAAGGGAGGGGGTAGCCCTCGCCAATGAGATGTACCCGGACAGGAACAATGACGCCGACGACGAAAACGAACACGACGAAGCGGAGCCGCGTAGTGAGAGCGACGACGAGACCGAGAACAACATGATCCTGTGGCGATGCTTGCAGGCCTGGAAGGAAACGGAGCGGACTTTGATGGAGATGCAGGAGCAGCTGAGGACCTGGCGCAGGCAGTAAGCCATGCCCTGACTTTGTGTAGACTCAAACATGTCGAATAGACGCCTCAAGATCAGAGTCGCTCTTTGATCATGACGCCGCTGATGATCCTCTCGAGGTTCAGCTGGGTAAGTTGAGCCGCCGCCAAGTTGCAGGCGGCGACTCAGTAGACACCAACGGCGCTGAGTGACATAAAAGGAGGCTGGTTCTGGTTCACATGCGATGTAAATAATGGGATGAAGCCCCCTTGCGGAAGAGCTTCTTCCCAAAGGAAAAAGGGTGCTGGGGAAGGGGCATTCAAGGACCCGACCCGGGCGCAATGATACCACACTGACATTTCGATCGATCCTAAACCCCAAGGCGCGAAGACTCATACAAGGAACCGACCCGGAACGACACAAGGCAGGAGGAACTCAAGTGAACCGGCACCCCATGATGAGCCCCTGAGCATGTAGCGCGGCAAAACCATGTGCGTGACAACTAAAGCGTGGAAGCAGGATTACCCAGGGTTACCCTAACAACTGCGTGTAGAACAAGACCGGCCCTAAAGCATGACTGTGTGTGTATATAGCTGCGGCATGGTGCGTGCCCACCCCCCCCCCACCTAATCCTCCCCCGATGTCGGAGAAGATCAAACAATTAGAGGCGCAAGTTGCCGCGGAACGAGCGGAGTTCGAAAAAGCGCTGGTCGAATACCAACGACGCAGCGCATCGGCACCCGGGCGCAGCACGCAGCCTCTGGTCGCTGCGCGAGCAGAAACCCAAGGTCGGTCCGGGTCCAGTTGGTGATAGCACTGTAAGCTCATCGCGGTTCCAGGCCCCAGCAGCGCCAAGGCCACAAAACGCGCGCGGGACAGTAGCGTCGAGGGCCCCGCAGAAACGCCAAAAGAAGCCGGTACTGCTGGGCGTTGGCGAGGCGGGCATGTCCATGATCGAGCAAGTGGCGGTCCTGGCGTTGCAGTGCACGGCCAGGCAGATCGAACTCGCGAAACAGTTGGATGTCGTGCTCGGCAAGCGAACGCCATCCCCTCCATGCGTGGACGACGATGAAGAGTGGGCGGAGAGCGTCGGTTCGGAGAGCACGGATAGCGACGGCATGGTGAACAGCAGCGAACTGGAGAGCGAGCTGGAAGGGATGAAGGACGAAGCAGCGGACGCAAAAGACGACGAAGAGTACAAGGCGAACATTGACATCACCCGCAGGGTGTTCGCGGCCGCGGCAGAGATCCAGCGCCCACGAGAGATGACGCTGGCCCGTTCAGTAAAAAATAGATAGGCGTGTGAACGCAATACATAGCCGGCCTAAAGCCCTCGATATATATATAAAGGACCTCGTCCTCGCGCTCTTTCCCCCGACTCTCGTCATGTCTGCCCCCCTCCCAGCCAACTTGCAAGCTAAATTGGACCATATACGGCGGTTGGAGGCGGAGATCGTCGCGTTGAAGGCGACCCTGCCAAGCGGTGAGTGGGCTCAATCGGGCGGGATGTCGCTGACCACGCACGTAGAGTCGCCCGCGGCAGAGGAGGAGCCGCCCAAGAAGAAGAAGAAGAAGCAGCAGGAGGTCGCCGACGAGTCGGACACGGACGCCGAGGAACCGCACCCGGGGTTCCAGTTTGATCCCAACACAATGTTCCACCTGGCGGACACCAACCCGTTCCGCTGCCACTTTTGCAAGCAGAGGGGGATCCGTGCACGTTCGTGAAGAATCACTTCACCAAGTTCCAGCAGGCCGTCCAGTTTCGGGAGGAGGGGGAACAGGGCGCAATCCCCGAACGCCAGTTGCATGGCCTGCAAAACCGCAGGTGCAAAGTGCCGGGCGTCCAAGGAAGCCGCACCCCTTCCTCGCAAGAGGAAGCGGAAGGCGAACCTGCCCACCCGCGCCAGCCAATTCTTGTCCCCTGCCATCGTATGCTCCACATCCGGCGAGGACGACGACAGCGACGACGGGAGCGACAACGACACGGACGAGGCGGTGTTCTTGGCTCAGTTGAAGGAGTACATCGTGAAGTCGCACGAGGCGAACCAACACACGGTCCAGGGGGCCGCACACTCGCTGAGCAAGGCAATCGACCTCTTCCAGCAGATCGGTATCACGGCTCCCGCCGAGGAGGTCATCGACGACGACGGCGAGGTGCTTGACGACGGCGAGGAGTACTTTGAGGAGGTCGGCAGCGAGGACGAGGAAGAGGAGCAGGAGCCGGGGTCTTCGTCAGAGGAGACCGACGCGTAGAGTTTTTTTTTGTTGCTTCTTGTTGCGCCCCGCCCCGCCCCGCCCCCGCCCTCCTTTTTTTTTTTTGTACTTTGAATATACTGCGTCCCACTCTCCGTGAACGATGAGAAAGACCTGGGAGCCGGGCAACCCCTACGCCAGGAAGCGACCCGGGCACCTACCTCCGTCAGCGACCCGGGCACCTACCTCCGTCAGCGACCCGGGCACCTGCCTCCGTCAGCGACCCGGGCACCTACCTCCGTCAGCGACCCGGGCACCTGCCTCCGTCAGCGACCCGGGCACCTGCCTCCGTCAGCGACCCGGGCACCTGCCTCCGTCAGCGACCCGGGCACCCGCCTCCGTCAGCGACCCGGGCAACCCCTAAGCCAGGAAGCGAGCCGGGCACCTGCCTCCGTCAGCGACCCGGGCAACCCCTAAGCCAGGAAGCGAGCCGGGCACCTGCCTCCGTCAGCGAGCCGGGCACCTGCCTCCGTCAGCGACCCAGGCGACGGGAAGGACCGCGGGGCATGGCAGACTGGCTGTTTGGTTTATGCGCAGCCTGGGACCGATGTGCGCCCGTTGTGCCGCTGTTTGGAGAGCTCATGGGAGTGATCACGGGGTTGGGTGAATATATTTTCGGAGCAGGATCATTTCAAATAGACAGGTTATTTTTATATTGCAACCAGCCGTTAAAAGGGACGGAGATGGGCTGGTCGCCCACCCCAAGCCTCCCCACCTCACCGATGGAATACGTGCTGTCGACAAAAGGTGATGACCGCTTCATGGAAGCCTTAGCGAAGCAAGGAGCCCTCAAGCGAGACAGAGAAGAGGAAGAAACCGAGGAGGTGCACAAGATGCTGTTGGGCCCGAAAACGAAAAGGCGGGCGGTGGAGCCTGGCTCCGACATTTTAAGCGGTACGTGGTGCGGATCCATGCGCGCGGCATGAGGGAGATTGACGCCTGCGTCAGACGATAATGTGCGGGTGCCATTCCAACCCACGACCCCCTTCTGCACCGCCGCGGATCTCCTCGGCGTGGACACCCTGCGTAGCAAAGTGGAGGCGCTAGAAAAGAAAGTGGGCGAGTTAGAGGCGAGGTTAGATGCCAAGATGGCGGCGGAGACGGGACAACGTTAATCCTCCACTGAATAAAAATGATGCCATGGCAAACATGCCTCCCCTAAAGTAGCCTTGATCCCTATAAGAGTGTGTGCGGCAGCCTGCCCATGGTGTGCTCTCCCCCATGACCCCCGAAACTATCGCACAGTACACGCTGTTGGAAAAGGAGCATGCTGCTCGTATGAAAGCGCGCGAAGCCGAAGATCAGGCGTATGCCGCCGCACTAGCGGCGGCGAAAAAGGGGGCGCGCCCGTCCAGTGAAGCGGGCACCACCCGCGCCACGACGAGCCACCCGGGCCATCGCAAGAGGGAGCATGAAAGTGCATCCAGTCGCGGTAAGCATCAGAGGTGGACAAACACCCAACATACTGACCTCGGGCTGCAGGACGGTCCATCAGTGAAGCGGGCACCAAACCAAAGGACGCGCCCACGAGCCGGGCAACGCTCAGCGAGGGCCATGGCAAGGTCAAAGCGCGGCCGCCCGACAGTGCGTCCACTCACGGTAAGCATCCGTGTTCCGTGCGTGCGCCCACCCTACTCACCCAGGCCACAGTCAAACGGCAGGCGCAGGAAGCAGAGGGCCCACCCGCAAAGAAACACAAGCCCGCGCCGGCTCGTACGACAGTCGTCCCCAGCCCAGCGGAGGACACCGACGACGACAGACGCCCAGTGCGCAGCGCGCGCCAAGAAAGAGCCGCAGTGTACGATGAGATCCTGTCTGGCATGGAGCGCATGGAGACGTGTCAGCGCAACATGGTGGACGTCATCAACAAGGCGGCGGAAGTGGTTGGCGAGCGGTTGGGAATTGAGATCGACCGCATCGTCCTGCCTACCATGGAGCCCGAAGCCCTGGCACGGCGGAAAAGGGTCAGAGCGTTCATAAAGAAAATAATGTAACGAGTGTACCTACATATGATGTTCCAAAAAAAAAAAAAAAAAATTGTTATCGCGGCAGCCAAGAACGCACTGACGCAGCGCGCCTGGACTGCTTCGCCGTCTTAAGCCTGCCCTAGAGCACCTCCAATGCATATAAGAAAGGGCACAGCAATGGCCTCCCAGTACGCCCCCGCCATGAGCGAACTCGACCTCCCCGCCGATTTCTATAAGATCTGCAAAGGCAACCCAACTGGCTGGTCACTCCGTTTCATCATGCTCATGTGCCAGCAGGCGCACACATGGTTGCTCCGTTACCACGAGGACAAGGCGGACCTGGAGAACACCACCCGCGAACTTTTCCACGCCCCACTGCTGACCTCGGACGAGAAGGAAAAAAGGTTGGACGAGGCACGCGCACTCATCCACCCGGACATGACGTTCGACAAGTTTGCACAAGCAATAGCGAACGTGGGCTTCTGCATTGACATGCACCGAATGCTCTTTTCAAAGAGGGCGCACCATTTCATCCCCACACCCGACCAGTTGGTCGAAACATGCAAGAAATTCGACTTGGGGTGCATTGCCGCCATCCATACCCTCATCTGGTTGGCGGACAAGGGGACCGGTACGGGTCGCTGTTTGCCTCACGGGGACGCAGACACTAACCCTCCCCTCAGAGATTGGACCGCGGCCCATACAGCTGCGCAAGGAGATCCTGGATCTGAGGAACGTCATGTTAGGTGGGTACGCTTCAACAGAGGGAGACGACATACTCACAAGACCCTAGCGCTCGCGGACAATGGAACATTGCCTGACATCCCCATCATCGTAGAAGAGGGAGCCGGCGAAGAAGACCCTATTGTAGTAGATTAGCCAGGTAAAAATAAGCATGTATTGTAGCGGTCCCAGCCAGGCGCACAGAGTACCAGCCTGACCCGTAGTACTAAATGAGCCAGGCATGGTGACCCGCCCGCGTCGCGATCGCTCTCCCACCCAGGCAGGCATACCTGACACAAAAAGGCGTCCCAGGTGACAGGGCACAGATTCGACTCACGAAGGTGTCACGCACAAAGGGGGATTCAACAAGATAAAATTTTTTGGCGGCCAGGGATAGCACTATCCCTGGCCGCCCCGCGTCGACTAGTTACATTCGTACAAAAAATGCGACTCAAAAAAAAAAAAAAGGCCCCCGCCCCGGCAAGAAGACTACATGAGAAAGGGGCGGGTGGAGCGACCCGGGCACCCACTACTGCTCCTCGTCATCAAACAGACCGCGGGGGATCCCTCCTGCTGGTTGTCCTGGTCCTCGTCGGACGAGTCGGACGAGTCGGACGACTCGTCGCCAGGGGGACATAGGGCGTGGTGGGGGGACCTCGGCGTCAGTATCCATCGCGTCCGTGGGCAGGGGCGCGGTCGACGAGGCGGGAACCGGGTCCGTTTGGACCCCCTTTGAAACGAGAGCCTGGCGGTGGGCGGCGAGGCTCGTGTCGTGGACGTGACGGACAACGCGGATGGGGGGCGGCCGTGCGACGTCTGGGCGATCGTCACGAGCTCTTCGACCAGTTGATGGAGACTGAGCACGGCGTTGACCGTGCTCTCGTTTTGGGTCGCCATGACCTTCAGCGCATCCGCCAGTCCGAGGCGGGACAGACCCGACTCCTCGGACCGCTTGCGCTTGCGGTCCTCCTGCACGCACAGAGTGAGCTGGGCACACGGCTGTCACTGAAGCGGGACTCACCTCAGGTGCCCGGGTCGGGACGACGAGCGACGACGACTATGGACCGGGTGGGAATCAGCGCTGTGTATGAGAGGGGTGGAGGGCCACGTACCGACGCGATGGGGGCCTGGATGGCGGCCGCGGGCTAGAGGAGGGGGGTGAGCATGGCGCGCGGAGAACGTGGTCCTGGCACGCACCTTGGGCAGCTTTGCCTGCGGGCGGCTGTCCACGTTGGTGGCGACGGCCTGCAAACGGAAAGTGAGGTCAGCAGGGCGGGCGGTGCGCGTGGAGGATAGACGTACGGGCGTCGCGGGCACCTTGGTCTTTTTGGGCGGCTGCGGGACGCGTGAGTGAAGGTGGCGTGCACATCGTGGTGGCCACGTACCTTGGCACCCGACTCCTTCGTGGCCGGCTCTGCCTTGACGCCACGGGCCTGCCCAAGCGGGTAAGTAGGCCGCCTGCGGGGACTCCCTGGACAGACGTCACGTACCTTCTTGGCCTTTGCCGTTGCGACGGGGGCCGCGGGCCCCATCTCAATGTCAGACTGTAGGGACGGAGGGTGAGCGGATCCGGGGATGGGCAAGCACAAACGACGTACGTCAATGAGGATGGCCCTGGCCTTGCCGTTGCGCCGCGATGAGCGTGCGTGCGCCGGGTCGGCTGCCGAGGGGGCGGCGGCGGCTGCATGGACGGTCAGTGAGGGGATGGGCAAGTCCAAAGCACGTACCGCGTCAGGAAAGCTGACCGCTTTCTGTTTGCCCTTGCCCTGCGACGGCTGGGCTCCCCACGGCGACGCCTCGCCTGCCCAAGGTGTCTGCGAGAAGATGGGCGGGGGCGCGGGTGGCGTGGGCGACATCGACGACTGGGACGGGACGGACGCGGGAGGCGGAGCGGGCGGCGGCTGATGCCACCTGGCCGCCTGGGCTTTCAGCTTCGCCTCCTCGTCCTCCCGGTCGAGCTGGGCCATCGTTTCAAGCAGCAGCGCCTTCTTCTCCCGGCGTAACATTGCCCCGGCATCGTCCGGGCCCATGCCGTGTGCGGCAGAGACTTCGTTGAACTGGGTGCGCGTGTAGGGAGGGCCTGAGAGCTCATAGCAGGAGGTAAGGAACCTCTCAGTGCAAGTGGGCGGCCTTTTATATCTGTTCAACGTTTAGGGCAGGTACACAGCGTAACCAGGGACGGTAACCATTTACGTATTCGATTGCGTTGTACATGACATCGTCTAACTTTTACTGTCCAAGATCAGCCACGCCAACCGTTCTAAATGCGTCTGCTTGACCTGCACCTCGGCTATCTTCGCTGCGACGTCCTCGTACGAGGGGGCGGTGGGCGGGGGCACGACGGTGGTACGTGCCGGGGCGGTGCCGCGTCGTGGGCGTGCCTTGCGCCGGATCGGCTCGCTCGATGGCCCGGCTCGTCCCGGGTGGTAAAGACCGTCCTCGTCACTGCTGCTCTCCATCATCCCGGGTCGGGTCGCCTGCCCTATGTCCCGCGTCGGGTCGCGTTGTGCCTTTTGGGCACGCTCAGCCAGGACCCTTCTCGCGGGGAGGGGGGGCCATGGCGCCAAAGCTAAAGACGGCGATGTGAAACCAGGACACGTTCACGGTTGGAGAGACACCCACAGCGCACCAAATAGGCCAGGCCACCTTGTTGTGTGGATTCTGGACCAGGGCATCAATAGAGGTCTCCAGCGCGAGCCGGGGACAGCACCTACCATCATCGAGTCCATATTCGCGTGAAAGCGCGTCCAACCGCGCTTGCTTTTCTGGGCTAAGCGTGGGGAGCACGCCCGCGGGGACATGTTGCAGGCGGTCAGTAGGAGTGAGCAGGGGCGCAAACTCTGGTGGATACGGGGTGTTTTCAGGAAACATCATCCTGAGCTCGTTGTATGCGGTGAAGCGGGCGACAAGCGTCAAATGGTCAGACTCCATAGGGGGCGGGGAGAATCAAGCATGGTTGTGGAGATGGCGCTCTATATATACAAAACTATTTAGGGTAGGCTCCCTCAACGTCTAATCCTTTCCCTCGGGCGACCTCGGTCAAGCGCTCTGCGAGCTCGTCCAACCGACGCTCTTGCTTGCACAGCCAGGCCATGTGCTCGGTGCACCATTGTTCAGGGGTGCGCTTGGCCCGGGGCGTGCAGCGCTCCTTTTTGGTCTGGCAACGCGCGCAAGTCGTATTGGGGGGGCGCCGGGGCATAGGGCTGTGCGTCCATTCGGTCAATGCAACCAGGTTGGCGCCGTTCACCCAACACGCGGCGTTGGCACGGATGCAGGCGAGACAGCGCAAGGAACTGGTCGCCTCCAAGACAACGTCGCCATCAGAGCCTAAACGGGCAACGTGAATACAGAACGTCGCGACCCGGGCTGCGCAAGCTGGCTTACCTCCCGCGTCAGAGGCCATCTCGAGGTCGATACCCTCCCCTTCGGATGGCGCCTCGCTAGCGCTGTGCGCCGCGGCTTCCTCCGCTTCAAAGTCCACCATTGGCGCCAAGTTGGGCAGAGGTGGCGACGGGGAAGGGATGGGGCAGGTGAGCCTGCAGACGGCGTGGCCGTGGGAGGCCACTACGACTTCCCCTTCAAGCCCACGGCAATCTGTGGAGATGGTCCTGTTAAGGAGGGCGCGCATCTGGGCGTCCGCTTCGCGGCGCGTGGCGTCGCGCAGAGCAATGCGTGCAGACAAGCCAGACATGATGGGGGAAAGAACAATGAGGGTACTCTTTAATATATATATATATATATACATATTCACATTGTGTTTAGGGCTGGTTCTCCTGTCAGTCGGGCCACCAATGCGAGTTGGGCATCTGCTATCTGCGAGAGTTTGATGACAATCTGGTCCAGGTATTCCTGCAGGCGGGTGAACATGGCCTCCATCGCTTTCAGATCGCGTGCTTGCGTGGGCTTGCGCTTGCGCTTGCGTTTCCGGGGCGGCGTGGTGGACTCGTCGTCCGTGGATGGAGGCGAGTAGTTGGATCCTAATGGCTGGGTTGGCATGCAGACAGCAGCGCGCGGACCGAACCTCACCTGAGTCCATGGTGTGTTGCATCTTGCGCTCCAAAATGCGTTCAAAGTACAGCTTTGTCTCCAGGGACGCGTTGGGCAGCTGCGCTTCGCGCGCTGCAAGGCAGCCGGATCAGTGAAAAAGGGCCCAGCCAGGGCGAAAAAACGGACTTGCCTATGGCGCGTTCAAGACGTAACTGCTTCTGGCGGAGCTCGTCATCTTCCTGTTGGCGCAGAGCCAAAGCAGCTTCCCTTTGGGCTTGTAACGACGAAAGCATGGGAGAGGGGGATGGATTGCATGGAATGCAGAATGTCCGCTTTAAACAAATGCCCAAGAGGGGTCAGAAAAAAATTACCCGATTTAGCAGGGGGGGGGTGTGCAAATACATGACAATAATCTACGCTAAGTACCGTCTCGCGACATCGCCATACACCTGGCGCACACCCTGTTCGACACGGGTATAGGCATATGCAACCCCTCGAAATGCAACGTCAATGCGCGCCAACAACTCCGGGTCGGTTGGGACGTATGCCTTGCTCGTGGATTTGCGAGCCGACCCGGGGGCAGATGCAGGCGCGGGCATGGGCACCTTGTCCTTTTCTGAAGCGGCCGGCGCGGGCGTGGCAGGTTTCGCCTTGGCGGGGATGGGATACACCACGTTGGGGTCTTTGGCATGCTGTTGGAGGAACCCAGGCCCCAAGATCCGCGCCGTGGGCTCAAAGTGGCAAAACTCAGCGCCAGCCTTCTTGCAATTCTGGCAAGTACTGTTGGGCGGGCGCCGGCTGCGCACCCCATGATGGCGCACCTGGTCCGCCCAGGGTTCCAATGCAGCATAACCCGCGGCGTGGACAACACAATCACGCTCGGAGGACTGGCAGCGCAGGCAACGATCCGTCCCTTCCAAGAGGACCACTTTTGCCTTGGGGTGGTCAAAGGGCATCTCCTCGTCTGGCTCGGGTGCCAAGGCTGGCGCCTCCTCCACGGCGGTCCGCTTGTCCTGGTCAGGGTCGCCTAACAGCCAGTCTGTTAGCAAACAACAACAGGACACCAGGATGCCTTTACCTCTGTGGCGTTTGACATCGTCGTGGGTGCGGGGCCGCTTGGCGGACGTCATGGCCATGTCCTCGTCTGGCTCGGGTGACGTTGGGCGCGGGGACTCTGCTCATACACATGTTGTGAACAACGTGTGGCCCAAGCAGGACACCAGGATGCCTTTACCTCTGTGGCGTTTGACAGCCGTACTGGGCTCGTCGTGGGTGCGGGGCCGCTTGGCGGTCGTCATGGCCATGTCCTCGTCTGGCTCGGGTGACGTTGGGCGCGGGGACTCTGCTCATACACATGTTCTGAACAAGGCATGGCCCACAAGGAGAACCCCCTTACCTTGGACGGTACTGGCCTCGGACCGCTTGGCAGACATTGTGGCCATCGCCTCGTCTGGGACTCTGGCTGTCAACAAGGCGTGGCGCGCAACAGGAACCGCTTACCTTTGACGGGAACCATGTCCTCATCCGGGTGGGATGATGTTGGACGATGCAGGATATGACCCTGCGGGTACTCTGCTCATCGTCTGTGAACAAGGACGGGGCAGCCAGCAGAGTGTCCTTACCTTTGGCGCGTTTGACGACCCCGACGTCCTCCATGCGGGCCCGCTTGCCGGAGGCGGTGGCTGTGCGTAGAGGATGAGGGACATGGGCAACACAAAAAGAATGGGGACGGACGGCGGGGCTCAGGAACAGCGGGAACCGCCTTTGAAAGGGGTTCAGCAGCTGTCAAAGGCAGGGTGAGGGCGGGAAGGGAGGGTGAGTGAGCGAGACGCACGACGGGGATTCGGTGCTTGCGGTACGGGAGGTGGCGCCATGGCCCGGGCTGTGCAGACGTGAGGAATCAGCAAGCAACAGAGGAGCGCACAGACACCTACAGGGAGCTGGTGGACCGAACACCCGTTCAACATCACCCTAAAGGAAAGGACACAGCCACTTACCCTGGCGCACCTTGCGTTGGAGCTCCTGCCAGAGAGCAGGACTCAAACTGGCAATCTCTTCACGTGAGAACGTCCACGATTCCATGGTGGGGGAACACAGACAAGAGAGGTGGGCCCTTTTTATGGCCAGATGGACAAACTTTATTTTGGGGGTAGCTATACAGTAGCGGGGTTAAAAAAACATAGGGGTACTACATGCGCTGTTTCTCGTCAAAAAACCAGAGGAGCAACCGAATCCCGTTATGGTAAGTGGTCGGGGTGCAGGTGCTCACCCAGCGCGCGAGCTGGTCATCGTTCCGGATGTGTTCCAACTGAAAGTGGGCTACGGCACGGACCCACCACGCCTGGTCCATCCAAATATACCACACGAGCACCGCAACAAAATC
Source organism: Pholiota molesta (assembly GCA_014925825.1). Classification (NCBI taxonomy): domain Eukaryota; kingdom Fungi; phylum Basidiomycota; class Agaricomycetes; order Agaricales; family Strophariaceae; genus Pholiota; species Pholiota molesta. The sequence goes on from JACGCK010000040.1 coordinate 12,581, forward strand.
ATCAAACACGCAGATGTCACCACCGACCAGGCCATGGCTGGGGACCGTGGGCTCTTGAGGGAGGTGGCATCGGTAGCAGTATTCATAGCGGCGCGAAAAGTTGATCTTCTTTTTGAACGCCAACCAGCCCATGATGCCATTGACATAACCCGAGTTGGCCGGGCGACAGTTGTGAAAGAGGCCTCGCGGGTGCTTGGGGACCAGGGTACCCGTGTAGGCCCAGCAAATGGGGCAATTGTTCAAGAGCATGGTGGTCATGTTCGTGAGCTGCTCAAATTGCTCCTCCTTGAGCCGGCGGGCCTCTGCCGTCATCAACGCATCCGCCAGCACAGCGACAGACGGCTGGGGAGGAATACCGAGGTGTGGATTGTCGACCACCTGGTTCCAGTCAATGTCCAAAGAAGCGTCCATAGCATAGTCCTCTGAGCTGGACTGCGAGACGACGGCGGGCGGGGACCTCATCACAAAATCGTCTGACCCGAGCAGAGGGCGCAGAGCATCCATCACCTCTGAGCCGGGCGCACAGAGATCACAGAAATGGCACCCGGGCAGATCAAGGCAGGTGACCGCCTTGCCATCGAGCATCTGCCCAAACGCAACGCGCCGGCAGTGGTGGTCGTCCAGGCGCCATGCCTCGGCTTCCGCACAGCAGTTCAAATCGTCCCGGTCGTGGGGTTCCATAGCCTGAGGGTTGTCATCGACCAGCACAATGGCCCAAGATGGGGTGCCGTCCCGGCCAGTATGCCCCGCACCTTGATAGATATTGACCAAGCCATAGGGGATGCCCACAAAAATGGCGACCCCGACCCGGGGCGAGTCGATGCCCTGAATGAGGCCCGTGGTGGCGGCGATCCAGCGGGAATCACCCTTTTTCCAGTCGCTCTCGTGCTCACGGCGAATGTCGGTTGGTATGTCACTATGGGAGACACAGTGTGCAAACTCGTCCGAGAGGGTGTTGGCGATGTCTTTGGTGGGACAGAAAAAGACGCCGGTGCGTTTGTCGCCAATGAAGGCCTCCATCGTTTCCGCAACGCGCATGGCCAACTCGATCTGGTTGACGGTGCGGGCAGAATAACGCATGCAGATATAACTCACATGCGGCTGATGCGAAGGCGCCCGGAGGACGCGGGTCTGGGGCGACATGCCCAATGTCTGCAGAAAGATGGCTTCCAGCCGTTGAGGCAGGGTAGCCGTCAGCGCTATCTTCTGCACGCGGATGGCCATCAGGGTGTGCATCCGGTTACACTGCTGGCGGAACTGAGCACTGGTGAGGATCGTATGCGCCTCATCGATGACGATCCGCGCCGCTTTGTCTCGATGGAAGATGCAAAATCTATCAAAACAGGTGAGCCGGTGCACTGCTGGAGCATGAATGGGGGGGACGCACTCTTCGAACTTGGGATTCACGGCGCTCTCCATGGCCAGCAAATAAAGCTGATGCGGGTCCTGGTGCTTCTGCGCTGTCTGCACAGTCCAGCGCCCCACGCTAAGCTGCGCAGCCTCTGCCTTTTCAACATGATCGTCCAACAGCGCTTTGTTGGGAATGACCGCATAGGTGTGGTAGTCTGGTTCGACATGAGGCGGCCCCATAAAGATGAGACTCTTGCCCTGCCCGGTCGGACTCACATACACAAAGCTTTCCTGGCGGGCCAGCGCCAACGCCAGCGCTTCCTTCTGGGTGGGTGTCTTGAAGGTGCGGGGGAGTCCGACCCAAAGTGGCGCAGAAGCACAAGCTGTAACGGGTCGAGACCCTGGCGGGCCCTGCCAGGCTGAACCGGGGCTGGCAGGGCACGCGCGCTGGCAGGCTGGCGTGGAGGAACCGGTGCTGGCGGCGCACGGGCGCTGGCAGGCTGGCGTGGAGGAACCGGTGCTGGCGGCGCACGGGCGCTGGCAGGCTGGCGTGGAGGAGGCGGCACTCGCAGAGCCTCCAAGGTGCGCTGGGGGGGGCACCCGGTTCGGTCAGACGTGGGCCTTGGGGGTAACGCACCTGATGGACCGCCAGCGCTTGGGCGACCGCTTCCAGCACTTCTTTTTTCAAAGACACATGGGATTGTTGGAACAGGTGGGTGAGCGTGGCGACGAGGGACTGGGTGAGCGCAGTCAAGTCAACCGCAGCTGGCGCCACTGCGGTGGGGGCATGGTCCGGCGCGAGGGTGCTCTGGATCCGCGTGCGCGCACGCAGAGGCAGCATGGGCGGGCAGTTTGGCTTGAACCCCAAGACTTCGTGCCAGTTGCGGGAGACGCGCTGGTACCGAAGGAGCATGTCAGAGGTCATGCCCGGAATGTGGCCCTGTTCAGCAGCATAATGGAGACGGGCGATATGCGATGAGTGCCCGGCTTGCGCAGCCAGCACATCCAACTCTTCCTCTTTGATTTCCGCCTCAGAGCCCAGGAAAACACGCCCAATCTCGACGCAAATCTGGCGGTACTCCTGTACGCCCAACTCTGCCCCACAGTACTTCTGGAAGAAGCCGGCGATCTCAGCCCTCATCTGGTCAGCAGTGATGACTTTTCCAGACAGAGTCCACATGTATTCCGCATAGATGTGGTATGCCTCTTCGCCGAGCAGATGGAAGACAATGTCGCATTCGGCAGGACGAATCAAGAGCAAGTACTGCTCAATGAACCGGCTGAGGCGCGGACAGCACTGCATGGGCAGAAAGGTCTCGTGCCCTTGCTGGCTTTCCGTTTTCGTGCGCCGGGTCACAAACCAGATGTTCCCTTGATCACGAAAAATGGTACGGGGTCGGGTCGAATTGGAATGCTTGTGCTCCCCAAATTCCGTCACCCGAGGTGTCTGGCCCGCAGTGAGAAAGGTGAAGACGGCCAACTTCTTGTTCAACGCGTCGCAGTCGTGGAGAAACTTCCATGCCCGGGTCGGGTTGAAGGCAAACTGGTCGCCAACGACCATGGCGAACCCTGGCTCGTGCTGAATCTTGTGCTTGAGCAGAACCCATTTCTCCTTGGTAAACGTGGCATTGGTCATCCAGCTGTACCCGCGCTTGTCTTCCACCCAATCGTCGGGGACGTCGTCCGGGATGGTGACATGGGTGTACTGACCTAGGCTGAGACGATCTAGACCCTCCTCGATCTCGTCCGCCAGCTGGGCAAGGCCATGACGCAGAGCACTGATGGACAGGGTATGGCCCCGGTACGTAATCTCCATCCCATCCTCACTGACCAGGGTCGTTGGCGGCGCCTGCGAATTGTACGCCAGCGCCGAAATAAAGCGCTGGTAATCCACATACGAGTTGTAAGGCGAATCGATGCCAGGCGCCAAGTTGAGCATGGCCTCATGCTTCACTGCTCTGCCAGGGAGGGGTCAGTGAACGCCAGACAAGAAAAGAAGGAGCCGGGCGCACTCAAAGGTGTTTGGAAAATCGTGTTCATGCAGGTAGCCTTCATAGAGAATGGCGCCGCGAATATGGTACACAAACTGTGCAAACTTTTGGGTGAGGTGGTTGGGTTGCTCAAAGTTGCCGTCGTCCCTAAGCGCTTGCAGCGCAAACAGGCATTCAAACGGGTTCGCCCACTTGCTGTGGTTGCTCGCGGGTGCAGGGCGGGGATACAGGATCGCTTTGATAAACCGATGAAAGACAGGAATCGCATCGTCCGCGAGCGCGTCCTTGTTTTGAAGAATGGCTTTCAGTGCAGCCGCGTTCGCCTTGTCCGCCTCGGTCAGGGTAAAGTGATAGCTCCCTGCATAGTCATCTTCGAGGGTGGCAAGCAGGGCATGGGTCCACGAGTGGAGCAGGAGCCGGTAATGCTTAATGGTCTGAACCACCTCGAGCGGCTTCCATGGTGCAGCGTGCTGATCCGTGCTACAGAGCGGTGAGCCGAGCCGGGCACACACATGAACGAGGCGACGTACCGTGGACATTGCATCAAGATGCAGCGGACACCAATGGAGGCGTTGATGGCCAGGTCCCGAATGGCATGCATATACACCTCAATGAGCTGTTCGAGCGGTTGGCCCAACCAGGGCAGACCCACCGTCGCGGTTGGGATTTTCACCAAGGCGCGCAGTGCCTCCACCCCTTTCTTGGTGCCAATAAAAGGGGCCAGGTGCACATGCCACCCGGTGATTTTTAAAAGGGGAGGGATTTCGTGGACAGAGTGCGCAGCCGGGATCGTCGCCACTTGTTCAATTTGGGGAGCCATCTGCTTCAGGAAAAGGGCAAACGGGTCGGTAGGGGCACGTCATGCAAGGATGGCTCCACCTGGAAGTAGGTTGGATGCTGGGAAAAATAGGCCTGAACCATGGCCGACTTCATCTTGGGCTCCAGAGGAGACAGGGTCGTATGCGCCGACGCATAATGGTTGCGAACCGTCCCGGGACTGGTGCCACAATAGTCACAGTCCACGCACGCAAAACCCTGGCGTACCGCCAAGCCAGGAATGGGCGCCTGCTTGGGTGGGGGAACTGGAACAGCACTGGAGTCCTGGGCCAGTGCCAGGCCTTGCACAAATGCCTTGAGCTCGCGTGCAGCATGAGCCGTGAGGGGAATGTGATGCTTCTTTTGAGGATGGTCCGTAACCGTGAGCGGCGATATGCCCACTTCGCACTCGACACAGGCCAAGAACTGAGGAATGGGGGAAATGCGCAGTTGGGGCAGCGCAATAATGGTCAACGATGCCCGGGCCATCAGCGTTTCAATCGTTTCTTCTGGGACAAGCTCGGTGGGGACAGAGGAAGCCAAGTCCGGGTGAGGTTCGACAAGCCCAGTGGGGATCGAGGAAGCCAAGTCTGGGTGGGGTTCAAAGCCAGGCGAACCCACCGTGTCCGGTCCATCCTCTTCCACATCCGAGAACAGACTGTGGTGGGTCGTCAAAGGAGACAAGATAGGGTCCGGCTGGGAAAGGCCGCCATGTTCACTCGCGGTCGACACCTGAGGGACAAGGGGGACGGCTTGGGGAGAGCTGGGAGGCGGGCCCTCTGGGGCATCCACTGGTGTCAATGAGCTACTGCGGCCCTCTGGAGCACCCACCAGTGTCAATGAGCTACTGCGCGAAGGGGGACCAACCCGGGCATAAGGGTGCGGGCCCGGGTGGATGCGTGGGACCGAACCCTGTCGAGACAGACCAGGCGGGGCGGGAGCCGGGGCAGGCTCAGGAGTGGCAGCAGGCGCAGCAGGCGCGGGATCCGGAGAGGGTGTCGCAGCCGGAGAAGGTGTGGCATCTGGATGTGTTAACATCGGGGGGAACAGGCGAACTTTGACCACTAAGCCGTGGAAACCATGAACCGTGCCAAGGTGAGTTTTTTGAATGTGGAATCCCCTAAACTCAAAGGTACACCCATTGATACCGCAGTGCGACAGCGCATTCGGAAGCTCGCGTTGATATTTGACAACAACGGGGCCTGGGCCGGGTGGTGAGAGACAACACATGGCAAGAGGAACACCAAACTGACCATCAGGTTCAGTCAAAAAACGTGCTTCACGAAAATGAAAACGTTTGACATGAAGGTCATACGCTCTTTTGGTTGTAAATTCAAGAGTACAGGTGGGGCAACTACAAGGAGAGAGTCAGCAAAACAATAGACAAGAGAAGGGCACCACCGACAGCATCGGGTGAGATGGTAAAGGTACGAGGACAAGATGCAAAACCAGCCACCGGGGGAGGAAGAGAACATATAGGATAAATACTGGTACAGTATGGTATATATTAGCAAACATGGGAGTCGGGAAAGGATGGGGTGGGGGATTGGGAGCAGAACGGAAACAGAGGGGCGCGGATTCAGAATTGCAAATTGGGTCGTGCACACTCAGGTTAGATAGACAAGCTAATTGACAAGTCACACTGTCCCATCGGCACGACTCGTGCCTGGGAGCAGGGGCCCACAAGTCGAACAGGCAGGTAAAATATTTTCATTGATTCTGTTCATCGAGTTATCCCTCACAACTCACCACTGCGAGCTGGGCACACCCATTCACGAGTCATGGCTGGGAGCCGGGCACACGCCTTGAGTCGAACAGTCAGGCAGGTAAGATATTTTCATCGATTCTGTTCATCGAAACGCCGGGCACATTCATGAGTCGACAGTCAGGCAGGTAAAATATTTTTATCGACTCTGTTCATCGATGCGAACAGATTTTGACAAGTCCCCACTGTGAGCCGGGCACACAGAAACAAGTCATGTCTGGGAAACAGGCGCCACCAGTCGAATCGTCAGATAGGTAAAATATTCTCATCGATTCTGTTCATCGAAGCGCCGGGCACATTCACGAGTCGAACAGTCAGGCAGGTAAATATCGATTCCACTGCGAGCCGGGCACACAGACACAAGTCCAGGCGCCACGAGTCGAATCGTCAGGTAGGTAAAAAAAATTTCTCATCGATTCCATGAACACAGTACCCTTTGCATCGACTCGAACCAAAAAAAATTTTGTCATCCCTTGCAGGTGCCCGCTAGCGAGGCAGACACGAGCCGGGCACACCACATCGACTCGACTCCGGGTGGTGGTCCCCGTCTCCCCCCCACCTCCTACAGGTGCCACGAGTCGAATCGTCAGGTAGGTAAAAAAAAAATTTCTCATCGATTCCATGAACAGTAAGTACCCTTTGCATTGACTCGACCCAAAAAAAGAATTTTCATCCCTTAGACAGGTGCCCGCTAGCGAGGCGGACACGAGCCGGGCACACCACATCGACTCGACTCCGGGTGGTGGTCCCCGTCTCCCCCCCACCTCCTACAGGTGCCACGAGTCGAATCGTCAGGTAGGTAAAAAAAAATTTCTCATCGATTCCATGAACAGTACCCTTCGCATCGACTCGAATGAAAAAAATTTTGTCATCCCGACAGGTGCCCACCAGCGAGGCGGACACGAGCCGGGCACACCACATCGACTCGACTCCGGGTGGTGGTCCCCATCCCCCCACCTCCTCCCCCCCCATATTGCAGGCGCTACAGCATGTGTGCCCCCCGGAAAGTTCGTGTGCTCTGTGTGCCCATCCTAAGGAGATTGTAGCCACCGGAAAGTGTTGGAAAAGTGGAAGGGGGGGGAGCAGGAGAAGAGGTGGGATCAAAATGGCCCCTAAAATGGGGGGGCCAAGTGAAAATTTCACCCTTCCATCACGTGTGCCGCTGAAATTTTTTTGTGTGCCGCGTGTGCCTGGGCGTGTGCCCCGGCACAAAAAAAAATGGGGGTGATCGGATGAAAACTGGGCGTTTGTGCCGGGGTTGAAAATTTCGGGGGTGCATTTGACGTCGAATGCAGGTTTAATATGGATAGGCGACTTGCCGATAGTTATGGCGACTTGCCGACAATCTTGGCGACTTGCCGACATTCATGGCGACTTGCCGACTTTTTCCTGCCGCGCGTCGCCAAATATAGACCAAGAGCGCATGGCGAATCGTGATCAGCCCGCCTTGCCAAATATAGACTTGGCACACATGGTGAAAAGCATAGCTTAGCACTTTCCACTGCCGGTGATCGGGCCACCAGACAGTGCACTCTGCACATACAAGTACCACATCACAAATACACCTTGCCGCATTCACTGTCATCAGTCAGCACATAACATTTCTGAAAATTGTCTTACCACTCTGGTCACATAAACTGTCGGCGACCTGTCGCCGCATTTTCGCTGCATTTTTGCCGCATTTTCACCGCTTTCCCGCGCCCGCTACCTTCTCCTTGTCGGGACTACATCCAGTGACCCAAATAAGAATGGAGTGAGTTCCCCTAATCTAGTTGATTATAATATAATCATTATTTAGCATACAAACCACTCGCCGACGTTCCCGACAACTGTCCGCCAGCTCATCTCCTCCCCCTGGCCTAGAATACTCAGGACACATCAGGGTGCTCCAAAACAGATACCAATAGGTTCCCCCAATATACCTTGTCATGGAAAACCAGTTTTGGAATGCCCAACATGCTTCCTGAATATCTTTAGACCAGATCAGTACACACCCTCCGCCCCCCCACCCAAAGATATTCAGGGTGGCCTCCTCACCCACAAAACCTACTTTTCCTTAGTCTATGAGGTCATACGAGTCTGTTGATACCAAATTTTACATTGACGGCCCATTCCTGAATATCTTGCATATACCCCTCCTCCTCCCCCACCCCCTGCCATATCTCGAGAACGGGACCGCCGATCTCGCTCATTTTTGGCATGGGACATCCTTATCACATCCCCAATCGATCCAAATGGTCAAAACTGGAAAATTTCTTCCGACCAAAACTACCTACTACTTTACAGCTACTACTAATCTAGTTGATTATAATATAATCATTATTTAGCATACAAACCACTCGCCGACGTTCCCGACAACTGTCCGCCAGCTCATCTCCTCCCCCTGGCCTAGAATACTCAGGACACATCAGGGAGCTCCAAAGCAGATACCAATAGGTTCCCCCAATATACCTGGTCATGGAAAACCAGTTTTGGAACCCCCAACATGCTTCCTGAATATCTTTAGACTAGATCAGTACACACCCTCCGCCCCCCCACCCAAAGATATTCAGGGTGGCCTCCTCACCCACAAAACCTACTTTTCCTTAGTCTATGAGGTCATACGAGTCTGTTGATACCAAATTTTACATTGACGGCCCATTCCTGAATATCTTGCATATACCCCTCCTCCTCCCCCACCCCCTGCCATATCTCGAGAACGGGACTGCCGATCTCGCTCATTTTTGGCATGGGACATCCTTATCACATCCCTAATCGATCCAAATGGTCAAAACTGAAAAATTTCTTCCGACCAAAACTACCTACTACTTTACAGCTACTACTAATCGCTAACTATGAGCAGGGCTCCTATTGACGTCCTACAAACAGTAGGACACTTTACCTGCGCTCCCAACGCGACGTGGTACGCACCAGTGCATGCCGCGGCCGCCGCCATCGACGACGACGTCGACAATTTCCAAAGGGCCATGGTCGCCTGGTTCTCGCTCTTTATAGCGCGCTGTGTTATTGACGATCTGGGACTCGGGGCATGGTAGAGGTTAGCAGATGTCGGACTCACTGTGATTCGAGGTATGTTTCGTGCTTTATGTGCGTCGTAAACGGCTTCGGAGTGCTAGTGAGGGCCTACGCTGACCAGCTACATATGATGTAACAGATCGTAAATGGACCCCGAACCTCCAGCAGACGCCCTTCGCCGATGCCCTTGCCACTCCCCAATGCCCGCTTCTATCATCATGACGCTCCCGGCAGCGCCATCCCGGCTCCACGTCCACCTCCTTGACGTCGCAGCTTTGTTACTGCAAACCTGAGCCGACGGGAAATGGGAAGTGGCGCTGGCTCGCGACATGCGAGCAGCGGACGCCCAAGCGCCTGTCATTGGCGTCTGCCGTAGCAACAGCGACACGACGGCGTCCACCTGCGCACACATACATCGCGCCTGGCACCTGGTTCATGTGGGCCGCCATCAGTACGGGTGGCCGAATATCGACGAGGAAAGCTGGGTTCTGTGGGATGGGCGTGGTAGCGGAGCCGCTGGGTCCAAGATACATGGTCGACTCGAGTTTTTGAAGAGGTAAGCGTGGCATTGAAATCTTTTATGGGACATCGTCATGCTGAATACCGACTCGGTCGATGCCAGCTGGATTCGTCTAAACCGGTCATGGAAGAATAATGACGAGGACGACGATCTTTATATCGATACCAAGTGGATCCTCCAGAGCAGTGAGTCACCATTCGTCTATTCTATTAATTCTAAAACTCTCGTTTCCTTTAGTGAAAGCCAGTCTCCATCCCAAGTTCCATAGCCGTATGCATCCAAGCCCGCCGGCTAGCTCTGGTTCCCATCGACTTCGCCATCCTGATCGACATGCAGGCCGCCTACGTCTGCAGCTTCCTCATCACACCAACCATAGGTAACACCGCAAACCTACGTTAGAGCTCACGAATCGTATGTGCCGCCTGAATCCATCTGTACACCATCCGTGATATGCTGACGATTGCTCTATGAAGTTCTACGTGAACACCACACCACACAATCCCTGTGCGAACTCGCCGCCCTCGCCGGTATGCAGCGCACGTGGAGCGAGCGCCGCTACACTGCTGCCTATCCCCTTCCTACGCTCATCAAGAAGGGCGTGTATACCTTTCCCGGCCGCTTGGTCTTCTCGCGTCACATCCTGGACAGCTTCGACATCGACGACGACGGGAAAAGCGCCTTCAGCGCTTCGATACCGGAAAGATCGCCTTCGCGGGATCTGGGCTTGGCTTTGTTTCGTAGGCTGGAAGGAATATGGGTATTGCTCTATGCATTGTCGACGTGGCCTTGGATGGATGAGCGCGCAGTTCCAATGTATATCCTCCCTGTTTGAGCAGTGCTGGCGTGGGGCAACGACTGTCGATGATTTTGTGTGCATGATGATGGTTCGGTGGTGATGAGCGCAAAGACAGGCATGATGGGGGCTGTTGCAACGTGTGTGTTACTGCAGGATATATATACGTACGTGCGTTGCAAATCGCAGACGACACCTTCCACTTATCTGCGACGAATGCAATCAGTTGACGGAAATACCTTGGAGATACCATTGAGTGATGATGATCAAATTAAGCAATATTCTTGGTACCAAATATGTCTGGATATCATTGAAATATGGAATTGGGATGCGGAACACTGGATGAAATTGTAGTTATAGTGAATCGATTTATCAAAAAAAACTACAAGAGGAATTGTCTGACCACAAGAAAAATTGACTTCTCGAATGTATCTTGTACTAAAATTGGATCGACAAACGGAAGAAAATACAAAGCGAGGCTTAGTGAGCTGTTCATACAGTTTATTTTACGCAATTGGCAATGGCAGCGCAGTTGTGGGATGAATATCCACCATGATTCCAAGTGATGCAAGTACCTGACTCTGTTGATCCAGCACCAGCGCCATGTTGAATGTATACAGGTGATACGGAATCCAAAGGCCCAACGACCTGATAATGGCTGGGCTGGGCTCTTCTGTAGGATGGCGAACTTCGGCAGAGCGTCCCACTCCAAGCGAAATGTAGTTGTGTCGACTGTTGAGGACGGAAAGCATATGCTGCGCACTTTCTATGGTGGCCCCGAGCACTAGCACTTGAAGCCGCGGCAGAAGGGTACAAGTTGCCAGCTTCTCCGCCGTGCGGACGTGGATGGGCAAACCGAGCGGAAGAGTAACGGATTCCACGTTGGGTGTGATTTCGAACAATTCTTCGAGGGTGCGGTGCGTCGTGTGGCGATACTGTCTGCTGAGAGGTGGATAGCCAAGTTGAACGTTCTGGGCGGTCCTGAAGATGCGCAATCCCGGGGGTTGAAAATCGAATAAGTGCAGTTGTTGAAGAGTATTTTTAGAAGCTCGAAGGAGGTTGGTGTAGTGCGAAACGTTCCAGTGTTGGCGTCTATCAAACATGTAGATTGTAAGACTATGAAGAACGGGAAACCCAAGAATCGAGAAGAGCCTGCGGTCGTTGCTTGGGTACATGAGGCGCAGCCTGAGCGTCTGCAACCTGTCCATGGTAACTGTGGTCTGAGAGAGGACGCGCTGTGGGCACAGGAGCCTACTGAATCGAACATGGAAGTAGCCTTCCTCAAGCCTTCGTGCTCCGCAGCGAATTATTTTAACAAAAACTTCCGGTGTCATTGCCGTGGATGCTAGGTCGAGGGAGGTCAATTGATCCCAAGGGAGATGGAGGTCAATGGGATGTAATCCATTAAATAGATGCGCTGTAACGTTGCGCAACTGCGGTGCTGTTCGTAACACATGGAATTCGAGGCAGGTATCCAAGTCGAACCAGGAAATGGGCTCATCCCACGTGTCGACGAAAGCCACCTCAATCGATTCCAGAGCGCTAAATCTGCCTTCAGGAATTTTAAGGAATGCGGAGATGTCATTGTTGGTATGGATGGGGCAGGTTAACCTTCGTATGCGACCGATAGTAGGGAGGACGACGGCGTGAACAATGCTAAAGACCCAGTTGTGGGGACCCATGTCGAAAGCGATGGTCAACAGGTTGTTCCCGCTCCTTGTCGTACACGTGTAGAGCTCGTTTAAAAGGGCGTTTGGTCGAAGGGAAAAAGAAGGAGGGGATGTAAAGAAAATGTCGGCCCATAGGGTGCTCGTCGATTGAAGAACAACAGCCCATCTTTCATCCACACGACTGAGAATGCCGCGCCTGTCCGTTGTACGACGTGGGAGGAGCACAGGCTCGTCTCCACAGAAAGCTATGAAGATAGCGGCAAGGACGACATCAGGAAAATTTAGGATGTTCGTAGTGGCCATTGGCGGAAATGGAGGTGGCGGCGGAAGTGTTTTGAGAGCGAAGTGTCGAGCACTGGTCCTTGGCTCGAGTGACGATACAAGCTTTGGACGTGAGGTTGAGTGTGGGCGACGGTGTTTGAGAAAAAGGCCTATATCTATGGGAGAGCTCTATAACTTGGCGTGAAAAGAGCAGATGATTCCGCACCCCAAAAGATTTCCTCGGCGCTCGCCACGTCCACATCCCAAAAAGGTGAACTTGAACCATTCGGAGACCTTCTCTACGCCTTCAGGCCGAAGTTTTTCGAGCCGATGAAGTAAGGAATATATATCCGGATGTCAGCGGCTTGCTTTTGGAAGGGTTGTTCGCATGAATAAGCCTGCAGGGCAAAGGAGGATGGAATAAAAAACCTTCCACAATGCACGAATTAGACATGCTCTCTCCAAATTCAAACTTTCTCACACTTGTTACCGCTTTTAAAGTATGCATGCCCCCCGTTAATTGACCAATGGTAGTCCTTTCTGACGCGGCGACTTCTCGTATTTATTGATAAAGTTCAATGTAAATCTTTTTACGCGAAGGGAAACTAATTAGCAGGGAAGTCGGGAACATGGTCAAAGGCCGTCTCGTGGTATCAATCGGACCATTCAACGCTCTGTCCGTGATCATGGGCTACAGTTTCTCTGCGACAAATTAAACATAACCTGCCAAGCATGTTCTCTTGTGAACGACTTCATGCGGATCCTCTATTAATTCTAGTTCATGCCATCTACGAATGCCGGGGGTTTCGCAAAGGCTGAACATTCTGGGTTCATTCCGTTGCTAATGCGACTAGAGCCCTGCAGCTTATATCGGGGCGACCATGGGAATTCTAGAATCCGTAAACGATGAATCAAGTTTTGAAAGCGCACAATGCCAGTGGAATTGTAAAATTGTATCGGGCATATATCTTCGAGAATTATGCCTGTAATGGGCAGACGTGGGATCTTATTCCATACAATTTGGAGCCGAGGCTCTGAGTAGGTAGTGATATATGGATACTCATACGGTGCCTGAGAGACGTGCAAGGAATCAAGGATCGAGAATGGCCAATTTTTCGTGCATCATAACAACTCTACACCAGACTCAAAGGTCAAACCCAATAACCCACTTCGCTCGTGAGTCCAGGATTCGACGTCGCATAGTGATAGTTGCTTTATAGTGCTTTATATCAAATCTTTTGAGTAGAGTTCGGAAGGCTAGGTCTTGATTTCGATGAGCATTCGTTAGGATCAGAAATGTTTGCCAAACATCATTCGTTTCCCAAGCTTGTCCTAGTACATTCATCGACCATCCATACTTGATTCATACCATCTCGAAATGAAGCCATACGCTTCATCCACGGCCCAACATCTCAGTAGCATTCGCAGCGCAGAACATTTGCCAACGTTGCAACCTCGGCCTCAACCCCATGCGCCACAGCACCTTGGTCGAACAAGACCTCTAGCGTCCCCAGACCGACCTCCATGAACCAAACAGCATCAGCACAATTCTGCGACCCAGCGGTCAGCCACCTATTAAACGTGCCTTAGTACGTACCAACGAATGCTGCGGCCGCCGCCATCAACGACAACGACGTCGACAGAGCACCGTGGACGCCTAGCCCTCTCAATCACGCGCCATGGTTTGGGTAGAGAGGTAGCGGAGGTCAGACTCACTACGTTTTCAGATAGTATGTCCGTGCTCTAAGCTCTAGCGCTGCCAGCGGCTGCAGAGTGCTAGTGAGGGTACACGCTGATCGGCTACCTATAACAGATCGTGCATACGCTGGGGCCTCGAACCGACACCCTGCAACGACGCCTCTTCACCCCCAGTGCCCGCATACAGCATCATGGCGTCGCGAAGCTCATGTCGTCTCGATTTCAAGCGCCGCCTCGACTGTCGGGTGCCATGACGAGCAAAACAGGTGGCGGCGCACCCCCTTCCTTTCCTACCTCGCCCATGATCCAGCACACCGTGATTTAGGCAGCAGCGCCGTTCGGAACCCCAGTCGGCCCCCCCGCAGCGCCAGACGGACGAAACCCGTACAGCCGCTACACCTTCGACACCACGCGCGCTGTCCGCGCCCATCGTGGAATCTCGGCGACACACCCCAGACGACGCGCCATACACCCGCGATACAGCTGCTGGTGACGCGACGATCCACGCGGGGCACTCGGAGACGCGGATGACGGTGTCGTCGTGCAAGCCGTGGCCGCGGTATGTCAAGCGGGATGACACCGCGGCGACGCCTCGAAGTAGCGCTTGCTCGCGACGTGCCCACAGCGGACGGTCGAACGCCGTGCGGGCCGCCGGCAGGGGTACTAGCTCTCGACGGTGGCAGCTGGGTTCTGTGGACTGCTCGAGGCTGCGTATCGAGTCTCGACACACAAGAGAACGTCCAAATCCGTACGTGCTCCTTCGTTCTAACACATGGTCCGAGTCCGCATCATTCATTCGCCTCTCCTTTAGTCGGCGTCCGCCTCTGCGCCTGGTCTGGCGAGCCGCGAACGTCCACGCCCATCGCATCGGGTAGTCCTGCTCCTTGCTGACACCCGCGCGCTCGTCGACACATACGCCACCTACGTCGGCGGTGTGCGCGTCAGCCCCACCGCAGGCAGCAGACCCGTACGTGTATCCAATACACCCTCCCCCGTCTACCTCGCTGACGTATATGTTTTCAGTTTGACGGGAAGTCAAGCGCGTTCCAGTACGCACTCATCCCTCTTCGCGGTATGCGGCACGTCGGCTGCAGCGCCGCCTGCCTGCCCGGCGGGGAATGCGGCGCTCGTCGTGTCCATCCACGCGCGTACGCCATCGCTGATATCCCGCGGCGCGCGCTGGGTAGCCCGTTCCGCTGCCTGCTGGTTAAGTGGAGTATGGTGTCCAACAATCGTCCGAAGTTTGGGTGCCGGCGATGTACATTGTAAGACACCTTCCTCTTGGTATCCCTCAAGTTCTTCAGGGCGTTGATTGTTTGTATCCAGGATAAGAGATGTATAGGCCGTCATTGTGTTCTGGTCGTTGGAGGAGCGGATGCGGATGCGGACCCGCAGGCGGTGATGCGCGCGTGGGCCACTACGATGCTATGCTATGCGGGATGAATGAATTTGGGCCTGCAGTTCTTGTTGTACATCTATGTATGTCTGCGAAATGGTATTTAACGGATTTTCAACTGCGCTGTCATTCCTCTCATACATACGGCCGACTCTGGCCTTGTTGAAGTCGCGGTGGTCCTCTTGGATCTGCATCGCCGTTTTAATCAGTGTGATTCGTGTGCTTACCATGGCGCCGCACGGTTGCTTGGTTTGCGCTGGCGCCGCGCGCGCTCATCTGCCCGTTAAGAGATCTCTTAGGTCAGACTTCAGAACCTTTGAGCGACATCTTAGCCCGGTGATTGATATACTAACTATTGCATACAGAGCGAGTGACGGCGCAAAATAAAGATGATAAATTGACGATCATTCTGTCGTGATTCTTTCAGGTAAAGCACAATGGCCAGCGCGCAATATACAATACAACATGTCCATAGTTACATTTAATACATTTATTTTCCACAATGAAATAGTACGATAGGTGAGTAGAGAGTCGTTGATAGAGGACGAGTGGGGGGTTAGTGTGGTACATTTTAGTTAGATACGTATAACCTAGTCAGACGTAATGAGCGGGGGGAAAACAACAGAAAGGAAAGCAAGTACAGAGCATCGACAGCAACAGACGGAAGGAAAACACGGAGTAGTACAAATGTCCCAGGAAATAAAAATACGGCAGCGAGAATAACGTTTCGTTTCGTGCAAGAACCTTGGGAGGTGCGGGCATCCACCCGCACCGCCGTCGGTCCTCGTCGTGGTCTCAGATCGAGAAGTTCTCGTCTGTAGGCTCAGAGAGCTGGAGCAGCCACGTCTGCTGGTCGCGTCCGGAAGGGATCAGCCCGTAGAACACGCGCCGCCGGCCCAGTGCATCGATGCGCCGCCGCCCCGAATGGAACGCATGCGGGTGCGCGCCCCGCTCCCGGCTCTGCGTGCGCACATCGCCCGTCGCATACGGGATGAGGGCCGCGTCGTCGTCGTCGGGCAGCTGGAGGTAGCGGTAGATCTCGGAGAGGATGGCGAACACCGTGAGGTCCTGGTTGTACGCGATGGACACGAACCAGCGGTGGTTGTCGCAGAAGTACACGACCACACGCTGCAGCGACGGCGAGAAGGCGGTGTCCGTCAGTTTCGGGTTGTAGTTCGGCGTCCCGGGCTGCACCGAGGGCGGGTAGGCGAAGTCGCACCAGACGCTGCCGGGCTCGAGGAAGGGGTGCAGGAGGCACGCGCCGGGGCTCAGCGTCATCCGCCGCACGTGATCTGGTGACGCGGTGTGTTGAACATACGGATCGGGGAATATTTATTTTTGGCCACACCGAACCTGCTTACCGTTGAATATCGATGGCGAGGCCGCCGTCGTTGGCGCCGTCGCGCTGTACGCGTGCTTTGAAGAGCGCGACGATCGTGCATCGTGCTTCCCTGCTGGCGACATCACCCTCACGGTCTGCTCCGACCCCGCGGACGATGGGTACGAGAAGTGCGACGGGACCCCGAAGGAGTACACGGACGCGGCGTCGTTTGCATCGCGCGCGGACGTCTTGAACCCGCGCGACGGACCGTGAGGGGAGGACTGACATTGGCAGTCACGCTGCTCGATGTGCCCCAGGAGAGCGATGGGTGCTGGGAGGACGCGCTCGACTGCGCGCGGCCGTACGGTGCGTGGTAGCTCATGGCGAGGGGGTCTAGCGGGTGCGTGATATGATCGGTGGGGGTTAGGGTAAGGGGGGGCGGGAGAGGCGCGGTTCGAGTCATGGTGGGCGGGGGGGCGCGCTTTTATATCCCGCCGCCTGTTGATCAATCTCAACCATCTTTCGTTCGAAAGCGGCTTCCTTTCCTTTCTGGCACGCGCGCCCCGCCCAGGCGGGATGTTTGGTTGCGCTCGGAAGGCGGGCGCGAGTCACCATCTCATCATTTGCACGTCGGGGGGCCGCCAAATAGAGGCGGGTTTCTTTTGCAAATTTGTCCTATTTCGGGCGGGAGGCGCGAGAAGGCGCACGGGGCGGCTGATGGCTCGGCGGTTGTAGCGGTATCATGGGACAGGCGCCACCGCGTCTGTTTGGCTTTGGTCCTAGGGCATAGATGTTGATAGACGCGCAATAGGCGCCATTGTGCTCTCGGTCGACGCCAACTGGCTTGGTGCACCCCGTCTTGTGAAAAAGAATGGACTGGTATGATAAAAAGTTGACTTTGAGTTACGTGTTGATAATCCCTCTTTCTCGACCGATTTGCCTGTTTCTAATGAGATCGACGAACTTTTATCACTTTCCGAGTACACCCTCATTCCCGCAGACCGCACACATCTCATTCCCCGCGCGTCAGAGTATAGGCGGGGGGCGGAGTCGGGTACAGCTAAGCGTGATGGATGATCGAGCGCCCACCGAGATCATCGGTATCCGTGCTTTTTATAGTTTGGGCGGGAAGCCAAACAAAGGCGGGATTAAAAACAAATACACCCCTTTTAGGATTGGGCCGTCGCGCGTCGAGTTTTTCTGATGGATTCGGTGATGGACTGCGCGAGGACAGCGCGGTGCCCCGCTCCACCTGGGACACACGCGTCGGGGAGGGCCGCCCTATCTATTGGGGTCCGCTTGAAACCCGCCAGTGCGCATCACGTCTAAGAGACGCGTCAGGAATGGGAACAATCGAGAGACGAGAAAGGGACAATGGGCATCGTCGAGACTCGATGTACGCGGCCATTGTATTTAGTGATGTTGCCAATGTACGAAAGTGACTGGACTGTTGAGTTGCATATGAATATGTCAGAAACGGTGGCGTCGAGGTTTGACAATGGCAGAAATTGCGTTGAAAATTCGACTTGAAAGGGATGCTTCCTCACCGAACTACATGTACTAGTACATCGAGCAATGCGATTGATATTTTTCTCCTCGCCCCTTGATGGGCTCACCCGTTTGCTATGTTCGGAAAACCGAAGCTTGCCCTGCTTGAGCGAACACGATTAATGGTGTATGTTGGCTCTAGGCCTTCCATTTCGACGCGCGACATAGAAAGTTAACGATATAAGTGGGTCATGCTTTCTCCTCGATTGTGATAACGAATTACCATGATATTCATCTCGACATACTGAATGCATGCTTAATGAAGTCGCCCACATCATGCCCACATTGATGCTAGCGCCTCGCTGCGTGCCGCGTGTCCGTGGCGCGTCAGAAGAGGAATTTACCGACATTTACACGTACTTAGATTTAGCAAGTTCTAAAGAAGTGATTTGCATCCCATCTTATCTGACTTCCGGGCCACCATTGAGGGAGAGGGAGAGGATAAGAATAAGAATATGAACATTGGCCACATGATTGGGTGATCCAATCACCCACAGCGTGAAATGCCGTGGGCGCGTGAGCAAGAATAGCTCCCATGATACGTTCTTCTTGCCCACCGCTTCCCACCATCCTACAATTCAGTGTCTTTCCGGGCTCATTACAATCATTCAGCGGGGCATAGATATAAGGATGGGCAAGGGAACGTGTGGCGCGCAGTTTGCCACCATCTCTGTTCCTTTTCCTGACGCGGCTCTGCCCGAACCATGACACAACCATTCACCCCAATCGACGACATCCCCAAGGTCTGTTTCGCTCCTTCCGCATCCTTCGTCGCTGACTTTCTGCATGCGCAGATCCACGCCTCGCTGCGCGCGACCTTCCGCTCGGGCTCACCAAGCCGCTCGCGTGGCGGCGCCACCAGCTGCTCCAGCTCGCGCGCTTCGTCAAGGACCACCAAGACGGCCTCGCCGCTGCGATCCACGCCGATCTGTCGAAGCCGCTCCTGGAGGCGGTGATGGGCGAGGTCGCGCCGATATACGAGCGGACGCTCATCTGCGCGAGCAAGATTGAAGAATGGCAGAAGGAGACGAACATCACGGACCAGGTGCAGGAGTGGCAGAAGTCGTGGAACCCGCGGATCGTCAGGCAGGCGAAGGGCGTTGTGTTGATCATCGCGTGCGTTCGTCTTTCTCATCCATCTGCATGCGGCATCGTGTCGTTGGCTGATATTCGGCTATAGGCCGTGGAACTATCCCATGGTTCTATCGTTGCAGCCACTCTATGGCGCGATCACCGCAGGCTGCTGTGTCGTGCTCAAGCTCTCCGAGATCGCGCCGCACTACGCCTCCTACATCGCCGCGCACCTGCCCAAGTACCTCGACACCAGCGCCTTCCGCGTCGTCCTCGGCGGCGTGCCCGAGATCACCAAGATCCTCGAGCTCAAATGCACGTCCCTCCCCCCTGCCCCCTCTGCCCCTCTCACTCTACTCCTACTAACACCCCTCAACTCACCTGCAGGGACCACATATTCTACACGGGCAACGGCCGCGTCGCGCGCATCATCTCCGCCGCCGCCGCCAAGCACCTCACGCCGCTCACGCTCGAGCTCGGCGGCAAGTCGCCCGTCGTCGTCGACGCCTCCGCGGACCTCGCGATCGCCGCGCGGCGCATCCTCGCGAGCAAGGCGACGAACTGCGGCCAGATCTGCGTCGCGCCCGACTACGTGCTCGCCGAGCGCCGCATCGTCCCCCAGCTGCTGGAGACGTTTAAGGAGGTATTGGGGGAGTTTTACCCGGGGGCGCGTTGGAGACGGCGAGCTATGGAAGGATCGTGTCGGACGCGCATTTTGCGCGGCTGAAGGACCTGTTGGACAGGACGAAGGGGCGGGTTGTGGCTGGCGGGGGATGAGGGCGGCGGAGAAGGCCATCGAGCCTACTATCGTCGCGGATGTGGAGGCGGGTGATTCGCTGTTGGAGGGGTATGTGGTTTTCGCTGCCGTTTTGGATGGAATTTAAGACGGTGCATTTTTTAGAGAGATCTTCGGCCCGTTCTTGCCTGTCGTGGCGGTAGACAATGTCGACGCCGCCATCGACTACATCAACGATCAGTGTGTTGTGTTTGTTGACATTACTATATTCACTTGCGCTCGTTTAACTTGTGTATTCCAGTGATCATCCGCTCGTCTTGTATCTTTTCACCACGGATGAGGCGACTAAGAAGAAAGGTCAGCTCGTGCATCTTTGTCATAATACCACGGGCCTCACATCCAGCACTTGAATTGATAGTGCTCGAGAACACCACCAGCGGAAACGTCTGCATCAACGACACGCTCGACCAGCTCTCGCGTCAGTTCCACGTCTCGCCATCTGGATGAAAAACTAACTCCTTTCCTCCACGTGATCAGTGAACGAGATGCCCTTCGGTGGCGTTGGCGAATCTGGATGTACGCCTCTTTCCTTTTCTTTTTTGTTACTCTAACGCCTTCGCTGGACTCACGGAATGCGGTTTGTGGCACAGATGGGCGCCAGGTGGGGTACTACAGCTACGAGAACTTCGTGTTCGGCAGATCCGTCTGCGACGTCCCATACGAGTGCGTTCCGTCTCTCCTCTATCCCTCCTCTTTCTTTTTCCCCCTTTCCCTCTGGCATCCACGTACGTTCCGTGGTGCACCGCGTCCGTCGTCGGGTTTCGGTTTCGTGTTACACTCTCACTTATTACCGTGTGTTGGGCGATGACGGCCGCTGACGATGCCGGGTCTTTGTTTTGTTTTATAGCCAAGAGCCCTTGTTGAAAAGTAGGTACCCGCCGTATACCGCGGAGGCGGTCGCGTTCTTCGCGCAGACGATGGAGATCCCGATTCCGGCGTCGACGAATCCTGCGGAGGTGCCGGCGCGCTACTGAGGGTGTTTCGTATGACGACGCTTGCGTGGCGCTGTGTTTTTCGGAGGAAGATGAGAGGAGATGGGGCTTCGGTGCCATTGTGTGTGCGATGTATGTATACAATGTAAGAATATTCCCAATGTACAATCGTTTTTGTTGTTTCCGACTGCGTTCGATCTTGTATCTTTTGAAAACTGGGGTGCGCGATGTTGAGAACCTCACAAGCTTGGTGGAGAAGAGCGAGGGAGAATCTGTAGGACGAACGTGAACTAGACGACGAGTTATATTCGATGAAGGTGCATGACATGTATCTAAATTCCAAGTACCTTGTTTTTCAGCTCGACAATTGAAATGACTTGGAAGCTCCAGCGAACGTCTCAATGTAGCATACATATCGAATTCTGAAATATTTGAAGTAAACCAAGTACGCATCTATAGATAAGGTGAACATTGGTCACGATAATATGATTTGAATTCCGAACGTATATGAATCTAAATAGACAAGTGAATACATTCCCTTTAATGGCTACAGACGAGGGAGACTGTGATATCGTAGTGATGTTTTCCATCCCGTGGTGAAAATTTGGACACTTTGTTTTCGAACTTTTTGCGCCCTGGTCCGTTATGCGTCAACGGGAACGACTGTTGCAGAAATAGATACCCAGCCTCGCAGAACTCCCGCGCATCAAAGCCTTCCCAGGCGCTGTCGATGTACGCATTGAATCTAAGAGTGATCGTCGGGGGTGTCGTTGCGAAAATCCACTTGACGTAGATAGCCAGTAAGGACTCGATGATTTAGTCGATGGCAGTATAGCTAAAGTGTCCGAAAATGGCAGCGATTCCGTCTCGGTATGTCTGCTTGAAGTCTGTACTCCGAAAAGACACCTCTAAATCATTGGTCCAAGGGAGATGAGATATCAGCCCTGCGAGGAGATTCACGATTATAAAGTCGCCTGTCAAAACGCTAAGCCTAGCGGCACGATTTTCCAAACTCGTATCGACGGCAATAATAAGCTTCTTTAACTGTCGGAGATGTTCCGAGTACTGGGTAATAGTTTGCACCAGGTCAGATCGTAAAGCTACATAACACAAAAAAAAAAGATCGCAGTGAGACCAAAGTAGAAAATGAGCTTAGACGGACTGACGCTTAGCGGTAACGTCGAGAGTCAAGGTCTCGAGTGCACCCAGATGCTTCCATGGGTGGGGAGAGGTCCAAAAGCCCTCGGAGGCGTTGATATAGTACCGTAGATGCCTGACTGCTGGGAGGCCTAACGTTGGCAATAACTGGTCAAATCCTTGCGTAAACTCAGACTCTCCGTCGATTCCGAGTTCCTGAAGATGTAGCATCTGTCCTAGCATGGGATAATCGCTTGAACTAGGGGACTTGAATCGGGCTTTCCTCAGAGTGAGTTTGCGAATACGAGACGCCGCCAGAAGGGTAGGCGGCAAATCGTTGAGCCGCAAAATTACCAGCTTCGAGACGTAGGTGTCCAGTAATCCTTGGAGCGCAGATCCAAACTGAGGATCAACGAGATCTTCCCAGCTATTGCGCTGGTTGATGTCGAAAAGCCAAGGGTATCCAGAATTGGCGTACGTCGAGAGCACTAGCGTGTTGTCGATTTGCTGTTCGGAATTCGGAATCGAATATCGGAATATGATGTTGAGAATTTTCGCCATGGATCCGTCTGTAATAGCAGGATGCGGTCCGAGTCGTTTCTGTTGGCTGGCTCCGTGAACGGGGTGCACCACAGTAACTTCTACTACGGCACCAAGAGCCAACGAAAACCCCCTGATATGGCGCGCAACGCCCACGTGTGCTGTCCAGACGTCCGATGTAAGAAGAGCTAGGAAATCGTGGACACTCGAGAGTGGTTCGATTCTGTGCATGAACGATATCTTGGAGAATCTGTGGAAGTTCGTGCGATGGCGAAAAGTGTGCGAGACGAACGCCAGTGCAGATGGGTTGGGCCATCGACTGTTCCAGAACTGGAGAACACTTCATCGATGATACTATCGACGAGCTCGGTGGGGACATGCATAACTTTGGGGATGGATAATGTCCGAAAGACTCAAGAAAGACTGACTGTTTATACCAAGTTTGAATTTGAAGATTGAGAAATTTGAACTTGGAGACCAATCTCTGTCGCGATTCGTCACAGGTGTAACCCGTCACACCTCCCATTTTTATCGCGTCGAAGTCGGGATATCCCATGCGGGTAGTCGTCCCTCATACAGCATTAAAGAAAATGGTCAGCACTGAGCGAATTCCTGACGACATTTGAACGTTTGAACTTCGAGAACTGTTGGGAAACGCTGGCCAAACGCTGTCACATACCACATGTTTAATTATTATAATATAGATAATCCGTCACACCTCCAAGCTCCTTTGCATCCCAAGGCTATCCATGCCGTTCACGCGTCCATGGTCTATTCCAAATTTTCCTGTGAATAACGATCCTTGCACCGTAGGTAAGACTTAGTTAGCTCGCGCTTTTTTGAGAATCTTTCACAAATCTTTCAAGCGTGATCGTCTGACGTGGTGAATTGAATCCCATCCTCTCGTCGCGAACGCCCGCAAGCGATGAATCGATGAACGACGCATCAATCCCTCTAGAGTTTTGTGATTGACGTAGCTATTCCGGCAGGACAATTCCAAATTGTTGGTCAAGATAATATGATTTAAATTCAGAACGTATATGAATTTAAAAGACGGGTGAATACATTCCCTTCAATTGCTACAGATGAGGGAGAATGTGATATCGTAGTGATGTTTTCCATCCCGCGGTGAAAGTTTGGACACTCTGTTTTCGAATTTCTTGCGCCCTGCTCCACTGTTCAAGAATGGGAACGCCTGCTGGAGAAATAGATACCCCGCCTCGCAGAACTCCTGCGCATCGAAGCCTTCCCGGGCACTTTCGATGTACGCATTAAACGTGAGAGTGATCGTTGGAGGTCTTGATGCGAATGTCGCCCTGCCATAGACACCCAGTATGGCCAGAAGGAGTTGATCGATTGGGCTATAGAAAAGGTGTCCAAAAAGAGCAGCGATACCATTTCGATATGCCTGCATGAAGTCTTCACTCCGGAAAGACAGCTCCAGATCATTGGTCCAGGGGAGCTGAGATATAAGCCCTCCGAGGAGATTCACGATTATACCGTCGCCTGTCAAATCGTGCAACCCAATGGCAGCGGCGTGATCGTCCAAACTCGCATCGACGGCGATGATAAGCTTCTTGAGATGTTGGAGATGTCCTGAGAACAGGTTAGGAAGGTGTATCAGGTCAAACATTCCTAAAGCTGCATAACACAAAAAAAAAGATGGCAGTGAGACGAAAGTAGAAAATGAGCTTGAAAGGACTGACGCTTAGCGGTAGCATCGAGAGTCAATGTCTTGAGCGTGCCCAGGTGCTTCCATGGGTGGGGAGAGGGAAGGGCCCAATAAACCCTGGCAGAGCTTATATAGTACCATAGATGCTTGACAGATGGGAGCCCTAACACTGGCAATAACTGGTCAAATCCTTGCGTAAACTCAGACTCTCCGTCGATTCCGAGCTCTTGAAGATGTACCATCTGTCCTAGCATGGGATAATCGCTTGCACTAGGGGCCTTGAATCGGGATTTGCTCAAAGTGAGTTTGCGAATACGCGACGCCGCCAGAAGGGTAGGCGGTAAATCATTGAGTCGCACGATAACCAACTTGGAGACGTAGGTGTCCAATAATCCTTGAAGCGCAGATCCGAACTGAGGATCAACGAGACTCTCCCAGCTAATTCTTTGGTTGATGTCGAAAAGCGAAGGATATCCAGAATCGGCGTACGTCGAGAGCATTAGGGTGTTGTTGATTTGATGTTCGGAATTCAGAATGGAATATCAGAATATCATGTTGAGAATTTGCGCCATGGATCCATCTGTAAGAGCAGGATGCGGTCCGAGTCGTTTGTGTTGGCTAGCTCCGTCATCGGGGTGCACCACAGTAACTTCTACTACGCCACCAAGAGCCAACGAAAACTCCCTTATGTGGCGCGCAACACCTATGTCTGCTGCCCAGACATCCGATGTAAGGAGAGCTAGGAATGCGTGGACACTCGAGAGTGGTTCAATTCGGCGCATGAACGATATCTTGGAGAATCTGTGGAAGTTCGTGCGATGGTGAAAAGTGTGCGAGACGAGAGCCAGTGCAAAAGAGGTTGGGCCATCGACTGTTCCAGAACTGGATCACACTTCATCGATGATGCTGTCGACGAGCTCAGTGGGGACGTGCATAACGTAGGAGAGGTTGGGGAGAGGGATAAGTAACGTCCGAACGACTGACTGCTTATATACCAGATTTGAATTTGAAAATTGAAAATTTGGAGACCAATCTCTGATTCTCTCTCGCGCGGCACCGATCCAGTGAATATCCACCGGATTGCTCGCGCGGCAACGATCCAGTGAATATCCACCGGATTCCCCCCGCGGCAACGATCTAGTTTATCGGGTGGAAAGGATATTTCGTGTGCGTTAATAATGGTCAGCAGTGGGGCATCCTGACGAGGTAGCTCAAAATGAGAAAAGTCAAAGCGTAGAACTCCCATAAATATGTAGAAAACACCAGAATGCATATGAATTTCAATATATGGATAATTACATTCCCTTCAAATTTGATAGCAATAGACGAGGGACACCGTGATATCATAGTCATACTTCCCATCTTGCGTTAGAATTTTAGAAATCTTGTTGTCAAATTTCTTGCGCCCGGGGTGGCTGTTTATCAGCGGGAACGACTGTTCGAGAAAGAGATACCCCGCCTCGCAGAACGCCTGCGCATCAAAGCCTCTAAATTCCCAGGCGCTCTCGATATACACGCTAAACCTAACAGTGATAATCGGGGGTGTCGACGCGAGTGTCGACGCGCCGTAGAGAGCCAGTAGGGAACCAAGGCCTTGATCGATTGTGGTAAAGCTGAAGTGTCCAAAAATAGTAGCGATACTGGCTCGAGACGCCTGCATGATGGTTTCAATCCGGAAAGACAGCTCCAAATCACTAGTCAAAGGGAGATGGGGTGAAAGCGCTGCTAAAATTTGGCCGACTACGAAGAACCCGCTGGACGTAACCCGATGTTTCTCCAGACTCATGTTGACGGCAATGATGACCTTTTTTAGATGTTGAAGGTGTCCCGAATATGGGCCAATAGTTGGCACCTCGCTAAAGCGTGAACGTAAAGCTGCATGACAAGACGAAGGATTGGAGATTGGAATTAGAAAAGAGTATAACGATACACTCGACAGTGCTCACGCTTGACGGTAATATCAAAAGTTAAAGTCTCGAGCACACTCAGGTGCTTCCATGGGTGGGGATAGGTCCAAAAAGCGTCATCGGTATTGATATAGTATCGTAGATCCCTGACTACTGCAAAGCCTAATGTTGGAGATAACTGATCAGGTCCATGCATAAACTCGGACGCTCCATCGATTCCGAGTTTCTTAAGGTACGTCTGTCCTAGCAGGGAATACTCGCTCGCGCTAGGAAGCCGGAATCGGGCTTTCCTCAGAGTGAGTTTTCGAATACGAGTCCCCGCCAGAAGGGTAGGTGGCAGATCGTTGAGCCCCGAGATCTCCAACTTGGAGACGTGGCTGTCCAATAATCTTTGGAGTACGGGTCCAAAATGAGGATCAATGAGATCTTCCCAACTGTTCCTTTGGTTGCTCTCATCGAAAGACCCAGGATATCCAGAACTGGCATACGTCGAGAGCACTAGCGTGTTGTCAAATTGGTGTTCGAACTTCGGAAATGAATACCGAAATATTACTCTGAGAATCCCCGCAATGGATCCATCTGTAAGGGCAGGATGCCGTCGGAGTTGTTGGCGTAGGCTGGCTATGTGATGGGGGTCTACCACAATAACATTCGATACGACACCAAGAGCCAACGAGAACTCCCTGATATGGCGCGCAACGCCTGCGTGCGGTGTCCAGACATCCGATGTAAGAAGGGCTAGGAAGTCGTGGATACTCCAGATTGGCTCAATCCTGTGCATGAAAGATACCTCGGAGAATCTGTGGAAGTTTGTGCGATGCCGAAAGGTGTGTGATACGAGGGCAAGGGCAGAGGGAGTTGGGCGATCAATCGTTCCAGAACTATAGAGTACTTTATCGATGATGTTGTCGACGACCTCGGTGGGGACATGCATAGCTTGAGGGTTCAAACCACTGACAACTTCGAGCAAACGCAAAGCAAACGTGGAGAGCAAGTCGAGACGGTTGCGTTGCGAAAACGTTGTCACATATCACATGCACATGTTACAGTTATAGAGGGACTGTCACACCATTACTTATCTCAGAGATTCAAACGGCCATGTTGAAGGCTGTCTTGCTAGTGTCTGCAGGCTATCTGAAGGACGCTCGTAATCGAAGGTCAGGGACATGAGATACAACGCGTTCCAACGCGCACTGTGTAAGAAACTGGTGGGCTTGTGCCAAGCTTGTGCGCAGGAGTTGGTGCTTCAAGTTTATCATGGACGTTCAACAACATTATGAATCGATAGCGCCATTCTTCCCCCCTTTCAAAAGCAGTCAGAATTAGCGCTGGCAGAAATCTCAATGGCGTCGACAGTGCATGAACAGCTCAATAACAGGGTAAACTCCAGATCTGGATTTCTGCGGTCGTCGTGGGTGGTGCTCTTGTTGTTGGATTGACACCGAAACCAATCAGTTCTGCTAAATTTGACACTTCATCAACTTAGCCTTTCACTGAGCCGTGTCCTGAAAGATCGGAATGGACTGTACGAGCCGTGCACAATCGCATCCTGGCGATACATTAACAGCGTCGTCATGACTGAATGTCGAAGCTAGATACCCCAGTACCCCACGGGCGACTGCTTTCGGACTGGGTCTGATCCACTAGAGATCCGATGTGCGTCCTTATCTATCTGTGTATGTGTCTGCCACTGTCGGCGGGTGGGGATAGATCATTCTTGAATTATGATGCTGCCCACGACAAGCCCACTACAAGCCCACTTTGTAGATTACAGGTTACATACATTGAGTTCCATCATTATCTTGACATCGACACTCGGGAAATTGAGATGTTCGAATTCTGTTCAGAAGCGATCGATTAAGTACATACATAGCGTATGTCAAGCATATGTACGTATGAACTTTCCCGGCTGGAGTGTTTCGTTTGGAGGGAAAAGCACGGTTGCGACGGACCTCTTACTTAGTACGACGTTCCTGGCTCATGGTACGCCATTCCTGTCTGACGACCGTGAACAGCTGGCCCGTTATGTTTTCCATTTCCCTTGACATACCCTGAGTGCCATCGGGGCCGCATATGGCGTAGCGTGCACTTGGTGGCAGGTGCGACTCTGCGAGGGTATAGTGCGGGTATCTACTTTAAGTTGTAGCGTACCTGGGCCCTATGTCCTGCAACATACCAATTATGGAGTATCGGCGTCCGGCCCATGCTCGTCTGTTTTATACAGTCCGCATCATGTCATCGAGTGGCATGCCACTCTTTCTGAATCTGAGGATGGTTGCACTTCGGGGAGTCAACAATTGTTCGAGCCGCAAAACGCATCAAAAACTTGTATAAAGTTGGCCAATTTCCATAATGAATTCTTTTGAATGAATTTTGTCACATAGATTTTCTTTATAAAAATTCATCGAAAACTTGACATTCTGCAATCTACTAATTTTAACCAACTTTAGTCCAATTGTTCACGCGTTTTTTGACTCGAACAATTGTTGCCATCCGGGAGTGTTGGACGTCCAGGTGCCTGGGGCGTATTCTATTCCGTGGCTTTTGGCGTCCGCGCAAACGCCAAGCCGCCGCGGGATTTAGATTGCGCCTCACGACGTCGCGTACATATCGAGCCGTCCTCGAAATAAACGGAGTGGCGGAAAGGCTGTTAATTTTTCCTTATGTTCGCTGCGATTCCTATGATACATAAGCGTTGCACAGTAGGATTTTGGGGAAGTATACTTACCTCCACGAGGGCCGTATTTACGGAGGCGGCAGAATGCGACGGGTGTACTTATTAACTTGTCGCACGAATATCGCACCTTTCCTCATTTCGACCTTGAATTTGACTTGATTCGTTGGGTGGTTTTACATCGTGGCCGACTTTCGGTATTATTTCGCCGGCTGCACCAGCTGAATCTGCCGCGAATGCGATGGGCGGTCAACCAAAGGGGGCGAAAGAATCGATGTTGACTGCGGACGTTGTTTTGTTTAGCCTCTGTCGAGTTGACGTTGCTTCTTTCAGCGCCCACTTGTACCAATAACATGGGAATTTTGTGAATGGGAAGGTCTGAGTCAACGCCTTACGGGCTAGACTATTCGTCATGGAGAAGGGACAAAAAATTTGGTATTTCACTACGAACGAGAGGCTACTTATGATACTTCTACCCGCCTATCGTCTTCGAAGTTTCTTGGCCTGATACAAACAGGCTTGTCATTGGCTAAATAACAGCTCGAGTTTGTTGTAACCAGTAATCTCAGCGCACCTATTTATCGCAGGACCGCCGTGAAAGTTTAACTGTGGCGAATGAAGTGTCTGTCTACGACTATGTCCGTTTAGCTACTGCGACTCTCATGCGCTCTCATGCCACAAATATCATAATAGCTCCGGCGCCCTCACCTCAACTACTTGACTTCGTTCCCCGCGCAATCGCCGCTTGCGTGCACACCAAGTGCACACAGCTCCGGCGGTGGGTGGGCCAGGGTGCAGCTCCCGAAATACATATCAGTGATTGCAGTTAATTTTGCAACATACAAGGTTCCCATCCGTTCCCATCCACCCGCGCGCAATATAAGCCACTGGCCAGAATTCCGCCAGAGCGTGGATCCCGGAGGGATGCCCATTGCAGATCGGCGGAATACCCTGGGTCGGTCAGGGAGGGTTGCAGTGGGAGAGATAAGCTATCATTAGTGAACCCTGAAAATCATACCCCGCTTTTTTCGAGCAGTGCAGGGCCCAGTTACCGGAGGCGCAGTAGATGGACCCTAACTACACAGGTGCTTATTTCAAGCAGCGGTGTGGCAGATATAGTCAGGCATTCCGCGAGCGTTTAGCGTTAGTTTAGCGCCCTCTAACAGCCCCTACTCCATGTTTAGTGTTCTAAATTGAGATATCGAGTGTCCATGACACAAAGGGAAATGGGACGCAGAACATAATTATCCTGGAATAAACATGGGAGCCTTGTGGGAGCCATTCTCAGCCTGACTTCGCAGCCACGTCGTGCAAACGCGGTGCACGTGCTGGGAGGCTGATGCTATCGGATTGACAATGATTTGACAAATTGATTGCAAATCAGTTACGACTCTCCTCCAAACCTCCTCTGCTCACCATGCCCGTCCAAGAGATAACCTCCTTCGAGCAATTCAAGACCCTCGTGCGTACTTCAATACACTATCCAGCCCCCTCCCAGCGCTGACCCCACCCTCATCCAACGCATCCTCCTGCCGTACCTGCGCCCCGCCGCACTCGCCCCCACGCACACCCGGCCCACACTCGCTCTGCACATATACCACATGTGCTAACAGATCGCCGGCGACACGCCCGTCGTGGTCGACTTCTGGGCGCCCTGGTGCGGCCCGTGCCGCGCGATCTCGCCCATCTTCGCGCGCTTCGCCGACGTCGCGGAGAACGCGCCCGTCGGCTTCTACAAGGTCGACACCGACGAGCAGCCACAGATCGCGCAGGAGGTCGGCATCCGTGCGGTGCGTGGCCCTTTTTCCTGCATGGCGTTGTGCTTAGTACTTACTGATGTATGCGTCGGTCGCGTATGCGGATACAGATGCCCACGTTCATCCTGTTCCATAAAGGAGAGAAGGTGCACGATTTCGCTGGTGCCAACCCCGTGCAGCTCGACGTACGTCCGCCTCCCATCCACACTGCTCGATAACCTGACCTCCTCGTTCCTTCCTCTTTCCTTCCGAGCAGAACCTGATCAAGCAGGCGCTGGCACTCACCAAGACGGCCTGAGGCCCCAGCTGGATCGCGCTTCAAAATAAAGAGAAGCTGGAGCACTAGGAGGGATGTTATACTTATACCTGAAGTTTGGGGTGTGGAGGGCGAGATAGATGACGCGCGTGCCGTGCATGGTGTATGTACATACGTCGATAGGGAATGATACCTGCGCGCTCTATGTATCTCAGTACGGCGCTTCGAACACCCCGAGGAGGGATTTGCATTGCCGTCTTCCAATTCCAGTATCTAAGCACGTCTACATCTATTCACATGGCCCAGTACGTACGGCGCCCAAGCGAGGACCCATGCGCGTCGGCGCCAGCGGCCATTGCAGTAATATACAACGCCATGCCCAAAGCACGTATACAAAGCCCAACAGCGGCCAGCATGAAGCGAAGAAGAAACACTACATTGACTACTATACAAGAACAAAAGGAGGGCAGACACAACAGTGTATGTATGTATGTACGTATGCATGCAGATATGCCAACGATGCGTGTGTATGTGTGCGAAAGCGAACGGGGTAATGTAAAAGAAGAAAGCTGAGATGGCGTGCAGGATAATGGATGGGATATGCGGAAAAACCAATGGGGGGATGAGATGGGACGGAGATCTAAGTCGTGTAGAGGTCGAAGAACATCAGGGGCAGGCGACGGACGGACGAGGGCCTTTATGTGCGGCCCTTCACAGCCGACTTGGAGAACAGCTTCGCCTTCTCGATGGCGGCGTTACTCTGCTTCACCAAGTTCTTCTTGTAATCCGTGATGCTGATGTCCTTCTTCGTCAGATTGATGATCGTCTTGTCCGCGACCTCCCACAGATCCTCCGCGACCTGGCTGATCAGACCTATAAAATAGACGTTCAGCAACAACGACGAGGACAAAATGAGGAAAATGAGGGATACGCACGGAAATCATGCGACACGATCACGACACCGCCCTCGAACTCCTTGATCGCCCGCGCGAGCGCGTCGATCGACTCCATGTCCAGATGGTTCGTCGGCTCGTCGAGCAGGAGGATGTGCGGGTGCTCCATCGCCAGTTGCGCGAACACGACACTGAATGAATGGGTTATGGTTGAGTACGGAACTAACCAAGGAAGGAATGAAAGGCTACGAAAAGACATACCGATTCCTCAGACCGTCCGAGAGCTGCTTGATCGGCGCCGTCTGATGCGCGCCCGACAGACCGAACCGGCCCAACTGCGCACGCCACGCCTATTCACGCAAACAAAACGTCAGTACCAGTCTCCTCACCAAAAACAAACGAAGAGGAAAAAAACGCACCATGATGTCCTTCTCCGGGTACTTCTGGCTGAACAGCGCCTGGAAGTACTCGATCGGCGACTTCTCGTACGGCAGCTGGTCCGCGGAGTGCTGCGAGTACTTGGCGAGCTTCAGCGCGTTGTGCTTCGACACCGTGCCCTCGCACGGCTGCAGCGCGCCCGTGATCAGGTGCAGCAAAGTCGACTTGCCCGTGCCGTTCGCGCCGAGGATCGCGATGCGCGAGTCCATGCTAGATGAGGGGAGGAGGATGAGTCAGGATGGGATGAGTCATAAGAGGGGAGGGGAGGGGACGCACTCGATACCGAAGGAGATCTTCTCGTAGAGGTAGTCCTCCTTCTTGCCGGAGTAGGAGAACGCGACGTTGTCGAAGGCGATGATGGGCGGCGGCAGCTTGTGCACGTCCTCGAAGTTGAATCTGCACGTGAAAGATGAGAAGGCGGCTTATAAATAGGCGAGGTCAAAATCGGACGCACCGAAGGGTCTTGCCCTGCTCAATCTTCTCGATGAGGCCGGCGGCCTCCATTTTATCGATGATCTTCTGCTTCGATTTGGCCTGGCGCACGAGGTTGGCGTATGTACCCGCGGAGGCGATGAACCTGGAGAATCTGGTCAGCATCTTCGAAATCAGTGAGTGAAGCGGGGAAGGACGTTACTTTTTGATGTGCGCGATTTCCTCTTGCTGTTTGTGGTACGCCTTCATCTGGTTGACCTCGTTCTCGGCCTTGGTCTTGACGTACGTGGAGTAGTTACCGGCGTAGTACACGAGTTTCTTCTTGTGTGTCAGGTCCATGACGTTCGTGCACACGGAGTCCATGAAGTCCTGCGAGTGCGACGTGATCACGAGGATGTGGTTGTACGTCGAGAGATACGCCTCGAGCCAGACGACGGCGCCGAGGTCCAGGTGGTTCGTCGGCTCGTCGAGGAGGAGGAGGTGCGGCTTGATGAAGAGCGCGCGCGCGAGCGCGACGCGCATGCGCCACCCACCGCTCATGTCGCGCGTCGGCTTCTTCATCATCGTCTGCGTGAAGCCGAGACCGTGCAGGATGCTGCCCGCCTTCGCCTCGAACGTCGCAGGGTCCATCTCCTCAAGCTCCTCGTACGCCATGTCGAGCGCCTGCTCGTCGACGTCGTCCGCGACGGATAGCTCCTCGATGTACGCCTCGAGGCGCGCGACCTTGGCCTTGGCGGAGGCGACGATGAAGTCGACGGCGTTGACGTCTGAGGGCTCGGCTTCGCCGCGCACGATGTAGATGTCGATGTGTGGGGGGATCTCGATGTCGCGCTCGGCAATGGATTGGAGGAAGGTGGACTGGAGATGGGATGTGAGATTAGGATGGATGGAATGAGACTTTGATAGATAACGAACCTTTCCGGAGCCGTTTTCACCTAGGAGACCGTATCGCTGGCCGTAGTTCAGGGCGATCTCTGCGCCCTCGATGAGGAGGCGTCCGTGGAAGGATAGTGTGTACTGGTCGATCTTGATATCTCGGCTCTTGGGGTCGCTCACCAAGACACCAGCAGCGCTCCTGTAGATCCAGATACGCATGAGTCCTGCCTGAATCTAAATCAGCGTTCCACTGAAATTCACGCACCTGTCCGTCGCGATGTTGAGCTTGGCCATGCTCAGGATATCTTCCTGGCTGGCAGTCTTGCTGTTGACCCCGCTGTTGAGGCCGCTGACACTGGTGAGGGGGGTGCTGGCGCCATTCGTAGAGCCTGTGGGGGTGGATGTAGAGGAATCGTCGATGCCTGCGTTCTTCTTCGCTGCCTTCTCAGCGAGACGCTTCTGCTTGGATGCGGAGGGGGCCATGGTGGTTGGTTAGAGAGTGTCTGCATCCATGACGCCGCCCAAAAATTTCGATAAGATCAGTCGGACTTGGAATCATGTGGCGGTGCAGATTCTCCACCTCATCGATTGCCTGCCGAGTCAACTCCATCTGCGTTGACTCAAACGTTCACCCAGTCACCTCAGCCTTAACGATGTGCTCCTAATGACTGCGAATTTCGTCGCCTTCGCTTTGTGTAGGACTGGAAATCTACTGAGAGGACGCACAGAATTTGATGCAGTCCAATCAGGACGGAGCGATTGTCAACGGCAAGGATGCGCAGACCACGGATCGATAAAGTTGGAGCTCGAATAAATATAGAGCAACTCCAGGCGAATCCTAAAGCTAAAGCTCGGGACCCAGAGTCTGAAATCGTGTAACTGTCGTCTTTTTCGTACGTCGTATGAGCCCTCGAAAGATGTAGAGACATGTCAGAGAGGAATTTGCACTTTGGCAAAAATGACTCAAAGGGACTGACCTGAATCATAAGCCAATCATAAGCTTCAAATTTGACTCAATTCAAAGTGTTCCTTCCCTTGCACGAATATCTTTATCTTTCGTAGGCAAATGCTGTAATCTCTCATGCGCGGCCTATGTGATCGTATCTCGTATATCATGGTTGAATTGGGTTCAGCCAATATTGTCACAGTCGGGATCAGACGAGACACTAATACGTAGGCGCTTATCGAATGATGACAGCGCTTAGCCTTCGAAAAAATACATTTGCGGGCGCTTGCCTACTCGTATTGATCAGACGGTCTGATACCGCATTATAAGTTGATATATATTCATCTCGGCGATATTTAATGTTGTGGAAAGGATCGAATGGAAGCGTATACGAAGGTTGTCCAATATATAATCCTCGTCTCATTTTCATCATCCAAGTACGTCGCATCCTTGCGATTAGAGAATTCTCTACGAACGCAAATTCCGACTATGGGCCAAGGATGAGTCGATCAACTTTGCTAAATTGTACTCAAATCCATGTACGCAGACATACCTCATTCGCCGTCGTTGAATCGCGCTGCGTCCTGACTCGATCATGATTTTTTAGCGCTCAGCACGCGCAGCGAGGTAAGTCCCTCCACCTGAGTCCACCACACGTTCACCTCGCTGACAAGGTGCTATAGGCGAAGTCGGGCGATGGAGCCTATGCCACGTCTGCACCAACAACCACCCCTGTGGCTATGACACCGAATCTCCTGTAGGCAAACTCTGATGACTTTTTTGATGAGTTAGTCAACTTTGTTGGAGGAGCATCTAAATTCATGTACGCAGACACCCATAGTTATATTTAACGAGAACGACCACATTGCTAGCAACACTCAAAGGTCTAAAAGGATGACGAGTAAGACTGCTCCCGCCTTGAGCTAGAGTACACGGGATGCGATTAACACGCCTATCAAAACGACGGAA
The DNA here is from genome assembly GCA_014925825.1 of Pholiota molesta. NCBI lineage: Eukaryota > Fungi > Basidiomycota > Agaricomycetes > Agaricales > Strophariaceae > Pholiota > Pholiota molesta. Next base: position 48,021 of record JACGCK010000040.1, read on the forward strand.
GCATTGCCATTGACACAATTCCTTGCGGGCGCTTCGCTACTTATCTTCACTTCGCAAGGGCAATTGTCCAGTGACGCGCCTCATTTTGTGGGTATAAGAAGGATGGAGCAACAGTTGAAGGATACTCCATATCGCAGCTTCAGTTCAATGTCATAAGATCAGCCCTAAACGTATATCATCGAGCTTTGGAGTAAGATCTCAGGATGTTTATTCACTCTAGATGCGGCGTTAACGTTTAATAGAAAACGGGAAACTTGGCAATGTCTGTACCTTGAGTCTTAACTGGCTCCTTGAGCGCTAATGGGTTTAGAGAAATGTATTCTCCGGAGATTCGAGAAATCGAATACCTCCCATCGCTTTCGTAAATTCCACTATCTTGTATTGCAGTTGGCAATCGACGCCAGAGTTTACTACATATGCATCATGGGTCCTTTTTATGCTCGATCGCGGGGTTCTCGCGCTCCATAAAGGTGTAAATATATTCTATAATTTCTTTTCTTCGAACACATAATTTGACAAAATTCATAAGATATCTATATATAACCTTTGAAGACTCCGACGATACACTGACACCCATGAGCGGCTTGCGGCTTGAGGCAATAAAATCTGTAAGTACTATTAATCATATTTGTGCATGCCTTGCATCGAAAATTGTCGTTCGAGAAAATACAATTTTATGTAGTCTACTAGCCGCGGCCAAGCCGAGCCCAACAACAGACCAACGGAATGATGATCAGGAGCACACCGACCGACCAACATAATCCTCGCATAATTTCCACCACCGAATTTCCGCATGGAACCACTCCGGCACTGTGCAGAAGCAGCAGTCACCATACACGCCTTCCCCGTCCGCCCACTGAATAATGCCCCCAACGCAGATACACAGTTACCGAATGCACTTCGTTCCAGATTACCTACAGGCGTTGACAGATCTACGCCACAGTGAGGTGTTTTATTACCTATGCAGCTAAACCGCCTTAAAATCACAGTCGGAATCTCCCGTGAATGTGAAGAGAAATCTAATCGAATGAAAAGAACCCAACTCCTAGGTCAAATTTCCAGTACGATCGAACAGAAAGATCCTGTTTTACCTGCCTTCTGTTGGAGGATATTAAATCAAAAAGAGTCTGTCCGTCCAGACCTCCTCGCACCAAATTTATAAAGAAGCTCATTGGCGTCTATGCATCTGCAACGAGGCGCCTCGCTGCCTCCCGTGTTGCTGTCACTTACTCCCGTGAGTCTGATATTGTGTTCTCGCGGACAAGATGTCCGTCACCATGAAGCAAGCGCATCGCTTATAGGAGCCAGAAGTAAAGATGTAAATAAAGTGCACCCGATATGACGGGAGGCCTATCTATACCGTAATGGTTGGCCATGGCCCATCGCCACGCACTAAGGCTATTTTTGGATCTGCATCAGTGCCTCTTTTGTCATTCTCGGAACACAGTGCACACAGATACTTATCGCTCGTGGCGAGGCAACGAATCTATGGCAATGTCTTTTTATCGTACTCTCGAGTAGACTCTTTGCGCAGTATGTATAGCCTACTCTCGAACACTCGAATTGAATAGCTTGAATGTGATCACACTGCGGACAATCGCACCCTATTCTCTGATTAGATGTCCCGACTTCCAATTCACCATATGTCGTAGACCACGAAGTCACCCTGAGAATTGTAGACAACGTGTTCTTGCTTCTCAATGGCCTCCGGTAAATTACTGGCGAAGGGTGGTGGAGAATTACCTTACAAGGAAAGCCACACCCTCCTTTCCCAAGGATTTTGGAAGGGTGCGGTGAAGGGCCTGAGAGACATATATGACGAAGTTCGGATCCTCGGGAAGGTTATTCCAAGGCGGTTAACGCAGTCGTGCAGGCAGGAAGCCTAAATTATATGTCTTATCTTGCTCTCACTTTCATTGAGGCGGTTGCGGGTAACGCATTTGACTTTAAAAGAGTAGCAAAGTAGATCGCAGCTCTAGATTTTCCCATGTTTTAGATTCTTTTAGAGTATCCAAAGAGTATCAACCTTGTCGTGTGTCAATGAAACTGCTCAGACATACCCAAAATAATGTGAAGATCACTTACAGTACATGCGGTCTCTTGTGATTGAAAATTTCAAGTACTGACGACATTCGGAACGTCTTCTAGACCCCACAATAACGAACTTCTGCGCTCATGTACGGTGGAAGTACCCGAAAGCACGATGATGTCAGTTTGCAGGTTCTGACCATTAAGAACTCGATCGACATGTCTTCGTAAATTTTTAGGTGGCCTCCTAAAATTACTCTACTAGCACAATGCACGCCATTCAAGAATAGCGTTCCATTCGCCTCCTTCAAAGACGATTTGTTTCAACGATCTATCCATCGCGGTTGATAATTTTCCCTTTCTTCATCTCAATGCGGATGGCATTACTTTTTACCAGTAAATCTGCAAAGTCGTGTAATATCATTAGAGTAATACGAAGAAACTCTGGTATTAGATTTTGGAAAAACAGGCGACGAAATCTCCGTTACAGAATCTGATGCGCAGGGATCGTGGTATGTCCGACGAAACATAGACATCCGGCCAATATCTAGCTCACGAATCTACATTCGTACATGATGAGTAAGAAGGCACCTTCGACGCAATTTTATGGTATCGATGCGACTTGGAAACCAAATGATACCTGTAGTAGAGTCTAGACTGATACATTTCATAAGTTGGGCGAAGCAGAGGAGCCAGTTCTTGGAGTACGATCTTTGACGACCTTATCATGACAAGCCGATTGAATAGGCGCCACTGGTCGTCAATAGGTCATGATATGTATCCTTATGTATCTATCCAATCCTACAATGAACGTATGTAATGTCAGACTTATCGACACATGACCTAGCTCTCGAATGCAAAGGCGTCACACAATTCAAAGACTGGCTTTGCGTGAGAGTGTGCTCTGAAACGCAGAGGACGGTAGCAGTCTATCATAAAAGGCTAATAAGGAAATAAAGATTCGAATGGAGGCGGCGCCGCTCTTCCGTTTGAGGCGGCGAGGCCCAGCATCTCCAAGCCGGTAAACCAATATCCGAGCTTCGAGAGCAACATTGGGAAACGCACGGCGCTGCGCCAAGTCTCAGAAGGGCGAGTCGGTGACCCGTGCTCATTGCTATATACTCGACACGCCTAAAATAAACGCTCAGCGGGGCTGATCGTGATGTCTCGACGCACATATGGATACACATGTTGTTCCGTCCCATCCATGTACAAGGGTCCAAGGGCTTAATTATGACATGTGCGTGTCCGTCAGAGACCCTGTTAGATTCGCGGCTCACTGCCTCTGCTGCCATGGGGCATCAATTTCCTCCCTTGGCAATCGGCAGATAATGAAAATACATATGTATGTCATAAGCAGATACATCACGGAGAGCTCATCTGACATCAAACAGATGCGGAAATGAAATGAGAGCAACAATAATAATTATACATCTATCGTAGTAAATCACAGAAAGTAATCCGCAGGTGGGCGTTTGGCTGGTATTGATTTTACGTCCTTTGAAATCGAACAACAAGAATAAGCCATGAGTCGTGGTCAAGTAATATCGACAAAGATGGATAAATTGGCCCAGAAAATCACGTACCACGGCAGCGTGATGGAAGACTTTATACTCTTGCGCCAGATGCTCGTCAAGTTCCAATATCGATGCTACATTCCCGCATCTACATGCAGAAAACGGTAGGGTACATATCAGTAAGATAAAGCGATGATCGAGATAGAATGAAGGAAGATCGCGGCCATCGTCGTGGGTCTCAAGCTTAACTGCTAAATAGAAAGTTCCCAACATGATGCACGAATCATCACGGCAGCGAAAAGATAAGAGACGTAAAACAATCACAGACAGTGCAATCGCAACGCGGAAAGAAGAAAGGATGCACGAAATGACGTACCGATAACAGTAATTGGGCGCGCTCCAGACAGTGACAATCGTTTGATCAAACATAAGCTTATAACCTTCCATCGCGAGTTGATGTGCTCGCGCTATTAGGTCGATAGCATTGTTGTGTGCAAAGGCTTTGGTAATGTCCGCTCCAAACAAGAACCCGGCCCCCCGAGGTGACAGACCCCATCCAGAGATGTCTGTGGATAAACTGTTAACACACACAAAGCGACAGGTAGGATGTACGACGGACCGTCTGGATCTGACCACAGTAAATCACACATTGGGCCATCATGTGGGACCTCTTGCTTGCGGTCGATTGCACGGATCTATATAAACGGAATATAGAACAAACGGTATGTCAATGAGTACGTTGAGCGGGTTGAGATATCGGCACCGAGCGGCAGGTGACACCAAGCAATGTAGAACCGTACCTGATCAATGCTATGTAGATTTGGGCTTAACCCGCCATGAACGCAGAAGACACGTCCGTCTACTATCGCGCCCAAGGCGAGATAGTCAAAGACCTCGCAACACCACCGCCAGACGTTGCTGCTGCCGTACTTCCGCTGACACTCGTCGTAGAATCCGTAAACCTGGGTAATCTGCCGCGACTCGTGGTTCCCTCGAATCAACGTTATTCGTTCGGGATATCGGACCTTCAGCGCAAGCAGCAAGAGAAATGTCTCAACACTGTAAAAACCCCGATCAACAAAGTCACCTAATGGACAAAAGAGCGCGCCAGGATGGTAGAGCGGGGAACGAACGAAAGGGTAAACTAATGAGAGGGAATCACGTAAGAGACTAGGATAGACGTACCCATGAACAAGTAGTTAGTCTCTGGACAAAAGCCTCCCATCTTGAACAACTCCATTAGATCGAAAAATTGCCCATGGATGTCTCCGCAAATCTAGGTGCCACACCAATGGCCGATATACAGCCAGGAACAGCGTTTGGAGATTTAGGGTGGATATTAACTTCATTAGAAACGATAGAATGAGCATTTCACAGATCTTGGCGCACCGTTACGGGAGAATCTACGACCTGGACATTGCCCTCCTCTATCAAAATCTCACGCGCTTTGAGACACAGTCTTTTGACCTGCTCTTCTGAAATCGGCTCGCAACGCGTCAGCTGTTCTATCTGTCTAGAACAAATTTGAAGGTCGGTACGATGGAGGTGGCGGTGGTGAATGTATTTTGCGAAGGTTTGAGCAGACGAAACACGATAGCAAGGGACGTGTTTCTGTCAGAGGCTGTGAGATGACCATCATGGATCAATGTACTCACTGATCCAAATCGCTCGGCATTCTGACACCTATTTGAATGCCAGTTGATAAGAGAATGGAAATCTAAGCGCCGAAGAGTGGAGAGATGGTGGTGGTACAAGGCGAAGTCAAAATACGCGTAGTCATCGCTTCACGCGGTGTCGCTTGTTTGGATTTGATCGCACGCGTTGATCACGTCTGACGGACTCTGGCCCCAAGTACATCCCCTGTGGTAGGCTTACTCGTTCCGAAGGACAGAGAAAAATAGTAAAGAGATGAATTCCACAAGGCGTATGTATGTGACAGCAGTAAATAGTACATGATCCGGTATTATAGAGAAGTTATAGAGAGCAAGGCGACATAGTATGGTTATCGAAAGCAGAAAGCAGCGGCAATAGAAGGTAAGAAATAGTACGGGTAGATCCACAACATGACGTACAATACAAGCATATGAAGAGAAATTAGAATACTGGTTACAGATCTATTATGGCAAATGGAAAGTAAGATGGAAGAGATCGCAACAACAGTCAAAGTCAAACCAGCGTTGCGCCAACATTTTTGCGCATTCCGTTATCCCCTTTCCACGCCCCGTGTCCGAGACCGATCGACTGGTGGTACGAGTACGAGTCAGAAGCTAATGGTTGGGGGTGATGGAGATAGGCCGAGTTATTGTGGGAATGAACAGGATGGTGATGAAGGTCGTCCCGGGCGCGAATTACACGGACATCCTGGATGGGCGCCAGAATGGGAGGAGGCGATGCGAAGCGGGGTTGTTGACGAGGGGGAGAGTTAAAGCGCGCTTGAGTAGGAACACCATTAGACGAATACGTGTTGTGCATCATGTGCGACTGTGTGTTGATATGGTGGTTGTTGTTCATTGCAGAATGATCAGCAATCATGTTGTTCGATTGGTGATATGTGTGCGAGCCATCATCGTGGAAGACGGGGTACGTGGGCGTCGGCGGCCCCGAGGCATGGGAGGACACAGACTGCGAAGATGCTGGAGAGGCCGGACCCGCGCTGGAATTATGGGTTTGGTGGTTTTGGGTGTACGATGATTGGGGGTGCGAGATATGGGAAATCGAGTGACGAGAAGACATAGAAACAGGAGAGTGGTCGCGATTCTGACCAGATTGATGATGCATCGAATAATTATCATGCGTGCTGGAATAGGAACCGTGGTTGGGAAAGCTATTCGCAGAATTCGAGTTCGCGTGCACGTACGTGAAGCCATTTCCTTGTGACTGTTCCTGATATGTCGAAGTACCGCTGCGGTATGAGTAATTTTGGCTGTTTCCACCCGATAATGCTAAGCTCTGCGATGACATCGGCACAAGATGGTGGTTAGGAGTCGTATAAGAAGTCTCCGGGGATGAAGAAGACGACGAGCGGTCAGAAGCGGTCTCCATGCGCGAAGCGGTCATAGGCAAGGTGGCGGTAGCGGGAAGCGTGGCTTGGGCGAGGGGAGGCGGCGAATCCGGGGGACTTTGAGAATGGTGGTTGTACATACGCGCTGGCTCCAACGGAGGTGGCGAAGACAAGGAAGGGGAAATGGGAGGTGGCTCCTGAGCGGCAACGGCAGCCTGAGCAGCAGCAGCGGCGGCCTTCTTCGCGCCTCTCGAACCTGCAGACCGAGTTGAACTCCTTCGCGAGCCAGGGGAGAGATGGATGCGATAGCTGGAGGGAAACACGTCAGCATTGCTAGCAGCCGACAGTCCACATCTACGAGGATGCAGGCGCTCGCACAGAAATTTTGACTCACTGTTGTTGGAGATTGTCTTGACGCGAACACCGCGTCTCGCAGCCAGGGAAGGGACACTTGTGGTTCCGCTCTCCAGTGTGGACCCTGGAATGACGAGCTAGGTGGCCACTAGTGGTAAAAGCGCGATCACATGTGCCGCAAACATGTCTTTTCTTGCAGCCAGGAGCTGAAGTCGCAGAGACAGACGTCGTACTTGTGTGCTGCGAAGAGGGCGACAGCGGAGGCGAGGAGGTAGAGGAATTAGAGTCAGGGAGGTATTGGGCGCCAGTGAACTGCGAGTGGTAGAACTGCGTTCCGAGGTGTTGCTTGGCTTGGGATTCGGCGCGAGGCATGACGACTCCGAGCAAGGGTAGTGAATGAGGGGTGGAATTTAGGGAGGCGTCAAAGGTATGAGATATAAAGGATGAGGAGATGCGCCCTTGTTTGTCTTGGCGCAGTTATATGGGTGGTACGTAAATATTTTGCACATGTGAATCCAGATTTGACGGACCAAAGGCGAAAGGCTGAGTTTAGACTTTTTCTTCGCCAAATACCTGGACCGCCCATTTTTAGAACATACAACGAATAATATCAAAGAAAAACATGCCTTCATTTGGCCCAAATCCGTGTACATCGAAGTCTCCAAATCTGTGCACGTGGTAACGGCGCTGCTTCTCGCTTCGTTTTTTCTCGCTTCCATCCAAATTCCCTAATCAATGAGGTATTTTGGAGGTGCGTATTCCATGGTCCAAACAGTCCATTGCGCTTGGACTACACTCAGAATCCATCACCATGATGTGCTGGATATCATCAGGCACTCCCTAGACGTAAAATATTTACATTCTGTCGTTCGCTGTCGAACGCTGCTAGAATAGGTGAGTCTATACACGATTGGTCTTTTCAGATCCCATCAAACGACCCTTCAGCGTCCGAAAGGATGCCATCCCGTAAGTCCTGCTGATGGCTCGGCCCTCCGCCGCAATGGAGTACAATATCTGAATATAATTTGAAGGGTCTTGCCAAACTAGAGGCAAACAGCCCTCTTGAGGCGAGAAAATCGTAGACATGATGCTTGCCGAGAGCGGCCGGATTAATGCCGTTGACGCGTTTGTGACGCGCAGGCGCCAAACATCTCAGTCCGGCACGCAAGCGCGTCACATTGGACGAGCGAAGTTTACACGCAAAAAATGCGCTACATGTGCGCTCCAAAGTTTGTACGGTACACGGCATACATAGCAGGCATATTTTCTTATGGTGAGAGTAGAGATACAGTGGGGGGATAAGGTATATTCTGCTGACTCGGGTTATGGGAATACTGACAAATAAATCTGGTACCTAAACGGGATTGTCGGATGCATGGGAATGCGGCATGTCAATGGCACGGGCGGCAAGCACGGCTCGTGATGGGATCAAGGGTTGAGGACCCTTTCGTCCTAATTTGGGCCAATTTGATGGGATCTTAAAAGACCAATCGACTGTAACTTCTAGAATAGGTGACCACAATATACGGCATTAGACGGCATTCCCCATCCGTTTTAGGCCGGCCGGACCTGCCCCTGTTGCTTTAGATCTTCAGTACGATCCCTCCTAAGGCAGCTGTGAATCTGACATAACATCTCCGTAAAGATATATCTGAACACCCTTGAGAACTCCGATCATTGGTACTAAGTACTTCGACCAATTTAGTGGCCTGATATTATTGGGATCAAACAATATGTAATGCTGCTCACTTTTTTGAGAGCTAGTCTTCTTCAGGGTTCGTCCGCCAATCCGACGGCACCGACAAAGCGTCGTGGTTACCTGTAAAGCTGTAACGTTCAGACAAAGAGCTGGTATTTCGTCGCATCAGACAGCGCAGCCTTCGTATGATATTATCCAGTCATCGTGTATCATCCTTAGTATACAGCTTTCCGATGCGAGTACTTACTTTGAATCATCTCCCGCAGACTACCCGAAATATTCGCCTTTATCGTTATGCTGAAATCGTTTTAGTGGAGCAATACATTATACCAGAGCACTTTTTCAATCGGCGATTGGCGCCGTGATGGGGAAAGAGAAGTCAACCCGCGAACAAATTGGGACGATGGTAATGGAGAGAATGGGGGCCACATTTTCAAACAATCGTGCAACATATTACCTGTACTCCCGTTCGTTTGGCCTCAAATTGCACAATACTTACGCTTGAGTATCCTAACGCTCACAACGTGTACGCTGCCGCGTTGTCCAGAGGAAGCCAGGCTTTAGCGCAAGAGGCCTTGTGTTTACCAGCACTGCAGTTCCACATGTCGGGTTAGTTCTCGACTAGTTCGACTAAAAGAACCGATCCCGACTTTGTTACACTTCGTGATCCTTCCAATAGAAACGCACGACTTACTGGCTTTTTATTAAATTGCAGCGTGCCAGAGCATGCCCCACTTCGCACCTGTACTGGTAAACTCCAGTGTCGTTTGCTGTGATAAGTAAAACGTATTCAAAAGGCGCAATATTGACACAGAGGCGTGCGGCAAAGTTCGTTAAGCATTAGCGAACGAGGTCTGAAAATGGAATATTAATATAGATCACAAAAGGAAAGAGCAGGCGTTTGAAAGACGCCGGCGAACAAGCAAAATCTGACGCGCATCTTGATTCTTGCAAAATCTTTGAGGGTTTTCGTGGCCAAAGCTGGTCAGAGACGTCGACAAAGACAAGACAAAAGAGGGCGAGAAAACAATGGTTCATCTGCGCACAGACAATGCAACGATGTACATGCGGAGCGAAGCGCACCACAATATTACATGTGGTGTTGCAAGTCAGTGGTCGACAAGGCGCTTGAATATACCGCGTTCAGCTTTAATGGTTTCGGGTCAAACATGATTTTTCAACAGGATTAATGGACCGCATTATCCTAACACGCTTTTGAGATAGTACCTCGTTCACTGATACTGTGATATGTACGACACTTTTATGTAAAACGTTAGGTTACAGCTGGGCCAGCAGGAGCATTTCAAACCAGAAATGCATGCAGCATGTTTATATCATAAATTCTTCGTATCAGACACCCACTGGCCTTTATTCAAGACGGATATTCAAGTACAAGCGACCGACGCCTAAATATCTGTAATCATCCTCGTCGGACGTCAGGGTATCCATTCAGGTACAAACTAGATGATGTGGCGGTGTTGTGTGAGGGTTTGACGGCTGCTCCGTTGAGCTGATTAAGCTGAAAGCCGACGGTGATTAGCACGAAACCAGGGTTCGTGGACAAAATGCATCCCAATGAAGGTTGATGCATCAGGTGAAGGCGTTCGCGTAACAAGTTCCGTGGAAATCGCAACCCTTTTATGGAGAAGGGGGAACCAGTCCCCTCTGCGGAATTGTGGGATGTGGGCGTCACGATCCTACTAAATCTATAAGTTATTGAATATAACGAGAAACTGACGCTGGAATGTATTTACTAGTGCATATTGCAGAGAACGCTGTGAGACGCTATGCTACATGTCGGAGTGACGGCGAGAATGCATTGTTACTCTCCCGAACTAAAATCTGCAGAACCAATGCAGAACGATACTAGGTCACACTCGCTCTCATGTCAAGGTGATAAGGAAAACATCATGTATACAGCGAATCAATGATGCGGCGTTGTATGGCATTTCAAATATCAGAATAGTGCTTCAGGTGTCTTGGACTGTATCATGAACGGGCTCTACAGGTCTAATACTTCCAATGACCAGCCAATGACTCCGGAGCACAGTAACAAATTATGACTTTGCTGTTCATTCAGAATCGGAAACCTAGGGAGACGACGTCTGGTTTCAATGAGATCTAATTCAATCGCATATGCCGTCAGCAAAGCTGACATCAAGATAAGGATGTGGGAAAACGACATATCGTACATGTTCAAGTCCTCAAACTACGGGTATGTCACTGCCGTAGGCATGCAGAAATAATTGCATTTCATATAGGGCCGATATCTTTACTCTACCAACGTTTGAGAATTCATCCAAACCACCGAGCTTTATTACACCCCCAAGATATCGTCAAGGACGAGATGGAGACCTCGCAGATGCACACTTGTTCATTCACTTCCTTGTTCTAGTTGGCTTACCGGGACTCGGGACGAACGCCCAAGATACTACCCAAGGCTTGTCAAGGCTTGTCACCAGAAATAAGTCAAAACGCGAAAATCGCACCCTGTGAATCATAGCTACCTGGCATAAAGACGTCTGTTAGGATCCCGTGCGAACAGCTGAAGACTTAAGTATGATGGCATCAGTATAGCGCCAATACTGATCCGCGTTTTCGACATTGGCGCTGACACTGTTGATAGAGCAGAGTACGTCGAGGCGAGATTGCTACTCGACGAGAAAGTATCGGTAGACGACTTACTCGACGGCAACTCAGGTTGGATCTCGCTACTCGGCCCGATCAAGGAGGTTATACTGGGGCTTCGTACACCTCGAAGGATCAGTTAATGATCCTTCTGTGCCTCGAATACTCTGCTTTCTCAACAGCTTAATTGAAAGATTACTCTCTCCCACAAATTCCAGTAGTCTCTCAAATATAAGGCAATTAGGTCGAGAGACCTATTACTACCGAATAATCTTGACTTTGTTTCTATTTAACGTCGGAATCATGTTCTGAAGAATGCGTCAAGAGTTTGTGAGAAGATATAAAACTGAGGCGCAAACGCTGCTCTTAATCACAGCAAGAATACGTGGAAATTACCTGATTGAAAAGGAACGACATAGCCAGAAGGCTATAAAGATATTTAATCCACCAAAGGCGAAGATATTGGGTCAGTATACCCAGGATGCCGAAGTTGGAAGGTTACGCGATTAAAGATAAAGGAGATTCCGACGACACAGGTTGGCCAGCGCTTATAGGCGATGCATTGCGTGAGATTCAGAAATAAATGAGAACCCGAAGGCCGGCGATTTACTGTAAGCTTCAAGTACTTAATCGTGCAGGGAGGTAGCGAGAAACGTATACCGCTTAGATCTATCCATTGATTGCGATCCAATTGATGAAACGTACGTTGATGGGTAATGAAGCACAGGTAACATGAGTTCTTTTCAGGTAGGAATGATACTTGCGAAATAGCTTCGACTACGCAGAAGGTATCTACATGAAACTCCGCGGACAAAGTAATATTAGAATCATTATAGAAAAGGTCAGGTAACCCCAGCCAACCATTTGAGCGTGGATATCATGAGCGACGAATTAAGATACCTTCAGTATAAATTGAGAGTCGGTAACCTCTTTCTAAAGCCTATTCAGAAACACAAAATATTCCACGACTATCGCGGAATCAAATATAGCAACGACAGTAATAACATTGAGTGAACTATCAACGGCAGCCAATAATATCCCAGCGAGAAAGACTCGCCAATTATCATCTAACGCAAGCATGTAAGAGAGCAGTCATTATACTATTGGTATTGGACGGATGTGTGACTGTTGAAACGTTCAAGTAGGAAAAAGATCTATGTATCGACTAGTGATTTCCAATGACAGTACATTAGATCATCAGTGGTAAAGCAAATGGCGGCGTTAAGGAGTGTATTTAAGTAGCGTTCGAGATCCCCGTAGTCTTCAAGATTCATATGAATTTCGAAGCAGAAGAGAAGGGTGTGAGTGCATGTGTGATCATTCGGAAACTGAAAGCTGGCCCGTGGAAAAAACGCCCAAAAGAACTGAGAAGAAGCGCTCCCTCCAGATGGTGTAGTATGTAATTTTTTTTGGCTGTGTAGGAAGATGCGTTAACGCAACGTCAACGATTGGGCATTTGAACTTTTAAATTTGCCTCAAGTTCTAGGCGGCGATCCAAAACGAGTACATACTATATAATTTGTATTACTTACGCGTACAGCATCTTCAATCCCGATAGCAATGTATAGGATAGAATGGTATCCTATGGTCATCTTCGTCTATGTCAATGTTATATCTATCGGAACCCGTGGTGAATCGACGTATCTATAAATACGTGCGAGCACACCTCACTCCGACGTTATCTTCATCTGATAATTATGTCGGAGCGGCAACCGAACCCCCTATCACGCAGTTGATACCGTGGGCGAAATAGATATCAGAATTCTCTTCACTCACGACCATGACTAAATCCCCAGAGTCGTTACCAAAGGACTGTTTCGGCACCCATGAACCAAGTCAAGCAAGGTCGAAGCAGTCATGGAGAAGGTTTCTAGCCTTAGTGATCGGAGGCCTCTGGATAGCAGTTCTCGTAGTTAGGTCTTCGAGAATGCTTAACCGTGACCTCCACCCTCTCACCGAGATTTGCGAGCAACCTACACCGGCAGGCGTGCCCTCTAACTTGTCGCGATTCGTTGACGAACCTGGATTTGCACTGGCAGCGGCGAACAGATTGGCAGGCGCTGTCAGGATACCCACTATGTCCGACCTTTTCTATAATCACGCAGATGCCAAGCTTACTTTTGACGTTAGGTCGTTCGATGATATGGGACCAGTTGATGAGGATGAACGTTGGGCACCTTTCGAAGACATGCATAACTATCTTCGAAACACGTTTCCACTTATGTGCGTTTACTTCCGTTGTTAAATCTTTAACTGTATCTTGATAAATTGAAACTTCTAGCCATTCGACTCTGAATCTCACCACAATCGGAGGTTATTCGTTGGTTTACACTTGGCCAGGAAGGGCAGAGGATTCAAAACCTCTCATGTTGACAGGGCATATCGACGTTGTACCAAGGTAATCCCTTTTGCGTCATGTTCATTCGTGTGATCATACCTACAAGTTTTTTTCTAGTCTTACCGCGTTAGACCGTTGGTCGTATCCTCCTTTTTCGGGCACTATCGATGAAGAATGGATCTACGGCCGCGGTGCTGGGGATTGCAAAAACAATGTGATAGGGATTATGACGGCGGTGGAGCATCTTATAAAGAGTAACTGGACACCTACAAGGACCATAAGTAAGCGCTGTCGAGAACCTTGATCGACGTGGAAGATCGCTGACTGTCGTCGAGTTCTTGCCTTTGGTCAGGATGAAGAGATAAGTGGTCCGCGAGGCGCAACCAATATCGGCACCTACTTGGAAGATCTCTATGGGAAGAATGGAATCGCCATGATTGTAGACGAAGGCGGTATGAATCTCGATACCTTATACGGCAGGGAATTCGCGCTTCCGGGGATTGCGGAGAAAGGCTATCTCGTACGCAACGTATCCTTTAAATGATATCCAAGTTAGTCTAACGGATTTTCACTACCCAGAACGTCGAAATTCAGGTCGATATGTTGGGCGGACAGTAAGTATTTTTGCCACTGTTGCTGTCAATGAGGCGACGTCGTTACCCTTTACTGACTTGATCATGCAGCTCATCGATTCCTTCTCCTCATACATCAATTGGAATTCTTTCCAAGATAGTTTCTGCTGTTGAGTGCGTTGATCAAATGTATCTCGCATTTCAAGCTTTCTAACCCAAGCTCCAAGAGATTCGACTGTCTTCCAGCCCCATATCGAGAAAAAGAGTCCGATCTGGGGATATTTGTCTTGTGTCGCCGCTCATGGAGATTCGTCCCAAGTACCGACCTGGATTACGAAGGGAGTATCATCTAAGAATCCTGACATGAACGAAATCGCCCAACAGTTTGCGAAGACATCTGCCAATAATCGTTACCTAGTTCAGACCTCCAAGGCCGCCACGATCTTCCACGCAGGGCTAAAGGTCGGTTTCTCTCCTCACGGTTGTATATATCCGAATCTAATGATGTAGAGTAACGCTCTTCCCGAAACCGCTCTTGTGTTGTTCAACTCCCGAGTAGACATTTTTAGTTCGCGTAAGTCACCAATTACCATTGTCGAACGGCACATTATTTGCTCATTCCCTTGAACCACTAATAAAGCTGCTGCGACGACCGAGGCGTATCATAGCCTCATTGAGCCTGTCGCTGAAAAGTATTCACTTTTACTGAACGGTAACTCGCTTTCGGAGGCACCTTCTATCGGTAACATCACTGTGTTGCCAAGTCTTGGACATGAGCCAAGTCCAATTTCTCCATTTACGATCGATTCCGATGCTTGGCTCGTCTTTTCGAAAGCCGTACAGGCCTCTTTCGGTTCAAATGTCCTCACAGCTCCGAGTGCGATGACTGGCAACACTGACACGCGATATTACGTGAGTAACTTACACCTATGCTTACGCTCATATCTCATTATCTTGATGTTTGCAGTGGAACTTGTGCGTTATTCGCGCTTTCTCTGACGACAGAGTCGTAGGTGTTGACGATGTCTCGCCCTGTATTTCAGGTCAGAAAACATCTATCGTTGGAGTCCCACAAGAGCTGGAACGAAGTGCGTTTTGTCACTTATGAGAAATACGTCGTTTGTTGACCATTCTATTAGGCTCAATATCCATACCGTTGATGAAAAGATTAGCGAGTAATATGAAAAACATGACCGCAATCTCATTCCGATCCGGGGATTTACAGAAATCCAAACGCACGTCGAGGGGATCAAATTCTATACAGGTGCGTTTTATAACACTGTTTACCCTTTAATTCGAATTAACTGGAACGTCGCTTCGTAGAGCTCATCTTACATTCAGATGCACAACTTACGAGTGCCTAGCTCATCATACCTAGAGCATCGTTTTTGTTCCTCATAACGACAGCCAGGATACCAACACCCAACAATATACATATGTTTATATTACAAGAAGTTGTTGTTTTTGATAAATGAGCACTCAATGCGTAGTGCGTAAGCGTCTTTGATAACTTCAGAGGAAGGGCGATAAGTCATGGACCCTGCACTTTTTTCGAGACAAAATTTCCCGAAGTCAGGTTCGGTGTAACTGGGAGGAACTACATTTGAACGTTTAACTTAGTGAGTCTCTTGGCGAGCCTGAATTCAGGTTTACCGTGCTTGCGCTGCGATCTCGAACTTATCACGCGATGTATTCTCGCAATCACCGATGACGCAGAGTGCGCGCTACGGGCCGAGGAGATTCACATTACATCTCTGAGCCGTTGGTGTGTAGGACGAGCCCTACCACCCCAAGTGACAATCCTTCTATGCAACGAACTCGGAAACCAGGGTGTAATGGACTCACCTATTGGCCATTTTTTCTCAGTCCTGCCGGTTTATATGGATTGGACGCCGCACGGCTACCAGATTTGAACATACATTGCGCTATAATCGATGCTCGTCAGCGCGCGTAAAATTCTACGAACAGTTTCTCATTTACGATTTTTTTTGGCGCCTAAGAGTATATGTTGCAACGTGCAACAAGCAACAAGCAAAGCGAAGGTAGAGACACTCGCGGTACATACACTGCGGGTGGCGTGATCCACTGATTTTGGGAAAAGTACCCAGAACGTTGGTGCGAAAGAGAACCAGCAAGACGAGCCACATCCTTATCCGGAAACACGTCGCAGAGAAACTTGTCTATAACGAAACGTCAATTCTTCAATTCGGTTCGTACCAGAGTTGTCTGTTTACAGGAATACGAAAATACCTACAGCGACAGAATGAGCGGAAGGCAAGCGTATCATTGAGCTCGATACACATCGCACAGAACTGGGTATGTAATAACGAAGAAACGCAGATGTTACTCAATAGTGCTGCCCATGATGTGCCCCAGGATGCTCTCCCTCTTCTCCGTCCTTGCCATGTTCCTCGTGCGCCAAAGTCTCTTCAGACCCCAACATTCTCTCCTCTTCGTCGTGCCCATGCCCGCCATCCACATGCCCATTGTCGTTATCAAGCGCCACGTCCGACATACTCGTCTCCTCCTCGCTCAGATGCACGTTACTCAAGCCCAACGACTCCGCCGCCTGCATCACCCCCGGCTCCGCCACAGAGCTCCTTCCTGCCACCTCCCTCCTCTCCTCCTCGCCGCCCTTCTTCTCCAGCGACCCATCGCTAACCATGCCCATCCGGCCCACCCCGTCCGCGCCGCCCACGTCCACGTCCACGTGCGCGTCGCCGAACACCTCGCCAAGCTCCTCGAGCGTCTTCCCCGCCGTCTCCGGGTACACGAAATACACGACGACGCCCGAGACGACCGTGAACCCGAGCAGCAGGAAGTAGTACCCGCCGCCGAGCACGGCGAAGAGCGGCGGCGTGATGAAGGCGATGATGAAGTTGGAGAGCCAGTTCACGGACGTGGAGAGCGCCATGCCCTTCGCGCGCGCGCGCAGCGGGAACACCTCCGCGCCGAGCAGCCACGGGATCGGGCCCCATGTCGCGCCGAAGATGAAGAGGTAGATGCACACGCCTAAACGACAAACGTAAAGTTACCATTCAGGAGTCGAAGCACAACGAAAGGTTGACCAGAAATACAACGTACCAGCAAATATCCCGTCTGCGCTGCTTATCCGCGCTGGGCCGAGCGGCAGCGTCTCCGCGTGGAACTGCAGCCCGCCGATCAGCGCGAGCGCACACACCAGGCCCACGCTCCCCGTGAGCAGGAACTTGCGCCGGCCCCACCTATCGACGCACAGCATCGTCGGGACCGTGCCCGCGCAGTACACAATTGCACACGCGCCCGCGTACAGCAGCGAGCGGCCGATGTCGAAGCCCGCGCGCGTGAGGTTCTCCGGGAGGAAGTACAGGATCGCGTTGATGCCGTTGAACTGCGCGAACAGCTGGCACGTGATGCCGACGGCCGTGCGCCGCGTGTACTGCGTGAAGAGCTGCGCCCAGGACGCGGTGCCCATGGCGTCCTCGAGGAGGATCGCGGCCTCAATGGAGCCGTAGGAGAGGATGATCGCGGGGTCCGAGGCGTCGCCGCCCGCGTGCAGGTCCGCGAGCGTCTGCAGGCCCTCGCCTTTGAAGCCGTTCTTGATGAGCCAGCGCGGCGATTCGGGGAGGAAGAGCGTCCATGTAATCAGGATGACCGCGAGGGCGGCCTGCACGATGTACGGCCCGCGCCAGGAGATCTCATGCGGCATGGCGAAGAAGAAGCCGTAGCCCACCCATGCGGACAGGGCGTAGCCGGCGTTGAGGCAGAGGTATTCGATGGCGACGAAAAGGCCGCGACCGTGGCCTGGGGCGATCTCGCACTGATAGATGGGCACTGTCATGGAGAGCATGCCGACGCCCAGACCCTGGATGCAGCGGCCGGCGACGAGCGCGGCGAGGTTGGGCATGAAGATCTGGATGAGGGACGCGATGAGGTAGATGATGCCGCCAATGCGGATGGAGGTGCGCCGCCCGAGGATATCACATATGTAGGCGGAGGCGTAGGACGCGAAGAGGGCAGTGAGGTTGAGACACGCGACGACGATAGCTGGATTGTGGAAGCGGCGGTATCGCGTGCACGGCAGCGACGATGGTGGTTTGCAGAGAAGTGGAGGATGTCAGATTAGACTCGACGAAAAAAGAACACCTGCTGACCTTGCGTAAACACGTCGACTCCGTCATCACCGGCCTGCACTTGCTGCAGCGTAACATCTGGGCCATAGAAACGGTGGATGAAGGAGGGCTGGACCTGGGCGGCCGCAATGATGCCCTGGCTATATCCGAACATGGCATCGCCCAGCGAGGCCAGCGCAGACGAAGAGTAGAGCAGGGATTTGCCTACCATCCATCGAGGATAGCGGGCACTGTATGTACGCCGTTTGAAGCCTGCAAACATGGTACGAAGATAAGTTGGTAGAAGGGGTTATCCAGGCCCATGGGGTTCACGGAGTAATGGCTGCATCGTTCCGAGACAGGTCTGGACGCCGCAGACTGAGTCAGGCTAGGAGCGTAAGAGGACCCCCGACATTTGGCCCGCCGCCCAAAGATTAGATTCCAGTCCAGACAATATTTGACGATTTGCGGGCGGCCGGCAGCAGAAAAACGGACAGGAATTGTGTAAATTTAAGCTGGAAAGCTTGAAGGTCGAATCCCAGTGCGGATAGACTTTGGTGAATGGGCGTTATAATCAAATGGTAGGAAGGTTGGCCAGGTTATTCAATAGTCTCTACGCGCTAATTTAAACCTCGTATTGCAGTTTTCTTTGCGTGAACAAGTCGAATTGAAAAAAGTGGAAGCGCTGAGAGAGTAGATCCCCAATTTCGGACGATTTTTTGAGATTTTGGACACGTCGGTCGATTGGCATTCGGAACCTTTTTTTTGGAAATTGGGTGCGAAACCGAAAAATCGAGCATTCTGGGATCTAACCTTTGCTCCAAATGTCAGGGGTCGTAGCGTAAGACATACACGCGATACTGAAAAGCGAGATGTGGTTGAAACTGACAAGCACACATAGGAGGTTTGCGGCACTGTTTGCCATCACGAACGGAAAACAACTTGAACTTGAACATCACGATTCACGACACGACCAGGTGACCTTTATAAGTTTTATTTACCGGCCTCGGCTGTGCCAAGCCGCGTTGGAAACCCGGTATATTGGCCCCATCATGCGCGGGCGCCCATTCAAAATACCTCCAGTTCTGAACCATCTATCACCATCACCATCATGCCCGTCCAGGACGAGCTCGCCGAGATCAATGGCTTCCGCCCAGCCGTCCTTCTCGCCGACGGCGAGCAACGCGAGGTCAGCTCCCAGTCCAGGTGTGTCCATTGCGCAGTGCTACGCCCCGCTCCCCGTCGGTGTTCGTCGCCACTGGCTGCACTCAAGGATGGGCGGGGTGATGCGCCCTATGCCAATCGTTGATACACCCCGCTGATGCAACCTACCAACTCGTGCTCTCCGCTTCGTTGCTTTGTAGTTCTTCTACGTACAAAGTCAAGCGTACCATGGACCATTATTTCTGGTGCGTATGCACGCGTTTGCCTTCGTTCCACTTCACTAATTCAAGCTATTACTCCGTTTGGCCTTCTCTCTCCTCCCTGTCCTATTCCTGCATGTCCAGCTCTTGCCCGGTATTCTCCTCCGCTGACTCAGGTTTCTGTCACTTACTAACGTATCTCATGATGATCCCTACTCGTTCATTTCCCCGTAATCAGGCATGGCGCAACCAGGTGTGTGCTGTCTTTCCAAAACAGCTCCTTATTTGTCATAAACCCATCTATTCTGCGTTCGCGCTGTACCGCGGAGACCTGTGTTGTGCACCGCATCCATTGTTTCTCTCCTGTTCTATTCCTCTTTTGTGTACGACTTCTTGTTGCCTCGTTGCGTACTGCGCCTCTGCACCCGTCTGGTTGCCTTGCACACAGGGATTTGCCATATATCCGGGCCAATTTTATTGCACACTTACTAAATCAACATTCGTAGGGAGGCGCACCGGTCAACGCCCGCACTTGCAAACACCTTAAATCTCTCCTCGGCGAGAAGTACGAACTCGCTCGCATAAAGATGAAGAACCCCAATGGACCCCAGCCCAAGGCGACGACGTCCAAAGCGAAAGGTAAAGCCGCGCCCAAGGGCAAGGCCGCTGCCGTCGCCAAACCCAAACCCAAACCCACTGCGAAGGCATCTGGCAAGCGAAAGAAACCTGCGGACGAGGACGAGGACGATGACGACGAAGGCGGTGATGATGACGATGAAGACGCCAGGCCTGCGAAACGTGCTCGCAAAGCCCCCAGCTCGCGTACGTCCAAGGGTAAAGGCAACGCACAAACCGAAGAGCCTGAAGTCGAAGACGATGCGGATCCCGACGCAGCCGCGGACGAGCAACCTCAGGCGAGCAGCAGCAGCAAATCCGTCCCGGAACTCCTGCTCGCTAACAAATGGGACATCGAAACTGGCGCTGACCCGACGGGGTGGTGGATGTCTGAGAAGCTGGACGGCGTCAGGTATGCATTCCTCTCTTGTATCATAACCAACTACTCCAACTTCTTCCTTGTTTCTACAGGACATTCTGGGACGGCGCCCAGTTCGTCAGCCGACTAGGAAACCCGTTCACGCCCCCAAACTGGTTCTTAGACAGTACGCGCATCAGCCTCCGTCCTTTCTTATCCCCACTCACACTCCCACATCCAGAGCTGCCGAAGGACGTCACCCTCGACGGCGAGCTCTACGGCGGGCGCGGCGAATTCCAGTCGACCGTGTCCATCGTCAAGACCGTCAACTCCGTGCACTGGAAAAACATCACCTTCCAGGTCCCTCTCCCCCCTCTCCTTCCCCCTTCTGCCCCTTACTCACCCCCTTTACTCCCCCCGCCCACAGATATTCGACATCCCCGCGCTCGCCACGGAGCCGTTCGAGGTGCGCTACGCGGCGCTGCAGGCGCGCTTCGGGCCGGGCGGCACGCACGCGCAGGAGCAGCTCGTCGTCGTGGAGCATGAGCTGGCAAGGGACCGCGCGCATGTGCTCGCGCGCCTGCGCGAGGTGGAGAGCCTGGGCGGGGAGGGCGTGATGCTCCGCCGCGCTGCATCGTGAGTGCCCCTGCGTCTTGGCTGGCTCTTTTCTGTGTCTATGCTGATTTTTATTTTTCATAGGATGTACGAAGGCAGGCGCTCGGGCTCGCTGTTGAAGATCAAGACGTTCTATGACGCGGAGGCGGTCGTGACGGGGTATGCGCCGGGGAAGGGGCGCAACAAGGGCAGCACCGGGGCGCTCATGTGCAAGATGGAGTCGGGCAAGGTGCGCGCGCGTTTTCTATTCCATCACGCGTTCACCCTATGGGCGCGTCTTTCTGAATTGACGTTCGCTGATATCATCCTTGTCTTTCCTCGTGCATATCTTTCTTCGCTCCGTTTAGCTCTTCAACGTCGGCTCTGGATTGACCGACAAAATCCGCAAGGCGCCGCCGGCAATTGGGTCCATCATAACGTACCGATTCCAAGAACTGACGCGCGACGGCGTGCCCAGGTATGGACAGTCTTGTTATGCGCGTCCGACGGTCGTGGTTTTTATTGATTACACGTGCAGGTTCCCGTCGTACATCGGGGAAGCGGTCGACAAAGATGAGCCTAAGGACGCCGAGATTCCAGACCATCGCAAGGCGGGCGCGGCTTCTGCTTCTGCTGGGGACGCCTAATGCGTTTTTGTTTTCATTTGGGTTGCCTTTGCGTGCCGTGCTATCGGTTAACAATAATTTTCTAACCGTTTATCTCTGATATTTTTCTAATATTCTGCTCGATCGTCATTCCTTTTGCCTCTACTCTATAAAGTGTTATACATTCCTTTCCTTTACTTAACCTCTTTTTCTGCGAGGGTCCGGTCAACATTTAAATTTATCTACCTTACAGTTTAATCTACGTTCCTTCGCACTTCGCGCTCATAACGAGCTGCCTCAGGCCCAAGTAGTATACATCACACTTATATATACACGAAACATACCTCCAAACGTATTCCCCTTGTTTAATTTCATTCGCCATAAGTAGATAGATCATAGCGTAGTTAGGTCTCCCGAGCTGATGCACAACACGTCCGTCGTCTCATTTGACACGTCCCACATGTGTGAATCCAAATATACCCTGTCATGCCTGCCTTCTTGGGTATATGGCTTGAATTCCGTCCCTTTGGATCAGCGCCCGCAGCGCGAGCCTCGAGGTCGTCGAAAATTCGCTCTATATTCCTCGGGAAATTCTTGAACCCACGGCCTGCCTAAATAAAAACAAAGTCGATGCCGGTGTGAGTAGTTGCCAACTTGCCATCGTACTGGCACCTTCGGAATTTTTGTGCCCCTTTAAGGTAACCGCGAGTCGTACTTTTGGGATGTGTCAAAGACTTCGAATTCTAATTTCGACATAACGTCTCGAATTTACGCAAAGTAAGTATTCGATGTTGATGTGGTCGCTAGATACAAGTAGATACATCGTACATATAGTTGACCGTCATTTTGGGTACTTTTTTTGGGAGTACCTCCTTCAGGTTTGGTCTTCGAGACACGTTCCACATATGGCATGTGGTATGAACAAGTCTTGGTTGGACCTCTCAAAGGATTTAGAAGGCGCTCTGCGAATACAAAGCACCAAATAATATATTTAGACTTATGCGGCAGTGCGACTACAATCTGGTAAGACAGTGGCCGGTAATCTACACTGTGAACCCTACGACGGGGAAAAGTTCCCGGTTGCAAGTATTGACCGTAGTGTAAGATTAGCCCGCGCAGCATCATTTGAGGAATAGGCTTGTTGACTTTGGATTTATATACCTTATTTACATGAATGACACCCCGTGCAAGCCGTATATTATGTTTTATAGACTGATTTATGTTAATGGTAAAAATTACTTGCATGCCTAGAAAAAGGACTACCGGTTTGAAACCGAGAAGAGATTACCGGTTTTGACTTTTCCTTGTCGACTTCTTGGAGAACCAGGAATATGTATTTTTTTCTAGGCTGACCAGGTGTTATTCCCCGTCATAGGGTTCATAGTGTCATAGTGGTAGTGCAGCGATGTATCCCCTCCGCCGAATTTCTTTTTGAAAAGGTCGAAGATGATAGGCTCCGCTGTGGGTATCTTCTGCTTGTACCCAAGAGGCGTGACGAGTCCTATATTTTCGTTCACTGTTATTGCAACAGCGAAGCAAGTCTTCGGAATAAAGACGGTCGTTTCATTTCCCGGGCAAACTGCGAACGCAACTCTAGTTCTGGGACTACATTGGGTAATACACGACTCGAAATAGAGAACTTGGGTGTCGAGAACATTGTAGGAACGCGGGATATGAGGCATAGAAGTCTGGATGTTGACAGTCGCATAATAATCACCGATCGAGCGATACGACAATGCGCGATTCGTCGTTGGCGCCGCTAGCAGAAGTACGACGGGAATGCGGAGGCCCAGGTGTGTAAGAGTCAGCGGCTCCATAGGTCGTCCCATATGCAGCTGATCCGCTGGGCAGCTGCGCAGATATGCTTTGGGGCTGGATGGAAGGAGAGGCAAGTTTTGGACGGCGTGTTCACCTGCCCAGCTGAAGATATCGATCGCATCGTTCGTTGCGGTGTTCAGTATCTCCTTGGGCCGTAGAGATGTTCACGTTGAAGATGCCCATAAGAGAATAAGCAGCGTCTTCTCCGCAGGTCACTTCGCGCCGTGCCGCCCATTGCATCCTCCTTGAAATCGGCACCGCTGCGAGCGCGGTCATATCGCTATGCGAGATCATCATTGCTGACTCAAAATTTCAAGGAATAACCGGGTTCGTTTTGTCATTCGACCAGTCGGCCACCATGTGATACAGCGCATGTCGTAGAATTTGATGTATCGTATCCAAACGTTAAAAACATTAGCAGATGATCTATGCATGAAGGTGGCGGGAAGACCGAATTATTAGAAGACATGACGTCCATCTAATTCCATCTCCTAGACCGCGGCGGTGCGTTTTATACGGTTGCGGATGCGTCTTCAAAGCTTCAAGTATGGTCCGAGACCCACTTAGCAGAAGCTCACTGCGTTCACAATATCAGAGCTGTTACCAGTACGATGCGTATCCACGCCACATCAACATCGCGCAAGGCGACACCCATATTCCATTCCGCTGCTGCCAAATAAAAGATAAATAAAAACAAGCCCGCCTCCCGCGAAGCCCATCGCGCCCGCATCGAAGCGATGAGCCGAACGCGCTCCTCGCCTTCATCGTCGCCGACGGCGAAGCGGTCCGGGATGCGACGCGACGCGGGAAGACCGAGCGGCCAGCCAATCCTTGATGCGCATCGTAGGATCGTGCTCGCCCGGAAGGGAGGACAGTTCCACGCCAACAGCGCCACCGCTCTGCTCATCACTGTCGCGGCATGTAACCTGGCTCTCCATCCCGTCCCAAAATCAAACTGTGCCCTCATACATCCCAGCCACGCCGACATCGCGCAAGGCAATACCCATTTCCCATTCCGCCGCTGCCTAAAAAAGCTCAAGCCCAGATCCCGCAAACCCGATCTCCCGCATCGCGGCGCTGAACGCGCTCTCGCCGCCGTCGTCGTCGTCGATCCGGGATGCGCCACGGGAGGACCGCGCCGCGGCGAATTCGTGATGCGCGTCGTAGGACCGCGT
This sequence comes from Pholiota molesta, assembly GCA_014925825.1. Taxonomy (NCBI): domain Eukaryota; kingdom Fungi; phylum Basidiomycota; class Agaricomycetes; order Agaricales; family Strophariaceae; genus Pholiota; species Pholiota molesta. Next base: position 72,778 of record JACGCK010000040.1, read on the forward strand.
AGGACCGCGTTCCCCGGGGCTGGCGGCAGGCGGCGGCGTCGCGGCGTCCCCTCCACGCGCGCCGCACAGCGGAGCGGGTTCGGGCGGTGGTATGCATGTAGACCTGCATAGAGATAGAGCAATCGTCAGCGTACTTAATACGGACGGCGTATGAATGGATTTTACGGACGGCGTAGAGGTGTATTTCACGGACGGCGTATACGTGCATTCAGCGCGCACGTACCACGAGTCCGTGCGCGCGAACGCAAGTGCAGGATGGCACCTCCCTGCGGTCGGTGTGATGCGGAAGCTGCCTTCTTTCGTGAGCGGCCTGCATATCGCCAGGAGGCGGAGGTCGGTCGGTGGGGGGTGAGAAACAGCCGAGGAGCGGGCGTGGACATTTATTACGACTGTTGAACCTGGCTTTGCCTGGACTGAAGAAAATCAGAATTCGAAAAAGCACAAAGCAGAATAAATGGCGACGCACTGGTTCGGAGTGTCCACTGCGTATCGCCGTGCAGAGCGTCGTCGGTATCCTACCACGACGGTTGTAAGTGAATCAACTGCGATCAATCGAGTCGGTGTTCATTTAGTATGTATGACGACGTCCCATAGGACTCCAGGGCCGTCGTGCCATCGCGGGCACCCGCGACGGGCGGCGTGGGAGCTTGCACACCCGCTGGCTGGCGGCATCTCCAGGCTCCACTTGAGGGCGGCCGCCGCTCCGTGACCGACGCGCCTTCCCGTAGCAGAGGCAAAGGAAGGGCGCGGATGCGCTCGTCGCAGGAGACCACCCCCGGCGCGGCGGTGGACATGTGGGAGAGCGAGATGGACCGTACGGAGGTGGAGGGTTGCCCGCACGCCGATGAACCCTCGAGCGGCGCCGGCTCCATGCCCACCACCCCCCACAGAAGCCGACTGCCCCCGGAGGGACATGTGTATATGCGCGCAGGCGAGCGCCGCCGTCGCTCGGGCGTGCGGGTTGCCGCGTCGCGCGCAAGCGAAGCGCCACGTCGCGGGGTCGCCCTCTCTTCCCCATGGCTCGGGTTTATCGCCGTGCTGGGATCGCCGTTGGGCAGCGACGGCGTCAAGGCGGGGGCGTCGTGCTGCTGGACGCGCGCACTGGGGCGTGGACAGGGTGGGTCCCATCGCGATCTGGTACGTGCAGCGGGCCAGCGCATACCCCCACCACTAGCTGCTGTCGGCGCGCATGGAGCACAAACATACCTGCAGGCGCACCGAATCCGACTTCCGCTACCTCTCTACCATGCCTAGGGTCCTCGTACTGAGAACACGGCGCGCTATCGAGGACGCGCGTACCATGTCGCGCTGGTACCAGTGGAGGTGTGGCTGTAACGCACAACGGTGCGGAAGCTGTCTGGCGTAGAGTGGAAGCCTGTGCGAGGCTGCGTAGGGGTCTTGTTCGCCGTGTACTGTCATAGAGTGCCTTGCAGTAGAGGTGCTGAGCGCTGGGCACAGGTCCAGGCCGAGGCGGCGAGGCATGTGTCGGTGCACAGAGCGAGGTTGGGCGGTGGATATGCTGCGCTGCGGCGAGGAGAGAGGTTGACAACGCGGTTCCGCCAGGGGTTGGACTCGCTAGCCGGTCACACTCGCGCGCTATAGTCACAAACGGTCACAAGAGCACATGACGACAACAGGGGCTTCCCCGACGCGCGTATCCCAGGTGCAGCGGGTACAGCTAAGCGTGATTGATGATCGAGCGCCCACCGAGATCATCGGTATCCGTGCTTTTTATAGTTTGGGCGGGGAGCCACACAAAGGGCGGGATTAAAAACAGAGGCGGGATTAAAAACAAATACACCCCTTTTAGGATAGGGCCGTCGCGCGTCAAGTTTTTCTGATGAATTCGGTGATGGACTGCGCGGTGCCCGACTCCCGCCCCCTCCCCGCCCGGGGCTGCGGGCTATACTCTGACGCACGGAGAATGAGATGCTTGATGTCTGCAAAGATGAGGATGTACTCGGAAAGTAATAGAAATTCTTAGAAACAGGCAAAGCGTTCAAGAAAGAGGGATTATCAACATGTAACTCAAATTCAACTTTTTATCATATCAGTCCATTTTTTCACCAGACGGGGTGCACCAAGCCAGTTAGCGTCAAGCAAAAGGACAATGGCGCCTATCGCGCGTCTATCAACGTACATGCCCTAGGACCAAAGCCAAACAGACGCGGTGGCGCCTGTCCCATGATACCGCTACAACCGCCGAGCCATCAGCCGCCCCGCGCGCCTTCTCGCGCCTCCCGCCCGAAATAGGACAAATTTGCAAATAACCCGCCAACCCGCCTCTATTTGGCGGCCCCCCGACGTGCAAATGATGAGATGGTGACTCGCGCCCGCCTTCCGAGCGCAACCAAACATCCCGCCTGGGGAGGGCGCGCGTGCCAGAAAGGAAAGGAAGCCGCTTTCGAACGAAAGATGGTTGAGATTGATCAACAGGCGGCGGGATATAAAAGCGCGCCCCCCCGCCCACCATGACTCGAACCGCGCCTCTCCCGCCCCCCTCACCCTAACCCCCACGCACCCGCTAGACCCTCGTGTAGACCCCCCGCCGTGATCCCTCGCCATGAGCTACCACGCATCACTATACGGCCGCGCGCAGTCCGCCGCGTCCTCCCAGCACCCATCGCTCTCCTGGGGCACATCGAGCAGCGTGACTGCCAGTGTGCACCCTCCGCCCCACGGTCCGTCGCGCGGGTTCAAGACGTCCGTGCACGATGCAAACGACGCGGCGTCCGTGTACTCCTTCGGGGTCCCGTCGCACTTCTCGTATCCCTCGTCCGCGGGGTCGGAGCAGACCGTGAGGGTGATGTCGCCAGCAGCGAAGCACGATTCCAGATCCATGACGTCGCAATCGCGGTCCTCAAAGCACGCGTACAGCGCGACGGCGCCATCGACGGCGGCCTCGCCATCGATATTCAACGGTAAGCAGTTCAGTGGCCAAAAATAAATAATTACCCGATCCGTATGTTCAACAAACCGCGTCACCAGATCACGTGCGGCGGATGACGCTGGGCCCCGGCGCGTGCCTCCTGCACCCCTTCCTCGAGCCCGGCAGCGTCTGGTGCGACTTCGCCTACCCGCCCTCGGTGCAGCCGGGGACACCGAACTACAACCCAAAACTCACGGACACCGCGTTCTCGCCGTCGCTCCAGCGCGTGGTCGTGTACTTCTGCGACAACCACCGCTGGTTCGTGTCCATCGCGCACACCCACGACCTCACGGTGTTCGCCATCCTCTCCGAGATCTACCGCTACCTCCAGCTGCCGGACGACGACGATGCGTCCCTCATCCCGTATGCGACGGGCGATGTACGGACGCAGAGCCGGGCGCGGGGCGCGCATCCGCATGCGTTCCATTCGGGAAGGCGGCGCATCGACACACTGGGTCGGCGGCGCGTGTTCTACGGGCTGATCCCCTCCGGGCGCGACCAGCAGACGTGGCTGCTCCAGCTCTCTGAGCCTACAGATGAGAACTTCTCGATCTGAGAGCACGACGAGGACGGGCGGCGGTGCGGGTGGATGCCCGCATCTCCCGACGGTCCTTGCATGAAACGAAACGTATTCTCGACGCCGTATTGTTATTTTCTGGGACATTTGTACTATCTCATGTCTTTCTTTTGTCTGTTGCTGTCGTTGCTGTGTACTTGCTTTCCTTTCTGTTGCTTTCCCCCCGCTCATTACGTCTGACTAGGTTATACGTATCTAACTAAAATGTACCACACTAACCCCCCACTCCCACTCGTCCTGTATCAACGACTCTCTACTCAGCTATCGTACTAGTGTATTGTGGAAAATAAATGTATTAAATGTAACTATGGACATGTATGTTGTATGTATATCACTCGCCAATTTGTTTGCCTGAAAGAATCACTACGTAATAATCGTCAATTTATCATCTTTCTTTTGCGCCGTCACTCGTGCTGTATGCAATAGTATTCTTTCTATATCAATCACAGACTAAGATATCGGGGGCTTCCTATGTCGATCAAAGGTTCTGAAGTCCATCAAAGTCAGGTCGCTCGAAGTGCCAAGTGATTCACGGCTATGCTTATAGTCAAGCTGAAGTCAGGTTTGTAGTCCGGCTCCTCTCATTTTCGTCCTTTGGAAGTCAGTGTATAGTCATGCTCTTTCCTTCTATTAGTCAGCTATCTTTGTGCTCATAGTCGGCCTCAAGTCTGATAAAGGTCCGGTATTTGATAACTTGCAGTATGCTCAATTTCTTACTTTCTCATCGATGCCGTTCCCATAGCACAAAGTAGATTATGATATGTAGATGACATTATACAAAGATATAGGCTTTCAATAGAGATCGAGACACAGAAAATAATCGCCGGAGTCTAATACTCAAGTTGGAGTTTTCAGCGAGGTCTTTCTGCCTTCTTTCCGCTCATCAAGCTACGAAAAATTATAATGAGCACGTATTGGAAGCTTGAACGTTTGCAAAAAGTGAACCATTTTCTCGAACTCGAGGCGAACAGCTGCTGGTTGGGCCCTACAGCGCGAGTATTTCAGGATAATGGAGATGCGATCTGGTGCCACCGCCGTAGTGAGTGCATGTACTACGGAAATTCTGATCATCAAAAACATACATTGCTTTGTTGGCTGCTTGTTGGTTGAGGTACATAAAGGCTACGTTATTGATCTTGATCCAGGCTTTCAACTCATCTTTCACGACGTGTTTAGACTAGAAGAATCCCCCAAGAATCAGTATATTGATTCGAGCAAACAGTGACAGCGCAAACCAAGCGCAAACCAAGCAACCGCGATCGAATCACACTCCACAAACCGGCGGTGCACCCAGAGGGTCACCGTGACTTCACCAAGGCCAGGGTACGAAGGCGCACTCAAAATCTGATAAATACCATTTCGCAGACATACATAAATCAACAACGAGGATCGAAGTCCCAAAATCATTCATCCAGCGTTCCATCATAGCTGCGCACGCGCACCGCCGCCTGCGGGTCCGCATCCGAATCTGCATCCGCTCCTCCAACAACCAAAACGCAATGACGGCCTGGACATATTTTCTCCTGGACAAAGTTAAGTAATCAACACCCTGGCGAAGGATACAGAGAGAAAGATGTTCTTACAATGTACATCGCCGACACCCAGACTTCCGACGATTGGTTGACACCATACTGCCTCCGCACGCGCACTGCAGCCCAGACGAACTCCTACAAAAACGAACAAAAACCTCTGTTAAATCCAAAACTGTTCTCGTATAACGAGAAATAATACACACCGAACGCACGAAATCCCGCTTCACAATCCCCACCCGCCTTGGGTCCCACCGGTACGCCTCCGGGTACCCCGAAGGCATCCCGCGGAGCCGCTCGTCATCCAAAGGGAGCGCCGCGCGGTAGATAATGCGCCCTCTGTGGTCCTCCACGTCCACTATGTATTTAGGTGTCCCCAGGTAGTTCACTATCTCGATGACCCTTCCGACGCGCCATGGAGAGCCGGGGATGTTTGTGTCCTGGAGTAAAACGGTTTGTTGCACCTGGTTTGGAATTGTCAAGACGTTACTAGATGGAGTGAATACTTTTCGGCTTACTTTAAAGTTACTCATTTCGATTTTGTGGGAGGTGCTGTTGTGCTGTATGGGATGTTGGGGTAGAATAGTCGCTTAGGGAGATGAGGCAACGGGTTTTTATAGCAGGAAGATATATGCCACTTCCCATTTTCTACTGCCTTGGAAAGTATCTGCGCCAATGCGTATCAAACGAACGCCCTACAGCTATATTTCCAAATTTATCACCCACGCTTGTGCTATCAAAGCATCGAAAAAGGCGAAGATATCTAAATTAGGATAACAAGCGCTTGCGATTCAGAGTTCGTGGTGTGCGCACTTTAGAGCGCCAGTGGCTCAAAATGACAAAGGCGCATCAACTGTGCCACTCTATTAGCATCGTGTCAATTACACGCAACAAGGTCCAAGCGCGCTGCGCGCCAACGGCTACATCACCAAAACAGCCAAAACAAATTCAAATCAACACGCCTCGTTCGTTGCTTGCGCTCAAGCGCTCAAGCGCTCATCACCCAATGTTCCAAGTTCCAAGTTAAGTCCCAAATCCGACTACCCTAAGCCCCAAACCGCATCACACCCGCCCCGCGGGCGCGGTCGCCGCCGCCCGCGGCGCATACGTAGCCCGCGGATCGACCCCAACCGTAATCCACGCCAACACCCCGTCCGCCGCCTGGTCCCCAAGCCAGACGTACTCGAACACCGGGTCCATCGAGGCGGACTCTTCTTGCATGATGTCGTCGTCGCGGTTGGGCGTGCGCTGTTGGGTGTTGCTGGTGTACGGCGGGGTGTCTTCGATGGCGTCCGTTAGATCTTGGTCGAAGAAGACCTAAACATCAACGAGAGGAATAAGCCTTGGATATTGAATGTGTACGATAACGTTGAGGTTTTCGTGTATACGGACCTGCCCTACGTGGGAGACGTGTCCCCCGATAAGCGCGCCTCTGCTGGTCTCGCTGGCGCCGGTGGTGGTGATGAGGTGGACGTGGTGTGTTCGCCCGGTGTAGTGTCCGGGGAAGATCGACTGGAAGGACACGACGCCGTCGGGGTCCGTCTTCTGGATGCCGCGGTTATGCGTTCGATGCTATCACACACACACAGAGCTCGTTAGATGTGGTTGGCCGCAGATGGATTTGGAAACTTACCGCATTCGCGGCGTCATGGCTGTTGCCGTTACGGTGTGCTATAACTCCGGAATAAACCCCAGTAGCGTTAGCTAAAGAACGTGTAATTGAGAAGAAAACATGTTTATAAACATCACAGTGAGGCATACCATGCCAGACATCGACATACGCCCCAGAAAGCGGCTCGCAACTCGTAGTGTCAATAATCTGGTACTCCATATACAGCGGGACACCCGCCTGGCCCTCCGCTATATCACTCCGCACCAATTCCCCTCTCACCCCTAAACCCACACCAATAAGAAACACACCCAAAAACCCCAAGGATCAAAAACGCACAATACGGCCCTACAGTCACCTCCGGCTGCAGGACACACGCCACACCCCCGGGGAACACCTCCTGGTCCGGCGGATGCGCGCCTAGGCCCGTGCGCTCCGACGCATGGTCCGTCGCCAGCACAGTCTCGAAGTCGCGCTTGGCCCAGGGCATGTCGAGCGGCAGCCCGCGCCGTGCCCGTAGCGTCCGCGCCATTTCCTTCCGTCGCTGTATGGCCTTCTCGTTGGTGAGGCTGTCGTTGAGCGCAGACCGCCGACACCTGGCTATGGACCCTCTCGCTTCCTGTAGGAACTGCCGCCTAACCAAGACTTCGTTTGGATTAAGATGTTTATGTTCGCCAGGATGTCCTGAGATTCCTTGGAGGATCGCGTGAAGGAAGAGGAACGCGGCGGAAGATCGCATTTGGATCCGTCGCGCAGTGTGGAATTCTAATACGGTCCTTATAGAGACGTTAGAGGGGTGGCTGACTGCCAGACTCGCCGCCAGAGACGAGTCCAACTCAATCGCCGCTGCTCGCCACTCAATCAAGGAAGCGCGTCTTGAAACTGGAGGCTGCAGAATAGATGGCGTTCAAGATAAGTGACGTGTCAGGTGAAAAAACGCGGGGTCTGCAGATCGATGGGCAATAGCATGGGAAAGGAGAAGACAGCCAAAGACGCAGGCGAGACGGTGGCGACCTAGCGGCTGTTGGCGCCCGCACCACGGGCTAGCGTTGAGTACCAATGCTTAGCCAACTACGAGCGGATGAACTACGGTTCGAGCGAGACAGAGGGCTGTGCAATCTTATATGAAATCTGTAATCCTTTCTCAGAAACGAGAAGAAGCAGTACCAGCAGAAAAGTCGACGTACCCAACAAGGGTGCTCCATCACTTGCAGGATCTCTTCGAATGGAGGTCGTTCATCTCGCTCACCTCAACCTCAGGGGGTTGCATGTCGCCTAACCTAGCAGCGAAATCAAAGCGATAGCCAGGAGCACAAAAGTCCATGTTGGAATTGTAGAGGGAGCACGCATAAGAAAATTACGACTCGGACCTAGCAGCGTAGGCACTTCGTCAGCCTTTCACATAAGTAAGTACGAGAGCCAAGAAAAACGATGTACCTTCCGCATTACACATCAGCGCTCCAAGACAAGCGAGCCCATCCGCCACCTCGAGGCGTCTTCGCGCCGCATATGCTGCATATTGGCTGCATAACTTGTACGCGAAGACGGTATGTAGGATGGTGAACCGGCGCTCTGCCCCTCCAGCTCGGGGGCGGGGGCGTCATGGTGCTGGCTGCGAACAGGGGAGGCTGACAAGGGCGGCGTCGCAGGGAGTCGGTTGAGGCTCGAGTCCGTCTTACGATCTGGGTACAGGTAGCTGGTCAGCGTGTACCCTCGCTAGCTGCTTTCCGCGCGAGCATGCAGAACGGGACATACCTAGTATCGCGACGAGCCCGACCTCCTCTCCCTCTCTTCTATGCCCAGAAGTGAAATCTGGCACCGAGAACACGGCGCGCTATCGCGAGCGCCGGCCAGGCGCAGACGGCGGGCGCGGCATCCACCGGCGCATGCCACGTTGTGGTGGTTCCAGTGAAGGGGTTATGTGGAAGCTGTTGAGCGCAGAGCAGGAGGGCGGGGTGGGGGCGACGCGAATCTTGTTTGCCGTGTACTGTCATCCCGTGCCTTGAAGTAGGGTTGCTGAGGGCGAGGCGGGGAGGGGTGTGTCGGTGCGCGGATGGGCCAACACGGTGTCGATAGAGCGCGCCGAAATTCGAGCGCCGATGGGATGGGTCATGTGATGGCGTCATCGATTTCTTCTGTCAGTGTCACTGTCAGTGGTTCCGTTATCGCCTCCATCCCCGCGTCAGCTCCTGTGTCCAAGAGAGATATGGTGTCACTAAGCAGCGCTGTGGTCCCCGACTCCATTTCTCGGTCCACACAGCGATGCCACTGTCGATCCACTCATATCTCTCTTCCACGCGTCCATCTCACGCGCATTCTGGTGCGTCTCCATACCCCCGTCCGCATCCGCATCCCATCGCGGACATTTCACACCCCCAGACCGCGTCCTACTTCCACTCGTCGCCGCCGCCTCCCGGCTCGGAGATCCTGCGGTCTCTGCAGGCGCGTGCGGCGCGCATCGTAAACCACAGCCTCTGCATCGGCCCGCCGCGCGTCCGTTCATCCACTTCCCCGGAATGAGATCTTCGCGTCCGCAGCCTGCGTCCACCTCTGGTCCGCGATCCGCGGTCCGTCAGAGAAGGACAGACGGACGCAGAGAGCCCGCGCCTGCTGGACGGCGCCTGCTTTCCTCCTCCCTCCGCTCTCTCTCCTCGTCGTTCACCATTTTTCAGCACTTGTACATATGTCTCCTCTCCAGTCGCGATGGTCGCGATGGCACTATCGCTATTCGATGATCAGCTTCAGGTCTATAGAAGAGGCAATGGGCCCAAATGCGCCGTCAAGAAGGAAGCGCGTGTGGGCTGTGGGTCGTGTCGTGTCGCCCCACAGCCGGACCGCTGGACTGCGGTCGTTTGATGGCTGTACATGGCGTTGTTGCCTCTTCGTATAGGCGATGACGTGGGTCGGGAAATAACTGACTGGCTGGACGCACCTTTACTGCCCCCCTCTCTCAAGCTTCATATCAGTTATAGTTATGGAGAGCAAGCTGATTTTGGGCTGACTCCCGTCCGCAGCGCAATTACAGTATTGCAGAAGCGCGCGCCGAAGCGTGTACCGATTACTAGGACATGCCACAGAATCAGGAACATGTGGATGAAGGAGCGGTAGTGCATCGAGCTAAGGAGCGACAGGGAACTTTTTAGACGGTAAGTGGATTCTATACAGTTCATTCCTCCATGCGTCTGACGCTCCAAGTAGTACATCGAAAGCTGTCGAAAGACAGCCATCGCCCATTGCAGCGCAGAACCCAGCCTTGACGCCAGCGAGCAGCCAGCGAGCTTGGCGCGGACGGAATCAAGGCGGGGCACCGCGGCCCCTGACGGGCGCGGCCTTTTTTGCATCGGGCGTATGCCAGAATTTGGCCAGAATGATGTCAACACGGGCGGACCTGTGCATTCGTTTTTGTGGGCGAGTCGCCCTCGACCAACTTGCGAGGTCTAGTAAGCAATGTGTTTATCCTCAAGACGGTTGCTAATATGTGCCGCAAGACGAGGTCTCTACATACTACCCAGGACAAGTCTCTGGCCGCGAAAATAGCGGACAGATTTGATTTTTTGGACGGACCGTCGATGAACCTCGATGAGCCTGCCCTGTGCGAGATAAGTAGATAGTGTCCGCTCGTTTGTTTATTAGTGAGTAATTTGCGAGAAAATGTATACAACGAGACCCATGAATAAAGTACTTAATGCTGAACGGGGCAGAATCAACAGAAGTCGAACGACTGGCTCCAGGCTGATGCGTGTCGCGCAACGCGACTTGGGCACGTGCATTGTTGATCGAAATTGCCTTCGCGCGACGCGGAACAAGAGTTCCCTTCGCTCTCTCATGTGCTGGCCAAGCCCTGATACCACCTTCAGATTCAGCTCTGCTCTCTACCCACCCACGATGTGCGCGGCCTTATGGTATCGTCTTTATGTATCCCCCGCTCTCGGTATCGTCCGTTCCATGATATCTACCCGACACCTACCTCAAAATGGACGTCCACGCACACCGCGAGCTCGTGCCAGGTATCCCTCTTCATGCATCCATGGGGCGAATTCTTTCATGCATGGTATCATTGCGCATCATCCCCATTCCAGGCTCGGAAGCACTCCTTAGAGCACAGAGGGCACACCTTGAGGACAGAGGTGAGCGGATCTCTTGCCCACCGATTTTCTCCCCAGAAGCGATATCATGACGGATTTCCGTGGTCATTATTCAATACTTGCATGTATGCGATCATCGTAGCCCCCCACATCCTGTATTCGATTTCACCTGGAGGACAGGAGAGATGCAGCTAGATGACGAAAGTAAGTATATGTCCTTTAATTGTCTCTTCTCTATCCTGTTCGTTGATGGAATTCCTTTCCAGACGTTAATGTTTCCACCTTGATGGCGCCCTCCAGCGCACACTTCCAGGCAACGGGGCTCGATGGGATGCTTGGAAGTGGCCGGCGCCGATCATGAATCAAACTGCACGCCCTCCCCTATGGCCATTGCTCGAGCCCGGTGGTTTTGCTGTCTTTCCATATGCGCGGCCTTCTGAGGTGAGTCTTGCACGTATGTTATGCCTATGTGCATATACTCATCCGTTCCTCTCAGTGCGACGTCAGCTTCAGCTTTGACATCCCCGCCGACGTGCACTTGCGGTATCCTTGGCTCATGGGCCTCGTCTCGACGCCAGTGGCCAATGGCCATGGCGCTCCTGTTGTATCCTCCGCGGCCGTCTCTCCTTGCAAATGTTGAATGTTATCCAGGATCACCGCCTACCGTCCGCTCCGCCGGCGGCGCGTACCGAGCTTCGCAGACGCGTCACAATGGCCTTCCACATACTTATCCACCTTCGCGCCGTCAATCTCTCCCAATTTGGGCTTGGAGCTCTATGCGCATCGCGTCGGACGTGGCCTGCAGACTGCAGTGATCCACTGCCGAGGGACGGAGGCGCTCTCGCGGGCCTCGTTGACGGCGGGACGGCTCGCGATGATGGCGGCGGTGGTGACCGTCTGCGATCTCGCTCGTCCTGCACAGCCGCAGGTATCCAGGCGCGTGCCGCGGTTTACCTGCGACTTTTGTTGATACGCATCGCGTGTATTCCCTCGCGTTCTCGCATGGGCCTTGTGTTTGTCGCCGCCAGCCAAAGGATCGACCTATCCGCGTCCCTGTTCTTTCAGGCGACCCATGTTGCCGGACTTGTGGCCGCTGCTGGTCTTTGGCCACGGCATCTTATGTGTTTTATGGTTGAACTTGACTTGCGGTATCCTGTGCGCCTGGCCTATATTGACGGGTCGCGGTAGAGGACCCGCCGCTGGTATAGTCTCTAGGTGAAGCATAACTGTTTTAATTGTGTATCCCGAGCTTCTCAGTGTGGCGCACGATATTATTACCAGAAAGCTCAAGAAATGCGCGAGATTGAGTGTTGTCACAAAAATCAAATTCACAAAATGAGCTTGTATTCGAAAGCAGTAATGTATATATATATCTCTTCACACATGTTCTTATAAGCGAAAACACAAGCCAAACAATAAAATCCTTAAGAACGTCAATCTTCACCTTCACCCTCGGAGTCTTCATCTTCGCCCTCGAAAAACTGTACTACGGAAGTTTCCAGGATAGGTTGCAAAACCCTCGACATTTCGTGAAAATCGGCAAGGAGATCTAGAGTGTTCAATTCTGAGACAGGCTCATCATGGAAACAGGCTTCATGGGTGAATTTGAAGGTGTGCTCCATCGTCTGGACCGACTTGGTATCAACATCCATTTCAAACCCAAATTCAGACCCATGAATATTTATCAAGCAAATGCGAAAAGGCGTATCAACAGCTGCTCTCCACGCTGTAACACGGCGATCGAGTCCGACAGTGAGCCAGTCAAACTGGGGCTCGCGGTCAGGCCAGTGGGTGTGCCCAAGGGTGATTGAAGTGCAGCAAGCATCCGGAACGACAAGCTTGGGGAAGATATCGAACATGATGTTCCATTCGCATTCTGCGAGAAGTGTCAAGCTCTGGAGGTGGTCCAGGTGGACATCGGCCGTATTTTCGACGCGTCGATCACGATCTGATTCCCTTGGTAACAGATATACAATATCATCCAAAGGGCCGGAGTGGTAGGTCCAGCCCAAGCTAAGGACGCGAAGCTGCTTCATATCGCGGAGAACATGCAGCCATTTTCGTGACGAGATCTTGTCGCCTTGGAGTCCACCCAGCAATAAGTCGACGTGCAGCTCCGTAACGTCCTTCCAGAGTGTGAAATTAAAAGTAGACCGCAAGTATGCATCTTTGATCGCAAATTCCTTGAGACGTGGCGACTGTCCAGAGAACAGATTATCAGGAAGTACAAAGAGCCTGTTGTCGAGGTCGTCCGAGGTGTCGTCCGGTTCCGGATACCATACGTTGTATATCTGGAACGATTCGAGGTTGGGTGCAGGATGGGTAAGGGCATGGAAGAGTGGGTTTGTATTATCTGCGTCTATGCTTGCCCAAAGAGAGAAGACACCCCATCTCTGTATGAGCGTAAACACGTACACCCAGTTGGGCATCTCAAGAAGTCGCTTGTCATATGTTGTTATATCGACACATTCAGAGGTAGTGTCTGAAAGGATTGCCAGAGGTGTCTTCTTTGCCAGCCGAGCGAAATATCTTATGGAGCCGAGATCACTACTGTCCACGTCGATGGCGGCGGCCCAGACCCCCGGTTCGTTGAGCATGATGTACATCCACCTTTTGCAGACGAAAAGTACAGACGCAAGAATACTGATGTCTGTTTGTGGAGTGACACAAATCGCTTCTGGGTCGAAGCTGTACGTCTCTACAGCCTTTTTGAGGATCATCGAGATAAGTTCGTTGGGCACGGAGTCGAATAGGGAGAGCGCTTCCATCGTAGATAGTATAATCAAAGCTGTAGCAGGTGGTCGATGGGGGGCGTCGAGCAGATCAAATGTGTTGGAGTATCTTCCACATAAAGTCTCAGTCTTCTTATAAACTTTGCAAAGAGTGCCACTTCACCAACACTTCACACCAGCTGCCACCAAGGGCCCTCCAACCCCGCTGGTAATTTTAAGCACTCAAACCTATGTTCAGCTAGCGCTTGAGCAACCTCCATACAGGGTCGTTATTTTATGTGCTTACTCCCGGCGAATTAGATGGAAAACGTCGAGTGCCCGGCTAAGCGCCCAAGCGCTCAAGAGTGGTCCAACACAAGCACTTTGAATTACCACAAATGGAAATTTCTGTTGCTTGTGGCTCTGATCTCCGGTATGATAGCGCTTTGAAGCGCTTTGATTTTTAGCTTGTTATTTTGTCTGTCCAGGCGGTGCCTGCTCAGCATATCTGTTGGACTATTTTCAAAGTCAAGTCTGTGAAAATTCATTCTCCTTGTTCCCAAGTCCATCTTTTCATAAGTAAAAAGGAAGCCAACTATGATAACTGAAGTAATGCAGGTATTCGGAACAATGAGCTTGGGAAAAATATCGCACATGATGTTGAAGCGCGAGTTTGCGAAGGTAGCCCGGATGGACGTTGGCGACCATTCCGAGGCTCTCATCGGGTTCCAAATCATCTGACAATAGATGTAGCAAATCGTCAAAGCAGGCCTTTCCGTTGCTCCAGGCCCGAATCTGAGATGCCGCAGCACTATATCATTCCGTCTTCGAGGAGGGAGGATTTGGCCTCCTTCGGAACGCAGCGAATCAATATAATTTTGTAGAGGAGAAAGGGTGAACGATGGAGAGAGAAAAGAGGGGGGAGGGAGGAGGCGAGCAGGCGCCGTCCAGCAGGAGCGGCCGCTTCTGCGCCCATCTATCCTTCTATGACGAGACCACAGATCGCGAGCCAGAGGTCGACGTAGGCTACGGACTCGAGTTCCTTAGCTGGTGGGATGACATGCACGGACGCGGGGGCCGACACAGAGTGTACACCCATCAGGATAGATGGGAAAGTACAATGCACGGTGCGCGCGCCCGCACAAACCGCAGGATCTCTGAGCCGGTAGGCGTCGGCGACGAGTGGGCATCTGGTGATGTGGGCTGGGATGTGGGATGTCCGGATGGGATGGGCATGCGGATTGGGGTATGGGAATGCACTGGAAACATCGTTGAGTCGCATGATGATTAGGCCGATGGGTAGCGGTACACGGCGTTGGTGGTGGCGAGTGAGCTGAATCTACTGAGAGATATCAGTCGGATGATGATCGAGAAGGGACTAGGGTTGTCGTTCGATAACATACCAGGCTCATGGTTGAAGAAATGGAAACGAGTCGGCACTGGCGGTCTGCGATAATCAACTGCTGCACAAAATCATAAGAACCGATGGACCCAGAGAATAGAGAGCATTGGAACAGCAGACAGGCATAGGAGAACGCAACGAAAAGGGGAATACCAGGAGGCCACTCAGAAATTAGAATCGACGCCAAGTTGACGTCAAGCAACAAAAGCAACGTTGATCTCACAAGCAACCCGCAACTTGCCGGCCCGGCACGAAGACCTCCGTCACTCACCTTGTCTCTTTGCGCTCGCATACGGTGGCAGCTTTGACGCATGGGCCAAAGAGACCACAAATGTGGCACGAAAGGCCTCGCGCGAAAACACATAAAAAGGGAGATAGCCAAAATGGTCCACATAACTATCACCTTTTCCGCACAGCAGTGCCACGACTCCCGCTTAGATTCGCCTCAGAGAAGACGAGGACGAAAATACCCATGGACAAAGAAGCCATTGAAGACGCGCTTAATGCGACCGTCAATATCTTGTATTGGGAGGTACGCTTTCTGTCCAATCTGATCTACGCCCTTCATCGATTCGATGCTTTTTCACATCTTAGGTGGGCTCCGATCGCCACGAATGCATCCAGATCTCCTGCCCGACATTCCCCTACTTCGCCCTCTCCGAATGCCCCTCGAACGTCCAAATTATACTCGGTGTCTACCACGACAGCGAAAAGCTCATCGAGACGTTCGACCCCGCGCACGCGAAGTGGGTCACACACGAGGCCTGGATGCCGCGCGATCTCGCTCAGTGCCCGTACGTGCTCTACCGCGACCGCCTCCCGGGCGTACCAGAAAATCCGCCCGGTGATATGGAAGTCGAGGTCAACGCCCTCCTCGAACGTGTGAAACACACGCGCAAGCGCCTCCGCAGCCCACGATCCACCAACGCGCTCCCCAACCCCGGACCGAGTAAACGACAAAAAGTACCCTCCACCGACACGCCCGCCACTCAAACGCGCGACGTGCCCGAGGCTCACAGCCCGACCGCTCTCGCAGCGGTCCCAAGCTCCGCCCACGCCAGATGGCCGCTCAAATACGTTGTCGCCATGGCCACTGGGTTCCACAGGATGTCCAGCGCATCCGGTACCCTGCGCCAGCGGTTCGAGGCCGCGTTCAACTTGCCGTTCCCCTCGAAAGCGACGTACCACGACAACATCAATATCTGGAACGCCGCGCATGAAGAGCTGAAGGGCGACTACGTGGAAGCTGGGTACTCCGACGACGGACTGTGGAAGAACTTCCGGAGAGATGCAATCATGGCCCGATGTGCTGAGGGGAAAGTCTCCGGGCGCCCAGCGGCATTAAACGGGAGCAGCAAGACAGAGATACCAGAATTGAAGAGCGTGAAGCGCGAAGTAGAGGTCATATATGTGTTGGATTGAATACGTGAACACCCATACTATCGTATTCACTCTTACAATTTGACACGTCTGAATCTATACCATGTTCATCATATAAGCTGGTAATTGAACAGATAGGCTAGAACGCGCACCCCCACCGCTGAACGTTTTCGAGAGCCAAAACCCTAAGATCGCCGGAAAGGTTCCGGTGAGAGGTTCCAGTACGCGATCTGAGCGACGAGCCAAGTACCGAGAACGCCAACGGGCTGGGTTCAAAGTGGAGGTCCACCTTCTACGTGAAATTTGCATCGAAGTCGGGGCTCGCCGCAGCCGCAAGGCCATCAGCGCCGTGCGATGCTCCTCAAACCATGCAGCCCCAGCACCACAATACCAAATTCATGCATTTAGGGGAGTGCGTACCATATGTGAGGTAGCGATGCGAATCTTCGAAGTGATTAGTCGATCTGATATGTCGATGGTTGGAACGAAGAGGTGGAATAGAGAAGCAAGGCCACAGGGAAGTACACTTGAGCCGGTACAGTTCTGAGGTCGTGTAACGCATCATAGGTTGCTTGAGCGGCAGTGTTCCGGCGTGTAGATCGACAGGAGCTCTGCGACAGGCAGGCTATTGAACTTGGACGCGTTGTTTCGACGTTGACATCGATCAAAGATGTTGCTTAGCTGCGTGGGTAGTAAAGCTCTGCTAAAACAACTGCTGAACTTGGGCTCAAAACCGAAATGCAGATACAGCTTTCTTGGAGGATGGAGCGGAGGTCAGAGAGAGTCCATGGGTAAGGAAATGTGCTGTGCTCACCTCATGCCAAGTTCCCCACCACAAGTCCCGTTCGTCGACGTCTACCGCAAAGCACGCGAAACAATGTTTCCATGCCGATGTTGCTGTGGTGTACTTGAAAAGGATACTTAGTCCATATCAATGGGAGAGACTGAGCAGTGAGCATTGTACGTTGTGACGACAATGATAGGAATCGAAAGACTCCACACATCGATTCCAAATCGATTCAGTGTGGGCAGTGCATAGGTGCGCGTCACATACATATAGGGCAGGCAGGATGGATGCCGCGCTTGAGAGTGGATATGAGCTACGCAGACACGCAATTCGCAAAGAGAAACATGAGCTGGCAGCTGAATATGGTTCCAATGGCTGGGTTGCGTTCAAGAGCGTTCAAGCAACGTTCAAGTTGCGGTGACTGCAAGGTGACTGAGCGAAGGAGTTGAAGTTTGGCTTTGATTGTATCGGAGGCGGCCCGCCGCCACAGCCGACGCCATCAGGGTCCTTGTTCGGGCGGCTAATTCCAGCGCCCGCTGAAGCGCTTTCTAGACCTGCGTGAGGCTCGCCTTTATGGCAATACACGATACTCTCAGGGTGTTTGCACCGTTCACAAGGAAAGGTCCAGCACCGTCGACACATCCTGCGACTTGCTGGCCCTGCGTAAGGACTGGACCAAACTGGCACTCACCCTCTGCGCGCGGATGTGATGGCAGCTATGACGCATGCGCCAGAGCTGCCGCAAAAGTGGCGCGAAGAGCCGCCACAGCGAACTGTGACAGAAACCGTACAAAAGGGCGATCGCCTCAATCGTCGATACACGTCTCCCCTCTTCCGCGTAACCCCCACCGCCCAGATTTCATTCATCCCAGCGCAACCCCGCACACCGCGAACAGCCATGGACAAAGACGCCATGGAGAACGCGCTCAGAGCAACCGTCAACATCCTCTATTGGGAGGTACGCCTTCCCCATCTCTACTCAGCCCATCTCGCCCATCACCAACGCCCTCCTTCCCGTTGTTGTTGTACGCCCAGGCGCCGACCACCACGAGTGCATCCAGCTCGCCTGCGCGACGTTCCCCTACTTCGCGCTTGCCGAGTGCGCCCCGTACGTGCAGATCATCCTCGGCGTGCACGGCGAGCGCGACAAGCTCATCGAGACGTTCGACCCCGCGCACGCGAAGTGGGTCACGCACGAGGCGTGGATGCCGCGCGATCTCGCAGCGTGCCCGTACGTGCTCTACCGCGACCGCTCCCGCTGGGGCCTCGCAGATGATGTTCCAGATGACATGGACGTCGAGGTCAACGCCCTCCTCGAACGCGTGAAAAACACGCGCAAGCGCCTCCGCAGCCCACGGTCCAGCGACGCGCTTCCCGACCCCGGACCGCGTAAACGACAGAAGGTGCCTCTGCTAAGGATCGAGGCATCCAATGAAACCCCTTCCATTATTCAGACGCGCGCCGCGCCGGAACCACAAAACCCAGCCTCTCTCGCAGCGGCTCCGAGCTCAGCCCACGCCAGATGGCCCTCAAATACGTCGTCGCCATGGCCGCTGGGTTCCACACCATGGCCAGCGCGCCCGGCACCCGGCGTTGCGAGCAATTCGAGGCCGCCTTCAGGTTGCCGTTCCCCCTACCGCGACCTACCACGACAACGTCAAGATCTGGAACGCCGCGCATCAAGAGCTGAAGGAGAAGTATATGCGTGCTGGGTATTCCGACGCCGGATTGTGGAAGCACTTCCGCAGGGAAGTCATAGCCCGATGTGTTGATGGGAAGGTCTCTGGTAGACGCCGAACGACGTTGAGTGGGGGTGGGAAGCAGGATGTGGCAGAGGTGTAGAGGTAGTTCGTGTTTTGGATTAAATTTCACAAAGCTTTGTAGATACATATTATCGAATTCAATATCATTACACGTTGACGCTTAAGATAATTGCGCTGTAGGTTAAAGTCAGTCAAGAATTAGCCTGTTCGACATAAACTGATATGAAGTTTGAGAGGGGATCCGTACGTACATGATTCTCCTTCAGCTGACGTGCGGATGAATTGGCTGAAGAAGCAGGATGATGATCGAGCCTATACGAGTTTGAGGCTGTGTGAAGCATCACAGGTAACTGGAGACTAAGTATGTAGCAGTGTTCCGGCGTGTAAAATTCCAGGGACTCACAAGAAAAGAGTCAATAAGTAGTTGTGAAAGAGTTGGGCCCAGGACGCAGGAGCTCTGCGACAGGCAGGCCATTGAACTCGAACTCGAACGTGCGGTCAGTCAAAAATTAGCTTGTTCGACATAAACTAAGATGAATGTTTGAGAGGCCACGTCGTCGCCTCTACGAAGAGGCAAAGCCCTGTCCGCCTGTTTAGTCCAGCAACGCGGCTGTGGGGCGACAGTGACGCGACCCATAGCCCACACGCGCTTGACGGCATATGCGGTTGCATTGCCTCTTCGAACGAAGCATCGCTGACCAGCGAATAGCGATAGGCGAGCAGGCGCCGTCCAGCAGGAGCGGCGCTCACGCAGGCTCATCACTCCATCTGCTATCTCCTACCGCGAAGCACCTGTTGGCTGTCCAGCACGCGGCGCCGCCTCTCTCCAGGCCGAACGTCTCTGCGTCCATCTATCCTTCTCTGCCGGACCACGGATCTCGAACCAGAAATCGACGCAGGCTACGGACTCGAGTTCCTTAGCTGGTGGGACGACATGCACGGACGCGCGGGCTGACGCAGAGTGTACACCCATCAGCATGTATGGATGGGAAGGTACAATGCGCGCTGCACGCGCCCGCACAAACCGCAGGATCTCCGAGCCGGTAGGCGGCGGCGACGCGTGGGAGCAGGACGTGGCCGAGAATTTTGGAATGCGGACGGGGACAAGGAGACGCACCGGAAACGTCTTCGTCCATCATGGCGTTGTTATGTGCTGGGTGGTGGGTAGGGAGCCGTTCTACGCCTTATTGGTGTGGGCGAATGAGCTGGACGTACTGTGGAATATTGATCGGATGAGGATCGAGACGCATGTGTTACGGTCAGGGACTTGGCGAGGACGTGAATAACGAGTTAAGATGCGCGTTGTTTCGACGAGACGTACAAGTGAGCTACGTACGGACTAAGTAAGCTAGGTGAGACAAAACACATGACTAACTACGGACTTGATCATAACATCATCTCCCTTTTTACGAGGGAGTGTAACGAGTGGGAGGTTTGGAAACACGACCAGAAAGTAAAGTAGTGGAAGTGGGAGGAACGTAATTAGAACGAAGATTTTGTGAAAATAATGGGGGAGAAATAGGACGAATAGGATGAAATACAGAAGCAGAAGACACACCAAGATTACTATCTACGAGTGACCGTTCAGCAGAAAGTGACCGTTGGGGTAACAGAGACCGTGTGGGAACCGAGGGACCAGGGACATTGTGGGGCAATGGAGCGGATGGGGCATGGACGGAGGACGGGGACGGCGGAGCGGGCGCGGGAGCGACGGACGACGGAGGCTGTGAGGGATCAGAAATATTAGTATCGAAGGGAAATTGTTGTTGAAGAATTAAAGGATGAGGCCGTGGTGCACGAGGGTGATGACGGTGGAATTTTTCTATAAGTTCATTAGAAGAAGAAGGAATGTCGGAGAGGGGAACCCAGGAGTTTTCGGCGTCGGGTAAGCTGAACCAATGTACGAGGTATTCGTAACGATGGCCGGTTTTACGAGAGTCGAGGATGTTAGAAATGGATAAGGCGGGGTCGGAAATAGAGAAAGGCTCGGGATCGGAATGGGAATGGAATTCGGAGGGGTCATTATAGGGTTCGAGGAGAGAGGTGTGGAAGACGGGGTGGAGACGAGAGAGATAGGAGGGAAGACGAAGAAGATAGGATTGCTTGCCGACTTCTCGAACAATTGGATAAGGTCCAAGGCGGCGGTGATCAAGCTTGAGAGAGGGACGGGTGGTACGGATGTTACGACGTAGGAGCCAGACTAGTTGGTCGGGTTGGTAGTGAGGGGAGGAGAGAGCATGTTCGTTGAAATATTTTTGTTGTTTTTCTTGCGAATACGTGAGTTCGGCACGAAGTTCTTGGTGAATGACGTCTAGGCGTTCAGTGAGATCGGAGGCGGCTGGGACTGATACGTTTTCGGAGAGTTTGGGAGAGAAAGTGGGATGGAAACCGTAGTTGGCGAAGAAAGGAGATTGTTTGGTGGAGGCGTTATCGCTGTTGTTGAATACAAACTCGGCGAGAGGAAGGTAGTCAACCCAGTCGTCTTGCTGGTAAGACGAGTACGCGCGCAGATAGGTCTCAAGAGTCTGGTTGGTACGTTCCGTGAGACCATCTGAGCGCGGGTGGAAAGCTGTAGAAGTTCGTGACTCAATGTCGAGACGCTTTGTTAGTTCTTTCCAAAAATTCGAAACAAAGAGAGCACCACGGTCAGAAATAATAGAATCAGGAAGACCGTGGTAGCGAAAAATGCGGTCGATGAAGATCCACGCAAGGTCGAAAGCAGTCATAGACTCGTTGCACGGAATGAAATGTGCAGCGCGAGTTAAACGATCACAAATGACAAAAATTGAATCATACCCATGGGACTTCGGAAGCTTGACGATGAAGTCCATTGATAGCGATTTCCAAGGACGGTTGGGAATGTCGAGAGGTTGGAGAAGGCCATAGGGTTTATGACGTGGTATCTTGGTACGACAGCACGTATCGCACGCCGAGACGTAACGACGCACGTATCGCACGCCGAGACGTAACGACGCACGTAGGTGTAGATCCCAGGCCAGGAGTAGTCACGAAGGACTCTCTGTACCGTGTTGGTCCGGCCGGGATGACCACCAAGAACGCAGTCATGACGCGAGAACAAAATCTCGGCGCGTAGAGACTTGGGAACGTAGACACGGCCCTTGTGAAAGACCATATCGTCCTGGAAGGTAAAGTCGGAATCGCCTCTGAGAACCGCCTCACGCCACTCGGTATCTTCACGAAACGCGGTTTTAAAACGTTCGAGAAGTTCCGAATTGTCAATGGCGAGAGTGGTGAGAGCGTTGACAGGAGGAGAAAAAGAAATGGCATTGATCGCCGCAATATAATCTGTAGCATCAGCGGGAAAAATACGTTCGGTGTGAATAGGAGAAATTAATGCTTTCTTTTGGTACTCCAAGACGTCATCTCCCTTTTTAGGGAAATAGTCTGGACGTCGTGACGAAGCGTCAGCGACGTTCTTGGAACCAGGAGCCCAATCGAGTCGAAAATCGAACTCGGAAAGAAACATAGACCACCGAGCTTGACGGCGATTAAGAACATGAGAAGACATAAAATACTCAAGATTTTTGTGGTCACAAATGACCGAGATGGGGTGCGAAGTTCCCATTAACCACGGTCGCATGTCGCGGAAGGAATCCACGATAGCGAGAAGTTCCTTGTCATGAACTTCGTAGTTAATTTCGGAAGGGGAGAACTTGCGAGAATGGTACGCGACGGGATGAAGTTGGCCATCATCGTCGGGTTGTTGAAGGATGCCAGACAGAGCAAAATCAGATGCGTCTGTGGCGAGAGTAGCAGGTCTAGAGGGATCAAAGTGATGGAGAACGGGATAAGAAGTGAAAGCGCGCTTGAGCTTTTCAAACGCGTCATGCGCAACATCAGAATAAGAGAAAGTCGCGTTTTTATGTGTGAGAGAATTTAATGGGAGGGCGATTGAAGCATAATGAGGAATAAAACGACGATAAAAATTGGTAAAGCCCAAAAATGATTGAATATCGCGAGTGGCATGAGGAGCCGGCCACTCAGCAATGGTGGAAAGTTTCTTTGGGTTCATCTTGATGCCGTCAGCACCGAGAAGATACCCGAGATACTCGACCTCTGTTTTATCGAACTCACATTTCTTTGCGTTAGCAAAGAGCTGTGCGTCGCGAAGACGGTCGAGGACGAGCTTGACTTGAGCGTCATGCTCGTCTTGGGTGCGAGAAAAGATAAGAATATCATCAAGGTAAACGACGCAGAACACGCCGACATAGTCACGTAACGTGTCCTGAATGAAAGCTTGAAAGGTCGCGGGGGCATTGGTCAACCCAAATGGCATGACAAGGTACTCATAAAGACCTAGAGAGGTCCGGAAAGCAGTTTTCCACTCGTCGCCAGCGCGAATACGAATAAGATTAAAAGCATTCTTCAGGTCGAGGACCGTGAAGAGTTTGCATCCGCGAGTGCGGTCGAGAAGATCATCAATATGGGGGAGAGGATACCTGTTTTTCTTTGTGATGGCGTTGAGAACACGATAGTCCACACAAAGACGGAGATCGCCCGTTTTACGTTTGGTGAAGAGGATGGGAGAGGCCGCTGAAGACGTCGAACGGCGGATGAACCCTTTCTTGACGTGTTCATCCACGTATTCGGAGAGCGCCTTTTGCTCATCCTGGGTGAGTCGATACATAGGACCAAAAGGAGGATCCTTCCCCTCCTCAATGTCGATAGCGCAATCGTAAGGACGATGAGGAGGAAGGTTATCGACCTTAGTCGAGGAGAAAACGGTGTTGGCCCAAGCCATATATTTTCCAGGAACAAATGGAGAAGAATCTGTAGACGCAAGAGGGTCTTTGGATTCGGAAATGTCATCTGCGAGAGAAGAAGTCGCAGCGACGTAGGCGGGAGAATTCGTAGGCACAAAACGAAGAGCAGTAACAGGAGAATTTTTAGAATATTTAGCAAAGCGATGAGGATTCGAAATGGAGATATCAGGTTTACGAGAAGGCAAAGGATTCTCAAAAGAAGAGCGACCGAAGCCGGTCCACTTCGTGAGATACGAGAGATACGTAGGTGAAGGCGAAAGAGATATTTCGGAATCATGTTCGAAAGGAGACGTCGCAGGGGACGGCTTTGAACGTGGAGAACGAGAAGTCAAGGAACCGCGATGTAGACCGAGGCCTAATCCGGCGGTGGTAATTGAACACTCGTGAAGAGTATTCCGAGGAGGTAGGCGATCAAGACCGGAGCCTCTCGCAGGAACGTAGACAGGTGAGCGTGAAAGCCCACAACATGAAAGAGTAAGATCTGGATTATTCCAGTCGATGTCTGGATTATGGCGTTTAAGCCAATCGAGACCCAGAATTATGGGAAAAGCCACGGAAACAACACTCAAAGAGATATTCTCTGAATGTCGGTCCATGGAAAGTTGAGTCAAAACGTCTTGGGTTACAAGACCGGAAGCTATAGGACGATTGTCCACAGCGAGAATAGGAATCGGTACATCTTTTGATCGACGAGGAAGTGAATGTCGATTACAAAAGACTTCCGAAATACAAGACGCAGAAGCGCCGCAGTCAATAAGAGCATAAGTAGAGATAGATTTTCGATTTGGGAAATTTAGAGTAATATTGATAAAGAAATGATCAGGAGAAGTCGAATCACGAAGCGAGGCAAAAATATAAGAAGGAGACGGAATAGACGAGAAGGCAATCCACTGTCCATTATTGAGCTGGACGTGGTGGATGGGCTCCGAAGGTGAGAGATGAGTCCCTACATCTGTATCCGGTAGCCCTGGGACTGGTGAAGATGGGCTACCGGTCAAGCTTTTCCCGAAGGAGAAGCTTTGGACTTTTGCGTATATTTACGCTTGGCAACGTCAGACATATTGGGACAGTCATGGACGGTGTGTTTGCCTTGACCGCAATAAAAACATAAACCTTCCTTGCGACGACGCTCGCGTTCGCTCGGAGTGATAGGTCCACGCTTAATCGCGTCAACCTCCATTGGGACAACATCGTTGTTCGACGACGAAGCCGCAGGAGCGTTGGTGGAAGGACGAGAATCATTAGGAAGCTGAGGGAAATAAGGCTTAGGGGCCTTAGAAGATCCATTCTGGCGTTCAAGGTTGCGACGATGAAGCTTGTTGTCAATATTAATGACAAGCTTAACATAATCATCGAGTTCCGAAGGAACATCGGTGAGTAAAGCAACAGCCAGAGCGTCCTTGACATTGTCCTTGAGACCGTCATAAAACATCTGAATCGCCGTTTGATCCGTCAGATCAAGTTCCCAAGAGAGCTCGCGGAAACGCGACGCATAATTAGACGCCGATCCCGGAGCCTGCTTGAGTTTGCGAAGCTTAGCTAAAGCAGTCGCATAGCGATCCGAATCTTCGAAATGTTTTTTGAATGAAGTGAGGAATAAATCATAATTTTCCATGAGCTCAGGGTGGTTCTTCTCAATGGAAGTATACCACGCACTCGGGGATCCATCCTTAAGATAGAACCCGAAGTACAAGCATTTGTCTTTGCTTGTAACGAGAGCACGGCGTTGGAGAAACAAAGAATTTGAGATTTCACGCACGAAGGGATCAACCTGCTGAGCCGTTCCATCGAACATGCGAGGCTCGCGGACACGGGGAGCACCGCCAGAAGGCGCGGCGGGCGCAACGGGTGCCGGCGCCACGGGCGCTTGATGCAAATTGAGCCGTTCGACAATTGCGGATAGCGCGGCGCGGTTGCCGGTAGTTTCGTCAGCCTGGCGGGTGACGAACGCTTCGAAGTTGTGACCAAGGCCGTAGATGGCGCGCCAGAGCGTCCTACGCTCTTCAGCTTCAGTGGGCGAAGGAGAAGAGGATTGGGGAGCAGGAATGCCCTGAGACACATCAGGCATTTGGGCCTCGGTGTCACCATGCATTGACATTGTGCGAAAAGGGCGATAGAAGCGAGATAGACAAAAATAGACGAGATAAGCTTTTAGGTTGTGGTCGAAACAAACTGTTACGGTCAGGGACTTGGCGAGGACGTGAATAACGAGTTAAGATGCGCGTTGTTTCGACGAGACGTACAAGTGAGCTACGTACGGACTAAGTAAGCTAGGTGAGACAAAACACATGACTAACTACGGACTTGATCATAACAGCATGGAGGAGCGGACGCCGCGTGAGATGGATGTGTGGAAGAGAGATAGGAGGGTTCGACAACGAACTAAGCAGCGCTGTGTGGACCGAGAATGGGAGTCGGGGACCACAGCGCTGCTTACTGACAGCACACACTCCATATCTCTCTTGAACGCAGGAGCTGACGCGGGGATGGAGGCGATAACGGAACAACACTGGCAGTGGCAGAAGAAATCGATGACGCCATCACATGACCCATCGCATCGGCGCTCGAATTTCGGCACGCTCAGCGTGACGCTGCATTGACCCGCACTCCTCGCCGCAACGCAGCTCCATACTCCATCCGCGCACCGACACACCCCTCCCCGCCTCGGCCTCGACCCGTGCACTCCAGCACCTCTACTGAAAGGCTCGCGATGACAGTACACGGACCCCTACCCAACCCCCCACACCAACCCCCAGGGCCCCACTCTGCACCAAACAGCATCTGCACTATCGTGCTATCCAATCACTTTCCATTGAAACCAGCGCGACGTGGTACGCGCCGGTGGATGCCGCGCCCGCCATCTGCGCCTGACCCTCGCTCGGAGTCGCGATAGCGTGCCGTGTTCTCGACGGCGGATTCCACAACCCCTTTGCACGGTAGAGAGGGCGTCCCCGGAGGTCGGGCTCGTCGCGATCCCAGGTATGTCCCGTTCCGCATGCTCGCGCGGAACGCATCTGCGGAGTGTTACTGAGGGTATGCGCTGACCGCCGCGTACCAGATCGTAAACGGACGCGAACGTCGACCCAGTACCGTGCGCCTAGCCCTTGCGCCCCACTGGCAGCACCCGAGGTCCCGGGTGGGTGCGCCGTCTCGGATCCACGTCCGCCGCCTTCATGGACGTGCTTGCCCGGTGCTGCTGCTCCACGTCGGCCGCGGAAACACGGTGGCAGCGGGGGGTACTGCGGACCCGAGCTGGCGGGCAGGCCGGCGAGGCGGGGAGCGCAGGCCGCCACTGCCGCGTTTCCATTTCTTCGACCACAAGCCTGGTACGTTATCGAGTGACTCCTCCAGTCCCTTCTCGGTCATCATCCGACTGATGTCCCTCAGTATATTCAGCTCACTCGCCACCACCAACGCCGCATACCGCGGTCCGCGCCCCGCGCCCCATCAGCCTAAACATCCACGCCTCGACGCGACCATTTCCGGTGTGTTCCCATATTCTAGCCCCTTCTCGATCCTCGTCCCATTGATATCCCTCCATACATCCAGCTCGTTCGCCCACACGAACACGGCGCAGAACGGTGCCTTTCTTACCACCCGGCACGTCAACGACTCTACGATGAACGAGGACGTTTCCGGTGCGTTCTTCCCACATCCCAGTCCGCATTCCCTTCCTACTCCCGACGTCACTCCCAGTCGTCGCTGACGCCTACCGGCTCGGAGATCCTGCGGTCTGTGCGGGCGCGTGCGGCGCGCATTGTACTTTCCCATCTGCGGATAGTAGATACGAGTCTACACTCTGCGCGCGCCCACGCGTCCGTTCATGTCGCCGTACCACGGTACTTCGAGTCGTTTCGCGCGCGGAAACGGCGCGATGACGCGCTGGAGCCTACCCTCTCCTCTCTGTCTCTCTGTCTCTCTTTCTCTCGTCTCCTTCTACGTACCGCGTGCTTTGCCTGCTCGGGCGTCAATCGCGCAGCATCATGCAGTGCTATCGATCTCCTATGATGCACTGAGCGACACTGCCCTTCGAAGTTCGACGAGGCAATGGGACCACTTACGCGGCCAGCATCAAGCGGGTGTGGAGTCTACGGGGCATGTCGCACCGCAGCCCGCATTTTGCTTTACTACGCCATTTCTGTAGAACTGGTTCTCGATTTCCTGATGCTGCGGGTACGACGGCTGTGCGCGGGCCACTCCTTTTGCTGCGCTCCTGAGATAGGGGAAGTGCGCTGCGGATAGGAGTCGGTTGAAAAATGATGAGCCTGCTCGACAAAAATGCATACGCGGTTCGGGAGAGTGGATAAAGGAGAGTGCGTCGGCTATCGCCCGACGTACGCCATCCGCCTATACGCAGAGGCAAAATGCGGGCCCAAGATGCGGTAGCGCATCGAGCTACGGAGCGTCGCCAGTCCAAGGGACGTTTCAATCGGTAAGTGGGCTTCATAAGAATTCATTCAGATAATGGCGTCTGACGTGCTTGTCCGTAGAAAGCCAGCGAGCGCGCATTCGGCGCGGCGGGATTCTTCACGACTGGTGCTGCATGGGCGCACGGCGAAATCATAAATCATATGTGCGTTCCATTTCGTGCTTTGTCGGCCGACATTCCTCGATTGACAGAATTCGACTCGAAGTGAGATGAGTCTTCAAATTGGACGAGTCTAAGTATAACGGGATATGACTTCCCAGTCCAGTCTATCGAGACTGCGTCAGGTATGGTTCAAGGGCGAAGGGAGAAATTGATCGCGCTGATTCTGCCTTTTTCCTGCTGAGTGGTACTCACAAACTTTATAACAGTGGGATGTTAAGATACTTAGTATGAAGAATTCAGAGAGAATTGAGGCTTTGAAGCTTGACAGACTTCTGGGAACATTCAACGTGCAACGTTCAAAACCGAGTCGTTTTGGACGTTTGAATGAGCAGAAGAGAGATTGATTAACTGATGATCATACCTATTATTTAATATGGTACTCCACTCAGACAGTCGTCCGACCTTGACGCGCAAGTAGTCGGTTGTTCTTGGCGATGGAATATGACGATGCACAGCTCTACTTCTTGATAGTTGTACTGAATTTGAAATTCGAAACAAAACGCAAGTCATACTTGACATCCACCGAAATACCATGATAACTTGACCCTACCATCGTACTGGAGAAAGAAAATCGCCATCGAACCATATCATACGCAGGTGGCACTGACTCAGAGGGAATGTATTCAGAATCTACTTCCATCCAAATTCTGTTCTACTGACGGAGATTGAGCTTGAGCTCCTTTGGAACGTTGTCGGCGCAGATACGAGAACATGATGACCGCCAAAACCAAGATCGCCACACCTCCCACAACCCCACCAACTATGGCACCAGTATGAGTAGCCTTAGACTGGGCATTTTCCTGATTGTCTCCAATTGCTGGTTGCGTAGCGGAATTAGAACCAGTGGTGCCTATGGACGCAGTCGTAGTCGACGTAGTTGTCAGATCTGGCATCGTCGTCGCGGTGGATGTACTGTACCATTTCGACCGATCGTTCAAATCACGCATCACAAGGGGTTGTGAACTGAACAAATATGTAATTCGTCACGGATCACAGGCATGAGTGAACAATGGTGTAAATGAAATTTATTACCCTCAAAAATGTGCAAAAACCTTCATATAATTTAGTACTTACAGCTGGGTACAAGTCTAGGCTTTGGGGTTCATTACTGCTAGTTGTCTGCTAAAAAAAAAAATTTGCTCACTGGCAGTGAACAATTTTTTTGGCGCATCACGCATCACATCATCTTGTGAACACCAGGTTCTGTGAACTTTGGGCATCACGCGTCACAGGCCGTGAACGATTGGTCGAAATGGTACAGTATTGCCAGTGGTGCCAATGGACACAGTCGTAGTCGACGTAGTTGTCAGGTCTGGCAGCGTCGTCGGGGTGGATGCACTGCCAGTGGTGCCTATGGACCCAGTCGTGGTCGACGTAGTTGGCATATCTGGCATCGTCGCTTGCGAGGAGAACGAAGGAGTGTAAACGATATAATCCAAGATAAAGATTTGGTTTTGGATGTCAGTAATATTTAAAACGAGCGTATAACTAGACCTCACAGTCACAGACAGTCGTGGCCGAGCACATAAACGAATTCACTGGCCCGCCCGTGAACACATTCTGGCACACACCCGGCCCAAAAGTGTCGGTACCCCCCTCGCCCTCCACGAAAGCGCAGTTGTTGTTCTCGAAGTACGTCACGCAATGCGAGTTGCTGCCATCAACACTGCCAATCTGGGAAAGGGCCACCGAGTCAGTGCACAGATGCGGTGTTTGGGCAGTGGTCGTGTGCGCCTCACCATAAGAGAATGCCTGCCCGCGAACAGGTGGCAGCTGCTGTCGCACTGGACGGTGTCGCCGACGGAGTCATTGCAGAAGCTGCCGTCGAACGCGACGATCGTGTCAGCGTGTGCGGAGAATGCGAAGGTCGCAGCCAAGAGAAGTGAAGCGAAGAAGTACATTGTCTCTTGTACTGCTGTGGGTTGAGGTGATCAATTTTTGGACCACCCTTTTGAACTTTTTCCCCGCAATTCGGGCGTGTGGGATGGGCACAAAGAAATTCTTGCCACCCTAGGGTGTATAAACACCGCTATCAACGGTAATTACTCTTTCTTTAGGCCTCGATACTGATGGAAGCTGTCAAGAACTTTGGGCAGACTGGGTTCTCGGCCTCGATTGAATAGATATTGTGTGATATGAAGGAGAATAGCACGTAAATCCGTTCGATCTATCTCTGGCAGGTGAATGGTGAGCCGTTTTAAGCCGCGTAGCCAGCTGTAAAACTGGAAGTCCAGCTCTCATGGCTTTCGTTGATTGATTGAAATCATTGGATTGTATTCATATGACTGTGGTTAAAAATATGCCTACTCTGAAATCTAATAGCTTTGGTTTACTCTACACATAATTCCAGTACCTGGTTTCGTAAATGTTAGTTCAGTGCGCTCTGAATCTATACTCATCACCACCATCGTGCCAAAGAGACAGCATTTGATTGCTTCAAAGAACGTCAATGGTGGACCGTGGTTATGGATCAACTGTGGGTATCCAACATAAGATGTGTAAATTTGAAGGTTTCTGATCGACTCTCATCTCATGCCTACAATTGTATGGGGTGTGAAAGAAAGGGGAGATCATGCTATTTGTGTGCTGATTAGCAGAATGGGCAAACTCTAAACGTGCCTCATTTGATTGAGTCCTGAGCCATATTTCAATAGGACTGTCACACATTGTCAACACGTAGCATGCAGCGCGGTCCATTGCCGCTTGCTGCGCAAGCGGTATGCGGCATATCTGTTATGGCAGATTGTAGAAAAACAAAGGGAATGTGTCTGGAGATTAGACCAGTGACAGGAGCACGGTCTAAGTATAATTATATCTCATTCATTGTAATATATATATATCTACCTAATAATATCATGCACCGACAAAGTACGCGACTAGCCGCCTCTTAAGATGCCTATAAAAAAGACGTCGTACTGGAGTAGAGGACCACCATGTCTTGTAAAAACCATATCATAAGCAGGCGGTACCGACTCGGCGACTCAGAGGGAATGTATTCAGGAATCACTTCCATCTAATTTCTGTTCCGCTGACAGCGAAGGCTGAGCTCCGTTGGAACGTTGTCGGCGCAGATACAAGAACATGATAACCACCAAAACCAAGATCCCCACACCTCCCACAACCCCACCAACTATGGCACCAATAGAAGTAGACTTAGACTGCGCATTTCCCTGATTGTCTCCGAATGCTGTTTGCGTAGCGGAATTGGAATTGGTAGAGAGGTTAGTCGGGGTGGATGCACCGCCAGTGGTGCCAATGGACCCAGTCGTTGTCGACGTAGTTGTCAGATCTGGCGTCGTCGTCGGGGTGGATGTATTGCCAGTGGTGCCAATGGACACAGTCGTAGTCGACGTAGTCGACAGATCTGGCGTCGTCGGCGTGGATGTGGATGTACTGCCAGTGGTGCCAATGGACACAGTTGTAGTCGACGTAGTTGTCAGATCCGGCGTCGTCGCTTGCGAGGAGAACGAAGGAGTGTAAACGATATAATCCAAAGTAAAGAATTGGTTTTGGATGTCAGTAATATTCAGAACGAGCGTATAACTAGAACTCACAGTCACAGACAGTCGTGGGCGAGCACATAAACGAGTTCACTGGCCCGCCCGTGAGCACATGCTGGCACACACCCGGCCCAAAAATGTCGGTGCCCCCCTCGCCCTCCACGAAAGCGCAGTTGCTGTTCACAAAGTACGTCACGCAATGCGCGTTGCTGCCGTCAACGCCGCCAATCTGGGAAACGGCCACCGAGTAAGTCCACGGATGCGGCGGTGGGGTTGGGAAATGCTCGTGTGCGGCTCACCATAAGAGAATGCCTGCCCGTGAACTGGTGGCAGCTGCTGTCGCACTGGACGGTGTCGCCGACGGAGCCATCGCACAAGGTGCTGCTGAACGCGACTATCGTGTCAGCGTTTGTGGAGAATGTGAAGGTCGCAGCCAAGAGAAGAGAAGTAAAGAAGGCATTGAAGTACATTGTCTCTTGTCAATGTACCGCTGTGGGTTGAGGTGATCAATTTTTGAACCGCCCTTTTGAACCCGCGATTCGGGCGTGTGGGATGGGCGTGAAGAGATTCTTGCCACCCTAGGGTGTCAACGGATTGATAAACACCGCTTTCAACGGTAATCAGTCTTTCTTTAGCCCTCGATTCATCAGAAGTTCACGTTTGGCATGTGCGCTTTTTTACGCTTTTTTACTTGCCACAAGTCAAAAAGTAGAAAAGTTATAAAATAAGGAAATAATCTTGCTACATATATACTATCCCAATTCTCAGAAATATGTAAATAAACGTGTTTTCACTCCCACCTAATTCGGGAGGACAAGACGTAATAGAAGGCGCTTTTTTGGAATTGGTACCTGGCTTTTCTCAAACGCGGCTTTTTCGCTTGACAATGTTCGTGACATGGAGGCCGAGGTCAGCGCTGGTCAGCGCCAAGTCAGCGCCCTCTTAGGCTAGAACGCATGACACACACGCGCAAGCGCCTCCGCAGCCCACGATCCACTGACGCGCTCCCCACTGGCAGCCCCGAACCGAGCTCTCGCAAGCCCCGAAAGCGACCTATCATGACAGCATCAGCATCAGACGCGCTGCTCAGTGCTCATCACGAATTGCAGGCGACTGCATGCACCCTGGGTATTCCGACGCGGCTTGTGGAAGACCTGACGTGCTGATGGCGAAGTCTTCGATAAACGTCCAACGACGTTAGATGGGAAGAAGGAAGCGGCAGAAAAGAACATTGCAAAGCGTGCATCAGACAGGTTGATGTTTTAGTTCAGAACTTATGAATAAATATACTATCGAATTCGATATCGTTATGTTATTATTGGACAGATAAAAACAGCCAACTATAGCTCTTCTCCTGAGTTGCTGTTCTTCTTTTTGCCATCGTCGACGGGTAGACACAGTGCTGGTGAAGTTCCCGTAAACTCGTATTCGCATTTTTCTAGCTCCGGCACTGTTAGAATGGACCCACCTCGAGCGATCCACATTAACCATAGCCTACGCATTGCAGGCCACTACCTCGCGCTTTGCATCTGCCCCAGAGCGTAATAAGAGTAATAAGCGAGCGGCACCAGGTCATCTACATATTTCAGCTCGTTGAAGTCGACCATGCGCACACGAACACCGCAAGTCAAACACAATCACGGAATGCATAAAGTGTAGCGGCCCAAGAGTAGCAGCGGCCAGAGTCGAGCAACTGCAGAAAACAAAGAGAGTTCGGAATGCACGAGAGTATACTCCGTACATAACACAGGGAACGACAACGCGCGACGGCTTGGCGTCAACTGTTGGAGACAGACGTTAGAAAGCAGGAAGGCGAATCGAGTGGGTGAGCAAGTTGCTTCTCACCGGTAGACTGTCCTCTGCATATAACCGCGTGCTCATTTTTTCGACAGAAATACCAGCAATTGTCACGGTTCAAACCTCACAGAGCACAATGACGGCGGCCAGACGAAGATAGACGCAACGAAGACAGACAGACGAGGTGCACAAAAGGCGTGTCGGGAGGCGCCCCGCCAGAGGCTGGGTCTGATCGACACCGAGAAGCACCCGACACGCAGGCGGGCATCACTGAAACGGCTCGCGTGCACCGCGATGAGCGCACAGCCGAGAACGCCGAGGCGCAGGGTCCATTCCTCGCGCGGTTTTGTCAATCCGCGTACGAACTGGAGTGCGCCGCAGCTAAACGGAATTCATGTATTAAGGGGAGAGCGGCGCTGAGCGCGAGATGAGTCCAAAACCACCGTCGTATCAAAGAAGATGGAGGATATCCTTGGTAACGTGGGTCGGCTGAAACCTGGCTAACAGGAACGGAGATAGGGCGCTGCCTAGACTAGCGGAAATGGACACAGAGAAAGCGAGAAGGCATATACGACAGGGGGTGGGCAGCGTACGAGAAGAAGAGAACAGCCACGCTGCTGGGATATATCCATCGTAGGAGCAGGCCGGAATAGGAGAGAACGCCGACCCGAAGATAGATATTCGAAGGGGCATAACGAGGTCCACGGAATTCAGAACGCAACGAAGGCGGGCAGTAGGCGATAATGTTGGATCACAATCGATATTTGCAAGGAAAGACGGGGGAAGGAATAGGAATGTCATGGACATGGACATCGAGACGCGGTCAAAGCTTCAAGAAACCGCAAGTGTGCCGCCCGCCATACGAACGGGACGTCAAAACTGAGGATAAAGTCCTACGGAGAAGAATGAATAAGTATATGCATATAGGCACGCCATACGAACAAGACTCACTTCACGAAGGTATAAAATACAGCGAGTAAGCTGGGCTCGAGAAACGGGCGCAGTGGATAACGTGAAGCGAAATTCACGACCGGCGCCCGCCACATCCAAGCCTCCCGCTGGTCCCATTGTGCTCTATCGCTGCCCACATGCCCGCATGTCTACCTTTTCTTCTTCAGCTTGCCATCGCACTTTGGTCCGACTTCACCGCCCGATGCACGGCGTACGCGACTCAGCGCGCGTACAAGCACCAGAATATCCGTTCTAGCTGGCGGCACATGCACAGAACCAGAGACCGAGCATGGAATGGACGCGAACGACGAAGCAGCCGTGGTAGAAGGTGCTGGCGAAAAGAGTTCGGATGCTGGGAATGCGCACTGGAGGGTGCCACGATGCGCTATCAAAGTGGAAACATCGACTTCTGGAAAAGAATTCAATGATTATCGATTAGGAGGGAAATGAAGCACGATCGTTTACTTACTTTCATCGTCGAGCTGCGTCGAGTCCTCTCCTGTCCGACAAGTGGCGCAAATTGAACATTACACGAGATGTTGAGTAGGGCGCTTTGCTCGACGCGCCGCAGGGCCGCACCGTGTGCTGTCATCGCGTGCCTTGCAGACTCAGTAGAGGTTCTGGGGCGGACGGGTTCAGGCAGAGGCGGTGGGGCGTATGTCGGTGCGCGGATGGAGCTCGGGCGATGAATGTGCTGCGCTGCGGCGAGGAGGGGACAACGCGGTGAGTGGCAGAGTGCACGAGTTCGGCCAGAGGTTCGAGCGCCGATGCGATGAGTCATGTGATGGCGGTTCATCGATTTCATTCTCCTCCTCCTCCAGTCCTCCTCTAGTCCCTTCTCGATGCTCATGCGATACTCACTCCCCACCCTCACTGTGCGCTGCCCATCCACATACACCAACGACGCGGACGTTTCCGGTGCGTTCCCGTACCCAGTCCGCATGCTCATCCCACCACCATCCCCTGGAGACCACGTCCCGCCCCACTCGTCGCCGACGCGTACCGGGCTCCGAGATCCTGCGGGCTGTGCGGGCGCGTGAGGCGCGCATTGTACTTCCCCACCGGGCCTACACTGCGCCGGCCCCGCGTCCGTCCGTTGCTTGCTTTTTCTGTGCGATCTCGCGAGCCCGTCGCCGACGTCGACCTCTGGCCAGCCTCACCGCCTGTCAGGTGGCGCGTGCCCCACGCCCTCCGTCTCCGTCTTGCGCTTCGTTCTAAGTACCGCATGCCTGCTCGGGTTTCCATCGCGGATCATGAGACTGCCACTATCCGATCCCGCGCCGGTGTGAGTGTCCTTCGAAGAGGCAATCGCACCCACGTACACATACGTCAAGCAAGAAGCAAGCGGGTGTGCGCTGTGGGCCGCATCGTACCACAGCGCGCATTGCTTGACTGCGGCAAGGAGTCTTTAGATTGGCTCTTCGTAGTGGCAAATGCCAGTGCATGGGGCGGATAGCTGATGCGCTCCTCTCCTTATCTTATCTCGCTCAATCAAACTTCATATGAATTATGGCGCACAGGCTGAATTTCGACTGACTCCCATCTGCAACGCGTATATTTCAGAAGCGCCGGCCGAGGAGTGTACCAATCACTGGCGCATACCGCAGCATCGGGAACACGTCTCCCAAGATGCGTTACCCGCATTGAGCTAAGGAGCGTTAGGGAACCTTCTCGACGGTAAGCGGCTTTTACAGGATTCATTCAGATATGCGTCTGACGTTCTAGGCCATAGAGAGACAGCGACCGACCTTGTGCAGCGTTTCGCAGATCCAGAACTCGACGACAAAGACCAGGGCGCGCCCATGACACGTACGGGGTCAAATTCAAAGTGGTGTGCACCGCGGCACCTGGCGGGCGACGCCTGAGAGTGGGGCGTCGTCGGCACCACGGAGGTACGCCCTCCGTCTCCGTCTTTCGCTTCGTTCCACCGCATGCCTGCGCGGGTTTCCGTCGCGGGTCATGGGACTGCCACTATCCGATGCCGCGGCTCGCCCTTCGAATTTGAGGCAACCGAACCCAGATATGCATACCTCAAGCCAAGCTAGCGGGTTGTGCGCTGTGGGTCGCACCACAGCCCGCGTTAACGCTTGACTGTGCTGCACTTGTCCGGAGTTCTAGATTGCCTCCGAGTCTTCGTCAAAGGACGCACTCTCCTTATCCGCTCTCTCAGACCGCATATTAACAGGCTGATTTTCGACTGACTCCCATCTGCAACGCATTTATCTATCCCAGAAGCGCAGTCCCGGGAGTGTACTGAGCACACAGCGGTCGTACCGCAATCAAGAACATGCGGACCCAGGTGCGGGCGCGCATCCAGCTCAGGCGCGTCAAGACTCAATAGTGCCCTGGCGCGGATTCTGGTCGACTGCACCCCCCCAAGCCGAAGTAAAACACCCCAGTTACGAACAGATGGCATACTCTCTCGAACCTTCTGCGCTCCCGTTATCTTTCACTTACGTGGTGCCGCTTACTCTTTTCCCCGTCCCATTCCTCCGAACGCGTGTTGGATATGCTGGCCTAATTTCAATTTTTCGAGACGCTCTCGGACCTGATCACCCACAGCGACGACGCGTCAAACCTC
The DNA here is from genome assembly GCA_014925825.1 of Pholiota molesta. Taxonomy (NCBI): domain Eukaryota; kingdom Fungi; phylum Basidiomycota; class Agaricomycetes; order Agaricales; family Strophariaceae; genus Pholiota; species Pholiota molesta. The sequence goes on from JACGCK010000040.1 coordinate 109,754, forward strand.
AGTATACTCGCACTGAATGCGCGCGCAGTCGTGGTCAATTTTTCGATTTTTCGATTCACTTCTTCTCTTATGTGTGTCTGATGTACATATCCAGATGGCCAACGTATACGTGACGCATATTTCAAAGACCACTGCAACAAAATCAGCGCCTGCCTCAACCACACGAAGCATCCTACAAAGCATCCGAGCCCTCCACGCCTCCATCGCCGAAATTCTGCATGCGAACGGCGCGAGGGCAGGTTTCGATGCGCTCCTGCACGGGGGTTTCACTACAGGCATTGACAAGGACAGCGACCGCAGTGGGTTCGTCGTACCGCAGCATCAAGAACATGTGGACCAAGGTGCGGTCGCGCATCCAGCTCAGGAGCGGAGTCAATAGTGCCTTGGCGCAAATTCTATTCGCCTTCGGACGGTAAGTGGGTTTTTATGGCGATGCATTCATTCAGATAGATATGTGTTCTGACGTACTTAATCCCATGGAAAGATAGCGATCGGTCTTCGCAAAGGAGAACCCAGCTAGACGACAGCGATCCGCCAGCGAGCCCCGACGCGGACGGTATCAAAGCGGTGTGCACCGCGGCACCTGGCGGGCGACGCATGAGCGCGGGCGGGCGCTCACTTCCATCGCGCATTGTGTATACTGAGCACGGAAACTCAATGCAATATCGAAAGTAAAGGAACGTGAAGTGAGGGCAATCGAGCATCGGTATATACGCCAAATCTTATCTTCGCATTATATATAACATCGTAATTGATTTGTGTACTACAAATACATGGTAAGGAAATGCATTCCATGGCGTCCAAGCGCGCTTCTCTCAACAGCGTCGTATTCACTGGCTTGGCGATTTTCGGGCATGCCGTTCTTATTTCTCAACCTAAAAATGATAGGGTCCTCCGTCGAGACTTTGCGCTTGTACCCGAGAGGTGTGACCATTCCTGTAGTCTCCTTGTGAACGATCGCGACAGCAAGGCAATTTTTGGGAATGAGGATGTTGGATTCATCGCCTCTGCAATTAAGTATAGCGAACACGAGTCGTGTAGGCGTATTGAACCCTAGATCTGCTGTGGTCGGATCAAGAACTCCAAATGCATCTAGGACGTTGTAGGAATCAGGCAGGTAGGAATCAATTGAAATGGGGTGAATTTTGACAGTAGCATAATAATCGCCAATAGAGGCGTATGCCGTTGTCGAGGAATTCGTGGGTGCTGCCGGTAGAATTAACACGGGTATACGAAGGCCCAAGTGCGTGAGAGCTAAAGGCTCTATCAATATCGCCCGCGCGAAGTTCAACTTGTTGTTCGAGTAGCGCCGAGCATAGGCATCCGGACTCGACGGAAGGAGAGCGGACACATCTGTTTTATAGTTGCCTGCCCAATTAAAGATATCCAAGATGTCGGATTTAGTGCTTAGAATCTCTTTGAGAAGGCGAACGAATGCGAGCTTGGCTCCTTCGCCGTATGCGATTGACATGTTGACGTCGAAAATCCCCATGAGCGAATAAGCCGCATCCTCTCCGCGCGTTACTTGGCGCTTTGCTGCCCAGTGCATTTTGCGCGATATCGGAACCGTGGCGGGGGAGATAAGCTCCTTCGCAGTAATTGTGGTCGCTAGCTTAATCCTTTTCTGAACCTCAGAGTCTTCCTTGTCGTTTAACGAAGACGTTCCAGTCAGCTTGCTCCAGTCTTTTCCATAAAATTTGATGCGTTGGGGCGCAAGAAGCTCCTGTAGCGTCCATCCGCGTGTAAACCAGGGGTCATTGTTCATGTTCCAGAGGGCGGTGGTCTCCCCAAGGTAAGTGATACAGATTTTCGCGCCTCGATACCACTTGTACATGGAGCGAATCGATTCATCAAGCTCAGCGCTGCTCTCCTTGTTGATGCAGACGGTGTCCATCCAGCCAAGGGTAATTTCATGGTCATCCATAGCGACTTTGCAGAAGTTGACCAGCTTTCGATATCCTGTGTGCGTGCTGAGGTCGAAGGCGCCCTGGTGCCAGTCTTCGTATGTCACCTCGCCGGGAGCCGAACACAGCCAGGTGTGCGATAGGATAGCATACACGGCAATTTCGGGTACCCAGGTATGGGGAAGTGTTCTGAAGGACTGGGATCTGAATCTATCGCTTATCTCCGAGGCAAGGTATGAGTAAATACCCGCCCTATCTAGCAGCGTGATACTATCGATTCCGACTCGTGTTTTGTTGATGCATAGCAGGCGGATGGGCATATCGTTGAAGACGTGTGCTCTGAGATCTGATAGTACCTCTCCGAGCGGGTCAAAGTTCAGGGGCGTGGAATGTATACCTGAATTACTGTTATTTACTTTTCCTTTAACACTCAGCAAAAGGTAATCTGATTCACCGGCGTTGCTCACGGCCACGAATGTCTTTTCATCTGGCAAATATGTATTTTTCGATAGCTGCGCATCCGAAGATTTGTCTTGTACTAGATAAATGGGAATGATGAGAAGGTGTTTGAATTCGGGGGAAAAACAATACCAAGGTTATCGACTCCTTTGATTGTCAACTTTTCCGGCACTGTGTCGATGGTCATACATGTACAGCCTCCCAATTAGCAATGGCCTCTGCTTGAATACTCAAGAGCCAGTACATACCTTCCGGATGAACGGTCTGTGTCATCGCTTCCTGATTATCTGACTGAGAATGATCGCGAATGATGCAGGCTATGTATTTCTGGAGCGCTGCGAGAAATGCGTCAGCTTCGGGCCCAACAGGGACCCTCTCTGAATCTAAAATACGAATGAAATACTTTCAGTCCTACGCTGCTGAATAGAAGAGACAATCGACCTTTGCTGTCAGGCATAACTGCCTTGATGAGAGGAACGACCACATTATGGAGAGCCGTGAGCAACATTTGAGCCTGGGCGTTCGAAGACGTGGCAACTTATGTACCATCGATAAGGGTAAATTGTTCTGGAAGAGAAAGAAAATTACCTTCTGGTACATGAGCCTCAGATGGCTTGCTGAAGTCGACTCCAGCTCGAGTATTACTAAGTGACGACATAATGTGACGACGAAGGGAGAGTTTGTACAATTTGAGCTGTTGGGGGTGGGATGAGTTCACGTTAGTTAGTATTGAGTTCTGATCAATTGTATAACGTACTAGCGGTGAAAAGTACAGTGGTTCTCAATGATGCTCGAAGCGAGAGAAAGGTTCAATGGGACATGCATCGTTATCATTGATATCTCGTGGCCATACTGCGGCAGTGACCGACTCCCACCTTCGCCGAATTTAATTATAGCAGTTTGTAAACTTTGAATAATCGCCAAATGACACAAATAGTTGTCGGGGCTTCGGACATGGACTTCCAAATACAATTTACGCACACACCCAGCTCATGCCCATGCTCCCATTGGAAGATGGTATTCTCTCTCAAGTTTCAACTTCAGTGCTCAGTAATGCTCAGAAAACGTCCGTCTTCCAACACCCCCGGCAACTCACCCTCTGACGCACGCATCATGGTCTGAGCCAACCTGTCTGGAAAAACTGACCGTATTTCGACCATAGATTACTTGAATGGCCAGAACGCAAGTCCAACCGATTGGGCAGGTAGAAAAACCCGTGCGTGCGTGCATGCACCGGATGCGTTTTGCACGCACTTTGCACGTACGCTCACTCATACACACGCAAGCACGTCAAGGTGCCATATGTGTGCTACCCAACCATTCTTTTATCTGGTATTTACAGCCTTCGTAGTACGCCACAATTTTATAAATACAAATGTCAGAGTTTACAGTGTGATTTCGAAGTTGTAGCGGGCAGTTGCGAACTATGAGTACTTGAGTACGGGCCGTCGTCTCCAAACCTCTCCGACTCCACTTTCTGGCTCGTTCTGTTTTCTATAAAACGAGTAACCATCCTCCTCATTCCCTCAGTCCCATATCCATTTGAACGTCCCTCGTTGTTTGAGACATGGTTTTCAAATCCTATCTCGTTTACCTCTCTCTTGCCTTACCGCTATGGGCTGCTTGTGAGTCGTTGAACACGATGCTGGTCCTTTTTCGGTGTTAACGTATCGTCCTATACAGCTATAAGTAGCCCAGATTTTAGTCTTCCACCCCCTCTGCTGTGCCCCGAGCTCCCAAAGAACCTCACGCTCACCTCCGACGCAAAACTTCCGAACCCATTCGAATTCGCCGCAAGTTGCACGCCTATCGAAACGAAGGCGCAATGGTCCTGCCGCCGCGAGGAGATTAGTTAGCTCTTTCAGCGCTATGAATTAAGAACGCTCCCACCTAAGCCAGATTCGGCGACTGGTACACTCAGTGGCAAGACCCTCACCATCGACATCACCCATGCCGAACAGTCGAACTCGTTCAACGTCACCGTGACCTTGCCCACCGACAGCACCGCGCCCTTCCCAGGTGTGATTGGCATCGGCGGCATCAGCGTTCCCATCCCCGCAGGCGTGGCCACTCTCGTCTTCGACAACGACGACAGCCTCTTCCATGACGGCGTGGTCCTGGGCCATCAGCCGAATCATCGACGTCTTCGAGCAGACGCCGGAGGCCAATATCGATATCAAGAGACTCGGTGTTACGGGCTGCTCTCGCAATGGCAAAGGCGCCTTCGTGGCCGGAGCCTTCGACGCATTGCCCTCACCATCCCACAGGAGTCAGGATCGGGCGGCGAAGGATGCTGGCGTATCTCCGACTGGATGCTCGCCAACGGAACCGACACGCAGACCGCTTCCGAAATCGTCCAGGAGAATGTATGGTTCTCGCTCAACTTCGCCAACTTCGCCAACGACGTCGATGTGCTCCCTTTCGATCACCACATGCTCGCGGGGCTGATCGCTCCCCGAGCTCTATTCGTGATCGACAACACGGGGATCAACTGGCTGGGGCCCGAATCCAACTTCGGTTGCATGAAGACCGCCAACAAGATATGGCAGGCCCTGGGCGTTCCGGACAATATGGGATTCTCGGGTGTTGGAAACCACGACCATTGCGCGTTCCCGGCGTCACAGCAGCCAGACTTGGACGCTTTCTTCAACAAGTTCTTCTTTGGCCAAAACACGAACACGAGCGTCATCGAGACTGACGGTCCCAACGACTTGGGATTCGTTGATTCCGATTGGATTGACTGGGAGGTGCCTCGTCTTCGTTGAGTAGTGTCCTGATTCTGCTTTGTAGCCTGCATGTAGCCTATGAATCGCTTTGAAATCAAAGGTTTATATTACTTCAATGGTTTTATTGACAACATACCTTGAGCACGAGCGTCCATGGCTGTCCATGGTATGAAGTCGATGAGAGTCGACGACTGCGAAGTTCCGTCGGCAAGTCCCGGCCGTCTCGACTCTCGACAAACGGGCAAACCATTCCTTTTTGGGATAGTCAGAGTCCTATTTGGGCTACTCGCATCTTGCCGACCTTCTTCACCACCCTGCAATGCAGCCGCCAACGGACTTGCTTTCGAACGGACAAGCCACGTACGTTCTTTCAACTGGTGCACGAACCACCATGGAGGGTATAAGAAGGGCCGCAAATATTCCTCTCATTCCTCAGTCGAACGCCCACTTTCGTCTGTCATCTCCACCTCACTCATCAGCTCCTTCACTTTTTGGTTTTGAACCTATTCTTAATCACTCTCCACCAACAAAATGTTCTCCAAGCTCGCTTTCTTCACCGTTGCCGCCATGGCCGTCTTCGTCGTTGGCTCTCCCGACGGCGGTATCTCCAACTCGTGCAACACCGGCAAAGTGCAGTGCTGTTCGTATTTTACCGCTACCTTCTTTCATCTACCCTCGCTGACTTTCATTCAAATTATCGACACATAGGCAACTCCCTCCAGCAGGCTAACAGCCCGCAATACTCTGGATTCTTGGCGCTTCTTGGCGTTGCCGCAGGAGACATCACCGGCCAGCTGGGCGTGAACTGCAGCCCCATCAGCGCCATCGCCGTCGGAGGAGGCTCTTCTTGCACTACCCAGCCCGTCTGCTGCAGCAACAACAACTTCAGTGCGTTTTATTTTTCATGCTCCAATCTGAACTTAGTCATTAACTTGGCTTTTCACAGACGGTGTTATCGCTATTGGATGCAGCCCCGTTAACATTGCTTAATATTTTGAGGCTCTGATCTCGCTGTCGGCTCGCATTCGCTTTGAAGTTTTGTGGATGACGAGCTTATTACTTTAGTTGATTCCATTATTTGAGGGGTTCGAATAAGTAAATTACAAGCCACGTACATATCTTACTAGAGTGCAAATTATTTTGACGTTCATCAACTCAATCATGTGTCCCACTCTTCAATAAGCTCGCTCGATAATTTATCTCAAGAATTTGCGACTGTTCTTGGACTGTTCAACTTATTCCATGGATTGAATTTGCAGTACTTTCTGCTTCGAAGGTTTTATCAGCTCCCAAAGATTCCTTCGTTCGACCTAATGGCGCCTTCTCGTAACCAAACATCTATTCTTTACTTTAGGGGCAGGTAGAAAAACCCGTGCCACGCGTGCATCGTGCGTGCGCCGGATGCGTTTTGCACGCACTTTGCAGGTACACTCACTATGTGTGCTACCCAACCATTTATTTATATGGTATTTACAGCCTTAGTAGTACGCCACAATTTTCTAAGTACAAATGTCAGAGTTTACAGTGTCTGAGGGGCATAGAGAACATAAAGAATGGCCCGCTTGCCGAGTGAAGGTGTAAGTGTGGTCAATCTTCATTAAAGTTTCCCATTCTACAGCTTCCTGTTCTACAATGACAAACTTTCCAATATGTACATCCCATTTTATTTGCATCTGCACAATTACATCCCATTTTATTTGCATCTGCACAATGCTTGAGTGTGTAACTGTATCCATACCGATTTCGCGCGCTCTTCGAGTTTGCGTCGCATTCGAGTCGCACCGAACTCGGCATCATCACCCGTGTTCCTGGACATAGCCACACGGCGCCTTGACAGCGACAAGCGCCTGCCCCAACCGATAGTACTTATCCCGTTCTGCAAGCTCGGCCGTCCTGGAATCTGCGGCAAGCTCTCCCCGTCCAACGATGCTTTCCAGCTGAGGGTACCTCTTGACCGCTACGACCTGATCAAGAAATTACAAGGCAAGATTGTGATTCAACTACAGTTTACAAAACGATACCAAAGAACTCACGATAATACAATCGAGTTCAGCGCCTCAGCGACAGCCTTCCTCAACGCCTCCTCCTCCATCATCCTTTCCAGCTCCGGCCACGAGCGCACAGGCGGTACCGCGGTGTCCTCGCTATCCATGCTTCCGTCCCTTCCTTCCAAGACCTCATCGAAAAATTCCCCCGCACCGCTCGTGTGCAAGATTCCGGCGATCGCGGCGTGCACCGCGAGGTAGTCGGGGTTCGGCAGCGCGATGCGCTCCGTCTGGTTCCCCGTGTGGGTAGAGCTCGCCGTCGCGCTGACGTCGTCGCTGTGGTCTGTGAGAACGACAAGGTTGTCCTTGGGTAGGCGGCATAGACATCCATCGCTGAAATCTATAAAGGTGTACACGTCGGGCGTCTGGATGTAAGTATCGTCAGACATCAGAAGGGCATAGGAGATGATGAACCCGACCGCCGTTTTCTTTAAGCTCCACCAAAAGGAGCCGAATGCATGGTGCATAGCTGTTAGATGGGTCGTCAATGTGGTTATTCAGTTCGTCGAGTGTCTCGAATTGAAGATGAGTCAGATGGGCGAGTATATCGAATGCGGTTTGGGCGGAGCTGAACTGGATGGTAAATGACGCCTGGTAAGCGAGAGATACCGTGAACGGGTAGCCAACGCACAGAATCTAACATTTCATCGGTGGCAAGATTATTGACGAGCCTACAAAGAATGTGGGCCTTTCGTAGTTCCACTTTTAAGACGCCTTTAGTCCGCTTGGGGTGCGACAGATCTTGAAACTCCGTTACAGGACACCGATACCCATCTCGTGCTATCACCTTGGGCTGCATCAACAACGCGATATTCACGCCCAGATATGTCTACGCACGCGTTTGTATGAGGACGGGCTTCCGCTTCCTCCCGTCCCGCCAGATGACTTGCTTTGAAAAGGGCAGCCGGATTCACGAAGATTCCGATTGGCGTGGTTCTCATAGTGCATCCCTGTTTTAACTAGGAAACACGTCAGGGCTCAGAGGATATCCATCGCGAGGTAGCAGCGCCCACAAACGAATAAGAAGTGCGTCAGCCATGTAACACCGAGGGATACGAGTGCGTGAACCACATCGTCATCGTCGCCGCCTTTCCCGCTGCACGCTATGACGGCGGACGCGACGTATCGCGTTCCTTTCGCGCCCCCGCAATCTTGTGCAAACGCAAGCATAGCACTCATAACGGCATCGAGGTTCAGGGATACGGGCCCATTTTTGTTTTGATGCCGGTAGGTGTTCCCGGGGCTGGGGATGAGCTTTTCAGTGATCAGTTTCCGTGCGCCGTCGACCAGCGTTTGCAGATCAGTCTGGCTTTGTTGGATACGGGTGATCTTTCCCCGGAGACTCTCATAGACTTCGACAGAGGCGCGTGAAGCTGAAGGAATGCAGGTAAGTGGGTACCTGCGTCGAAGGAAATATTCGTTGTCTACCATGTGGAATAGACATTCAAGGAGCTGAATAGTAAAACGAGTTGCGTGACGAAGTTCAAATTCTGCCCTGCCGTTGGATGCCGACGAGACAAACAAACAAAAAGTTCGCGTCAACAAGAAGTACGCGCGCCGCGGCCCATGCCCAACTTCAACAACTTCAACAAGCCATGCCATCCTCCAGACCTTCATCGATATTTACAATCTATTATCCTTCTCAAGTAAACCACAGAAAAATGGGCATGAAAACCTGGTTTCGCGTCCTTTGCGCACTGTAGACGATTCGGATGATGACGACGACGACGACGACTGGGACTTGTTGTGGGGAACATGGCTTGAGGTGAGTACAGCGCCTTGCCTCACCCATGAACTCTCTCAACCAAGCGATATCTGCGCTTCTGTCTCCAGCCCGAGTTGAGCAAGATTTCAACCGATGTCTACCACCCAGGCAGTTATGCGCTATCTTTGATTGATGTCAACGTCCAAAATAACGCGTCCGAGTTCAATGGCCTTCCTGTCGCAGAGCTCCTGCAAATCGACTTACTGCTTCTTACGACATCAGAATCTTACCGGTGTCCTCCTCTGGGCCTTTGCTTCTCGATTCCACCTCTTCTTTCAACCCATCGACATGTCAACGCAATACTAGTCGCTTTGAAGTCGATTTGCATCACCATTCACATATGGTACGCACTCTTTAGGTTTCTCTACCACTCTTTTTATTCCGTGTATGGTGAATTTTGCTACACAGCACCATCTCGAACCTCTGCCTTATGTCCAGCTGGCTTAGCTCAGACTTTATGTCAGTACGCATGTTCCTCCTCGCCGTTCAGCATATCCCTGACTGATATTTGCTTTCAGCGACCCTCACATCGTCACGGATATCGCACCTAGCTTTACGCTCCTGCATGAACCCCGACAAAAATCTAGTCTGTTCTTACTGCGACGTACAAAACGATTGCCCCCCTGACGAGCGCGTCGTCAGTTGGGCCAGGGAAATTCGACCGGCAAGATGTGCTGCCTGGCGGCAACTGAGTCCTGTTTACTATTCCTCGACGTTCTTCGTGTGCCGCTCTTGGTAGTATGTCACCTTGCAAATTTTACGGCGCCGCTCCTAATAATATTTTAGGCCAAATTAGAACGAGTCTTCTATCCTCAGTTCTATTCCGGCCCATGTACCATGAACTCTTGCATCCAGTTTCGCGAGAATTATGGCCTGGTTGGTGCGCTTGTGGCAAGGCGGTGAGTAGCAATATAACGCTTTGTCTACGGCTTCCTCTCAAACGAACTTTGTTTATCTATCTCTAGGTGCCCTCTTTCTCATTTGACGCCTCTATTCACATTCCCTGTTGTATACTACTCTGGCTTAACTCAACCTCTTCGCTCATACCTGCGGTCCACCTCACTCGTCCGAAATTCGTTGATTTTCGTATTTCATGAGCGAATCACTACCTCTGGACATATCCCGACCTCGATTGATTGAATTGAGTGTATTTGCGTTTAAGGGTTCGGCATCGCAGCAGTACATGATCTTAGTGCGCGCTTCTTTCACCTTTATCGTTCCGCCGAGGCTTATTGAAAATATTTGTAGATTTATGCACCTTGATATATTCTTTTTGAAACTGCGACACGGGATGAATAAGGCGCATATCCTCATCTATGTTCTTCTAAAATTTCTACAATCAAAAATCCAGCCATTCTCGCATGTTTGCCAAGCACTTAAATGAGTATCAGAACCTGTTTTATTGAAATTATTCAAATCCGGTACTATCATACGCTTACGTCGCCTTGCCCGAAGGGCTTCTAAGACATCTAGGCGGGCACGTACTAGCGATAGGTTCAGTACACTTGATTGAATATCTGACAACGCTGAAGTTGGAGTCGAACATTCACCATGTCATGACTGGAAAACAGGCTGACAAGTGTGAGTAAGTATGTTTACACGCTGCATGCTGGACCCCCAAAATAGCGCCAATCTCCTTCCTTTCGCATCGAATATCACGCAAGCCCTCTAGCAGCAACACTGTCCGGTACGTGGAACTTGATGGTCCTATAGATATCCCCGACTGAATTCTGAATGTCTTTAGAGGACGAGTGGCATTCCTTCCGAGTTCAATATCAAGATGGAACAGTCTTCCAAATTGCGTAGCGATCATGTCCAAGATGGTGAGTTGGTACAACAGGAGCGAAAGAGTACGCTCACATCTAGCGATAGATCACAGATCCTCCAGCGCCCAAGCGCAGATGTTGCTCACGGCTTTGCGAAATGTGATCATACCTCTCGTTCAGACCGCGGTCCCAGATCGTCCAGGTCAATCTTCTCGCTTTTTCAAGTCCAACTTGGATCTGAGTTTTCATAGGTCTACACGACATTCCATTGGGGCCTGAAGCGGAGGACTTTCTTGCTGCACTCCAGAAGTATGTATCATCTGTTGTTCGGGATTGGTCGCATTCAGATAGCCAGGAAGGGATAACGCGAACGGTTGATTTGGAAGGTATGTAAAATCTCCCAATCACAGTTGATTCAAATACTAATATTGTTCCAAGAAATACGGTCGCCTACAACCGTGAATTCACCGGCTCAGGAAGCAAAGAAGTTCAGTATGGGCATGCAAGGTCTGCGACTTCTTCTTCGGAAATCATGCGCTTTACTCAATGTCGCAAAAATGCTCACGTTATCGTTTGCAGATACGGCTCAAGACCAAGTCCCTCCAGGAGCACGGGCATCGCAGCCTATACGTCAGGGCTCTGGCTCGTTTTCCATGCTCACAAGCGAAGAAGACGACCGATTCAACTGGATGCTGCAGACGCTACGCACACAGGTCTTCAATGAGATGCCTATCCGTCTTTTACGCTTCGATAAACACGGCTCCGACCTCAGCATCACTCTGCTAGACAGGACGGGGATTTATTCGCATCTCGCCGCGTTGCTCATGGACAAATTCAGTTCTCAGAAGGGTATGCCGGATATACGAGCCACTGCTGCGTACGCCATCTTATCCCACACTTGGCTTCGTTCGGCGGGCGGCGAAGTGACCTATGACGGCTGGCATCAGGGCGGCTTCGATCTTTCAGATCCAGGATATCGGAAGCTCGTCAACTTCTGCAGAGTCGCTACAGAGGATCATGGACTTACTCTCGGTTGGATGGATACCGTATGTATCAACAAGGAGAGCAGTTCGGAGCTCGACGAGTCAATTCGCTCCATGTACAAGTGGTACGAGAAGGCCAGAATTTGTATCGCTTATCTTTCCGAGACCACCGCCATTTCTGATATGGCGGAAGATGCATGGTTTACCCGTGGGTGGACGTTGCAGGAGCTCCTAGCGCCCAATCGTATCAAGTTCTACGCAAAAAACTGGAGAGCACTTCGCAAAGACGTGGTAAATGACACAGACGATCTCAAGATTACGAAAGTTATTCAACTGGCGACCACAATCACCTCGAACGAGCTCATTTCCTCCTCCTTGACGCCTATTTCACGTAAAATGCAGTGGGCGGCGAAGCGCGAAGTCACTCGCGAAGAAGATAGCGCTTATTCACTCATGGGCATCTTCAACGTCAACATGTCTATTGCGTATGGCGAAGGCGCCCAGCGTGCATTCATCCGCCTTGTCAAGGAGATTCTGAGCACAACAAAGTCCGATGTTTTGGACCTCTTTAACTGGGCCGGAGAGCGTAACGCGAATATCTCTTCCCTCATTCCATCGAGGCCACATGCTTACCTTCAGCGCTGCGCATTGAATCTCCAGCGAACGACATTGATGGAGCCGCTAACACTCACACACTTGGGTCTTCGTGTACCAGTGCTACTTCTGCCGGCAGCGCCTGTAAGGACCCACCTTTCATACATCTCTTTCGGCGATTACTACGCCGAATCCATCCAAATTGAAGCCGCTTTCTTTATGAATTTTCCTGGTCTCCCCAATTTCTACAACATCCTCGATGCCAAAGCTTTTACCGAAGCGCTACGATACGAGGATCGGCTCTGTAGAATAGCATTTGCCGTCTTAAATTTTGGAGGTGATGAGTCCAGTATCACCCTTTCGAACAACGATTGTCTCGCGGTCGCCCTATTATTCGATATTGACGTGGGTATAGCCACGCCTCTTGGATATAAGCGCAGAATTCCAACCACACGGCCCATTACCTTTAGACTCGAGGACAGAAACAACGTGGCGCCAGAACCGCATGATATAACTATCCAAAGCAGCCAGCTGGCGCGGCATGGGATGCAGTTTCTCACTATGTATTTGTGAATTTATGCATTTTTTTGTTCAAATTCTCAAATTCTGAACTCGATCTGTCATAATATTATAATCGTCGACTTGGTGTAAGACCTTGGTGGCCTGAGTGTAAATGTGGTGAATATGAGCGGGGTAAAATGAGAGTGAAAGTGTCAGTGAAAGTGTCATATCTGGAGCATCCTCCGATAGACAGTAGAAGTAAGGGCCTGGGCGGAACCAGCGCATTACAAGTGTTTTCTTTTTTATTGATGAATCAGAACCTTGAAAATCGGATGAACCTCATCGACACTTTGACCTTGCCTTTTCATCAATGAGTAACCAGCACCTCCTTACCCCCAAGCTTCCTGACGATGTTATCTTTCATGTCATTGAAGCTTCAGAAAGGAACGATTCTCCAGTCTGCATCGATTTTTGGGAACGAAGGTGCGGTGGTAGCTGATTCGACTGGCAGCGGCTTCGAGCCACGCTTGGATGACAGCGAAGGGAGCTCACCCAGCCCAGGACCTGACTCTTCGTACATCCGTAGGCTCTCGTCCGAGAGTATGGCTGTTGATGCAGTCCCGAATGAAGATGCGGCGGTACATGAATTCACTGGCGGACCTGTCAATGACCCTTCGTACATTCATTATCAACCTTTCTCCCCACGCGACGAATCGACTTGGTCAAGCTCAAATCCTGTTCCATTCGAGCGGGTTGAAGAGTCGATTAAGTACCCACATGCTGCGGTTGACTCGCAAACGATTTCGTCCTACTGACTCGTTCATTGTTGAAGTAGATTTTGGGACTCATGTATAGATAGCACACTCTACAAATGGGAATTGGCTGCAAATTTATCATCGCTCTACGTCGATGCGGCAAATGTCATGAAAATCGGTCGTCCGTCGATATTTGGTCGATATGGCAACGAAGGATGGGCCACTTATGAACGCTATTTTGGAACCAAAATACGATACGAGGTTGATACGAGGTTCAGATTTCAAGTCAGGATCAATACAGTACTTGCAGCCGAAATTCCATTTGCGCAACACCTTTCGTCGACATGATATATTTACAATATGTTTACGAAACAATTTACAGCAGCGTATACATTGTAGAACCGGCACCCAAAAATTCAGCAGACGATTCACGCTGTATTGTCGCATTCTTAACCTCCATCGGCATTCTTGGGAAGTGATTTTCAGTTTCCGTCGTTGCGGCACTGGTTTATTTACATTGTAAATCAGTACGCTTCATATACACGGCAAAAGTTACTCACACAGACGGAAATAACATCAGAACCACATTGCCCAGAGTTAGGATCAGTGCGACAGTAATACCTACCCAAAAATTAGCTGAATAAAACAGAGTATTTTTCAGAAGATAAACGCACTGGAGTTTGGAGAAGGTGTTCGTATATTCGTTGAAGATGACCGGCGGGGGAGAGCACCCAAAGGTCCCTTGATTACACGGGTTCCCGGTGGTCGTCAGACTATCGACTTGATTGCAGTTAGTGTCATAGACGTCCCCTATAGGCGTTCAGCAAATTAAGTCTCGTCAGTATGGTTGCCCTTGTGAGTACAAGTTAGCGTACATCTCTGAAAACCTTGGCCAAGGTTCATGACATTGCCAACGCCATAGTTGTAGCCAGGGCAGATGGCAGCGACGCTGGCGACCAAGACAGAGAGAGCGATGAATGTAGAGCGCATGTTTTCTTTGCTATGAGATGGGGATGTAAGAGCAATTTTGAGTCGTTTTTATAGGTATTTGGAGAGGCAACTTTTTACATAAATGAGTCCTAATTGATACATCACAACAAAACAAACGATGCATAAGATGCGGTAGGAATCATCCGTTTGAGCTCTCACCACGGGCAAACCTTGCCTCCTCCCAACTGAAGTTATCTCGGTTCATGACTGGTTTGAAGAGATACATGTTTAATTGGTCCAGATCGCTTAGTCCCAATCCAATGTCATAAGACCTTTCTTGCGTACTTGCCCGCATGGTATGAGACCGTGCTGGCTTGGTGAGTCGATCAGAAATGCTGATACTAGGTACGTATTATTGACGCATTTTATTAAGTCCCACAGCCCGAAAAACTTGGGTACCGATGGTCATCCATCAGCACGGTCCACCGTTGACTTTCTCCAGAATGATGGATTATTCTCATTGGCACGATGGTGGTACTTAATAGAAATAGAGTGCTGGACTAGACACGTTTGTTAATGCATACTATACTAGAACAAATTATGATTGAAAAGCCGAGAATTATTGGAATTGCGGGGAAGTTTTATCAACATCTGACGGAAGGAATAACGGTTCGTGGAGAACCGTCCACCGCCTCATGGCCCTGTTTTAAGGGATTTTTTTTGGTCATTTAAAACCAACAAGATCATCTGGTACAGTGCCAGATGTTAAAAACAAGGATGAATATTATCTTGCACACCATGACTGCATCGCTACTTCGTACATATTTTCAAAGTTGACATTATCATACATGTAGAGTAACAGAGATCAATCACTGCGGAATAATTGTATTCAGCTATAGTACATGAACCAAGTGTATATTCTTGTTAAATCCTGGAGAATTTATAATTTGTTGCAAGTTCGATTGGTAGGCTCCAAGCCTCCGTGATGATTTCTCCCTTCTCAGCCCCTGCTGCTGAGGCTGAGTTGAATTGAACGCAACTCAATAAATGAGACCATGAAACCCGGGCTAACAGTTTTCTAATTGGGCCATGGGCTACTCGGCTGGAAACTAAGTACATACTCGCCAATTGCAATTGTTCTCTAGAATGACCGAAAAAGTCGGATCTCTGCAGAGCAGTTGCAGAGTGATGGACCAACGATGGACGCAAGGTGGACCGTGGTTGGACCGTGGACGTGGACGAATTTCGTCTCCGGGCCGCCAGAGTCTGACTCCAGTTGTCCAGCGGCAAGCCTTCCTCTCCCAATTTTCTCGACGACATTGACGCTACACATCACATACCCCATGCGTTGCTTGCAATGCTCCAGGCACTTTTTCCTTGTTCGTTTCTGCTGCGGGTCTGCAATTCCCGACCCACTCAACAACCATGCGACTGGATGCGAGATCGCTTACTGGCATCCTTTGGTTAACCCGCTCATCATACCCTTGAACGTGGCGAGAATCATCTTCCATCGGTGGGTATCAGGTGGAAGAACAGATACCTATACGCAAGCTTCAAGAATGTCTGGTTTCAATCGTTCTTGCTGGTGTTGGCAGGTCAAAGGCTAGAATGATGACGGATGTTAGTGAGCGCTCTTCAATGGGCGAGGCCTCTCCCACAAGTTTGCAATGCAAGTGAGGTTCGTCTTTCCCCCCTGCTCTTTCTGTCCACCAACCTTCGTCTCCGTCACTCAGCGTTACTGTTCATAACTGCTACTTTTCTCTTACGACAACTTCCCTTCTAGAATCCCTCGTCTTATACACGCGCAGTAGTCAGGGGATGGCATCCTGGGCTGATACTCCGACGGCTTGCTTCACCCATGAGAAATGGTTACACCGTCTTGCTGTCGAACCCATGTCAACTCGTACCCATGTACACCGCTGTTCCTACTACCCACTAGCAGTCCTACATGTACATCCGTGGCGACGTATTCACTTGGGTCTAGGAAACTTGAATGCCCACTCTTAGAGTCGCACTCCCGCTTGTATTTTCGCCTCAGAGGCTTACCCTTGTATTTGGCCGCTGGCATTGGATTTCGATTTCCTTCTGGACCCGCCTACGTCATGTAATCGATCCATTCTGGTTCCACCGATCTTCGTCGAAGTAACTTCCCAACCCCAGCATATGCCTTTTTCCGGCCTATATCTACATGCATCATCATCAGTCTTTTGTCCCGCAGGAGCAGCAAAAAGGGCAACGTCGGCAGGTGAAGTTAAAAGCCACAATACGGGTGAGTGCGATATACCAAGCGCCTTTGGTGACTATACTTACTTTTCCCTATATCTCCAGTTCTAAATCTACATGACATTGTATCACAGCATCTACCGATTATCTTCTCGCGATGTGCACTCCCCAATATCGCCATTTGTTCACCTATGCTTGTTCTTATCCTTCGCTATCGACTCTTCAGGTAAAACTTCAACATTCGATATCGATGCGTTTCCTTTGTTACTGACCGACTTCATGGACATCTAGCGCTACGATAACTTTCGTCTTAGTCGATCGGCTTCCAATGAATCAGCTATTTCGTTATCCGACAGCTAGTTAGCTGTAAATTTCCGCGTTTATCTGTCCGTGCAAATGATCATAATATCAGTCTCAGACTACGGATACTCAGTCAGAGCCTTGCCGGATTATTTTTTCCCTCGTTGACTTCACAATCGAACAACATGCAGTGTTCTTCGGTTCATTCGCTTTCTCCGTTCAAGGTTCCCTCACTGTCCGCACCGATCGGGAATTTCCAAAAGCGTACATCGCCTGAAGAGCTCTTCATAGTCATCGATCATCAATTGCCTCTAAGACGAAGCAATGAATGCTTTGGTATGTTGTCGATGAATTGTTTACAGATTGACGATGGACGCTGAGAACCCTGAAGGATCTGATTTATGTGCTGGACCAAAATTATACCATGCGCCCAGAATCAAATCGCTTTCAGTATACCAGTGCCAGGATCAGCACCCTCGCATTCAACACTAAAACTTAAAAGTGACTGTTTATTGCTGACAAGGATCCTAAATGCGCGCATTGTTATCACCACCATCTCTTGCGAATCATCCGGCTGCGAAAAATCGCTAGGAAGCATGTCAACGAAACATAATGGCCAAAATTTGACCTTGCTCACTCACTCAAGTGATCGACAAATCTTGCTCGGCTTTGTCGCAATCGCGGTCAGCGGTATCCCTCAGACTGCACCATCGTAATTCTCTGTTTTGAACAATCACGCACAGACCCCTTTCCATCCCTCACGTCTACTTGGCTTTAACTGCCAAGACACATGTCCATGCGTAGCGCGCTAGGCTGACATGATGGACTTCGCATGCTTATCATTTGGCCAAGCTATAAAGCCATGGTGGGTTCTTTCGAAGCCTGTTACGACGCTGCCCTCATCTCTCCTTCCAGTCATGGCTTCTGCCTTCGATGGGAAAGCCGGGTCCAAAGAGCATCTCCCCATCGCCTCAGATGAGAAGCTCGGAGGAAGCTTTGACGCTGGTCAAACCTTTATTGAAGGTTCCGAGGGCGTGACGCAGCATGACCTTGATACCTTGAGGCATGTAGCTGACAGGCTGCCTTATACGGCTTGGTTGGTTGTTTCCGTCGAGTTCGCGGAGCGGTGCGTTTTATTTCTTATATGAGTACCATATTTTCCCTCTAACTCACATCCCTGTAATCAAGTTGGTCGTACTATGGGACCACGAACATCTACAATAACTATATCCGTGCGGCCCTGCCCAGGAACTCAAAAACGGGTGCAGTCGTCATTGATCGTGCCAGTGGTGTTGCTGGAGCGCTTGGGAAAGGTCAGCAGATCTCGTTTGCCATCCGTACTGTGAGTCTATCCCCTGTTGCAATTTGTCTTATCCGAGTACTGAACTGCCGTCTTTTTCGTGTCAGTTTAACACTTTCTGGGTTTATGTTACCCCATGGCTTGGGGGTATCCTCGCTGATACGCTCTGGGGTCGGTACAACACTATCATGATTTTCTCCCTTGTTTGCCTGTAAGTATGATTCTTTCCCCCGTGTCTTATGTTTGCCATTTTGAATGACTTTCATCTTCAGCGCTGGGCACATCGTCCTCGTTGGATCTGCCACGCCTTCGTCGATCGCCCACCCCGATGCTGCTCTGGGTCTACTTGCGCTTTCAATTGTCATCATCGTACGTTTACGGATCGCTTATGAATTCTTCGGATTGGATTCTTACGATGTATGGTCACAGGGCACCGGTGCTGGTGCGATCAAGGCAAATGTATCTCCCATGATTGCTGAGCAATATACTGGCAAATTGAGAAAAAGTAAGTTATATGTACCCTTGCGCCATCTCGCTCTCTAATTGTTTTTACAGAAACACTGTCTTCTGGTGAAGTCGTTGTCGTATCTCCGGCTGTCACCGTGCAGAGTATCTACCTATGTACGTCTCATTTCGCTTTGAGTTCACTTTTCTTCTCTTGCCTATTACTGGATCCTTTATCCTCATAGATTTCTACGCCGCCATCAATCTCGGATCGTGTGGTGCTATATCGGCCTCCTTCCTCGCTCGTGACCACGGATATTGGGTTGCCTTCCTTGTACCTACTCTCATCTTCCTCCTCGTTCCTTTGGTCCTCCTCGTCGGCAAGAACAATTACGTCAAAACCCCTCCTCGTGGCTCGATTCTCCTCGAGACGTTGCGTGTCATAACTCTCGCTCTAGAGCCTAAATGGTCGATCAACCCCGTTACGACCATCCGCGGGTGCCGAGCCAAGGACTTCTGGGATCCCGCTAAGCCATGTGAGTACATTCATTCCATGAGAGCTCGATGAGCCAGGATTAGCATACTGATTTTCATGATTTTTTCTTCTCCAGCCCACTATGCCGACGGTCAACGCCCGAAGAAAATTACATGGGATGATGAGTTCGTCGAAGAAGTCGCGCGTACTCTCAATGCCTGCGCCGTGTTCTTGTTTCTCCCATTCTTCTGGCTCTGCTACTCCCAGATCGACGGAAATCTGGGCACAGTCGCTGCTGGAATGACTCTGAATGGTTCTCCCAACGATCTGATCCAGTGCGTCTTTCCCATTTGCGCAATCCAAAACCGTTCACTAAAGACATCGTTCACGTAGGAACCTGAACCCAATCAGCATTGTTGTCCTCATCCCGATCTTCGACTACCTCATCTATCCCTTCCTACGCCGCCGCGGCATCAACTTCACCCCTATCAAGCGCATCTACGCCGGCTTCCTCGTCGCCGGCCTCGCCATGCTCTACGCCGCCGTCCTCCAGCACTTCATCTTCAAGACGCTGCCCTGCCACGACAACGTGCCCTCCGAGTGCATGACCGCCGACAAACAGCAGAACCCGTCGCCGATCAACGTCTGGGTCGTCTCGGGCCCCTACATCCTCGTCGGCATCTCCGAGATCTTCGCCTCCATCACGTCGCTCGAGTACGCGTTCACCAAGGCGCCCGCGCGCATGAAGTCGGTCGTCATGGCGTTCTCGCAGTTCCAGATCGCGCTCTCGTCGGCGCTCAACTTCAGCTTGACCGCGGTCAATACGGAGCCCAGCTTCGCGTGGCTGTTTGGCTCGTTCGCTGTCACTGCGTGGGTCGTTGGTACTATCTTCTTCATCACGTATGTCTTGCTTTTTATATGAGTCTTATCACTGTGCTTCTTGCTGACGATAATTGATATGTAGTTTCCGCGGTCTAGATAAGCGAGAAATCGCCCTCAATAATATTGGCAAGGGTGGCCGTGCTGGTTTCATTGATGAAGCCGCTGCCGACGAGAAGCTCTAAGCAAGTGGTCTGTAGTTTGAAGAGGTCCCTATAATCTTGGTTGTCGCGATTATGATTCTAATGTGTGTATTGTACGATATCCTTTGGATGGTGATATTTTGCGCAAAAATATATCATTTGAGCATTTCTATCCTTGGTGAATAAGCGAATGAAATCATTATTTTGTAACAAATAAATATACCAAACAGGAACCGTATCTGAACTGCGAAAGGCGAATCTACACTACTAGGTTACATATGTACATTAAAAGACGTGAAATCATGAGCATGAAAAAAGGCAATGGAATCATGGGAGAACCAACAATGAAGTGGTCACTATCCCTGCGAGCGCGCCAACGACGCCAACTATGATCCACCTCGCATAATCCTCGAAA
Source organism: Pholiota molesta (assembly GCA_014925825.1). Lineage (NCBI taxonomy): Eukaryota > Fungi > Basidiomycota > Agaricomycetes > Agaricales > Strophariaceae > Pholiota > Pholiota molesta. Next base: position 130,361 of record JACGCK010000040.1, read on the forward strand.
GAGGTCTTCGATCCAGGGCTTCCAAGAGGGGCGCCGCGGAACGTGTATAAAATCAGGCCAGTCAGGAAACCGATGAGCGCATAGGCAAGGAACACCATCGGCAGAGAAAGCGCAACCGTTCGCCTCTGTCAACAGCAGACACGTCAGAATCGCCGCACAACCCGCAGCAGGCAAAGTTACGCACCGAGATGACCATAAGCCCTTCGATGCCTACATGCGATATTGGGCGTTCCAGATCTGCCTTATGTCTGAGGATAGCCACCCCCGTCGCGACCAGCGAGAACGTGGCAAAGACGACGGCCACCATCCCCGCAGTCCGCGCGACACTGTCCAGACCTGGCAAAGAAAGGAAGGTCACAGATGCGCTCAACACAATCGCAGCCTGGAAGGAGGCAGACAGAGGTGGGTTATAGGTATATAACGGCTCGCCGCGCTATCGGCGGGAAGGGGGGGTGGGGGAGGAGAAGACTTACCACGAGGCAGGTGCACGCGCCGATGATGACCATGGAGTTCTGGCGGAACATGCCGGATTCGGGGTCGCCGCGGGCGGAGAGGCGGGCGCGCTCGAGGAAGATGTAGGGAATGCCGAGGCAGAGGCAGGAGACGAGGAAGTCAAACAGCGCGCGGCGGACAGGGCGGCGTTGAACTGGAACCTCGTTCGGGCCTACGCTGACGTCTTTTGGCAGAGGCTTGTTGGGGCGGAAGTACATCTGACGCCATTGGGCTATTGAAAAATCGACCATTAGGACCATTATACATGAATGCAATGAATCATAATTTCTTACCAACTCGGAGCAGGATGCGAGCGACAACGCGAGTTTGGATGCCGTGGTCGTCGTGATGACCCTCTGTCAAGTTATTTTAGCATGCCACGTTCCGTTATTAAGAGAAAATAGGGAGACATACCTGCACTGAACGATCGAAGCAGGTTCATCAACTCCTGACATTCGTCCTGAGTGAAAGGAGGAGGAATAGGGCGGGCGGAAGGCAGCAGACGATCTTGGAAAAAAAATGAATAAGCACGAATCAATATTACAAGAAATGAACCATACCAGTCCACGCCCAAGTCAACACATCCATCGCCTCCGCCTTGGCCTTGTGCGGCAACGGCTGGTGCGCAGGGTGCGCCTCCATGAAAGACCAGAACCTATATTCCAAGTCCAACTCTATCACCCCCTCATCAGCACCCAAATCCCAAAAGACGAACAGACAGCACGACTCACGATCTTCCTGATTCTGCGCAGCCGCGCCCCCGACCTGCTTCCCCTTCCCATGCCCGCCCGCACCGCGGATATGGCCCCTCGTATACCCCGTCACCCTCCGGTCCTCCCCATCGTCCCTCACCACCGTCCGCGCATGGTGGTCCACCCAAAAGCGCTCCAGCTCCACCGGCCGCAGCGCCTTCTTCCCGCCGCGCCACACACCACCCCCCTTCCCACCACCACCACCGCCGGGCGCCTCGCGGAGCCACGCCTCCACGCCCACATCCAGCACCTCGTCCCCGCGCGCGTCGAGCCACGCCTCCACCGCGACGAGCACGCGCTCCGTGCGCAGCGCCGCGTCCGTCGCGACCCGCCGCGTCGGGTGCACGTAGTACGCGCCCCCGTCTGGGAGGTGGTACGCGAGCCAGCCGAGCTCGTGCAGGCGCGGCTGCGCCGCGGCGACGCCGTGCGGGTTCCACGCGGCGGACGGGCCGGCGCGCCCGGGCGCGAGCGGGGAGACCGTGGCGTGGTTCGTCCCGTTCGTGGGCGTCTGCACGTACGAGGCGGGCTTGTGGGGCGTTCCTGGGCGGGCGAGGAGAGGGATGCGTTCGCTGGTAGTACATAGTCAGCCTTGTTGGTGTAGGAGAACGGAAGGATGGGTACGTACTTAGTTTCGGCGTTGGGCATCATGCTGGCTCCAAAGCTCGACTGCGATGGAATCGCCTGGATGGGCCTTCATAAAACACCGAGCAGTCAGCATCGAATAATCAACGCATAGGATCATGCAGCACTTACTGAGGCACGACATCATGGAACGCAGGCAACGGCATCGTCACGATCCCCGTCACATCGTCGTGGCTCGCCACGGGCATGACCTGCGGCTGCGGTACCATCTCAGCGCTGCAAAAATACACGCACGTCAGCGACTCGATCAAAGAAAGCCAGACAAAAGAGAATCGCGCACCCAGACGACTCCGCCGGCTGTACAGCAATGGTTGGCTGCACGGGGTCGGCGAACGGATCCTCAGAGTAGCTGACCTCCGGATGCGGGTTGGGCATCCTATGGAAAGGCGACAGAGGCAATCAGCGTCGTTCGTTAGACAAGGATCAGAAGAAAAACCAAAAAACACCAACACGCACTTGAAACTCGGCGCCAAACTATGCACGCCGCTCCCATTTCCATTTCCATGCCCATTGCCATTCCCCACCGACGCGCCCCTTGCCACCGGGATCGCAATCGGCACCGCGCCCGCATACCCCCCTTCACCCCGCTCCTCCGCGCGCGCCGGCTGCGCACCCGGCATCGCGCTCGCCGCCGCCCACACATTATGCTGCGGCCCGCCCTCGCCCTGGCCGCGCTGCGCGCCGCCCCAGATGTCCGGGGTCATGTACTCCGGGAGGTAGTCGTACGCCGCGCCGCCGCTGCTGAACGTCGGCGCGCGCGATTCCTCGGGCGCAGGCTCATCCGCGTGTTGGTGTTGCGGGGCATCGGCGTCGGAGGCGTGCGGGTAATGCGGCTCGGCGACGGGCATCCCCGGCGCGCCGCCGTAGTACTCCGCCGCCGCGCCCACGGGCTCTGGCTGCACCTCTGGCTTGTGCCCCTCCTCCTCCTCCTCCGAGGCCGGCGCGTTGGCGACGCCCAGCGCGAGGATCGGCCCGAAGACGTCGTCGTCGTCGCGCGCCGGCACGGGTGCGTGCACCTCGACCGCGTGCGCGAACTCAGCAGGCACCGGCGCGGGCGCGGGCGCGGCGGGGTCGTACTCGAGCATGCTCTCCGCCATCGCCTTGTCCTCGAAGTACGAATCAGCGTGCGCGAGCGCGGCGGGGCTCTCAGCGCGCGGGATGTTGCTGGGGTCCTCCGCGGGCGCAGCGGCGAACGGGTCCTGCGCGGCGGCGGGAGGCGGCTGTGGGAGCTCCGTCGCGAGGTCGGTGTATGCACCTGGGTTGCCGGCGGCGGAGTCGAGTACGGCGGGCGGGACATACTCTGAATCAGTCGCTGGGGCTGCTGCTGCTTCGGGTTCCGCAGCGGGTTCAGGGTCGGCGACTGGGGCCGCGGGGTCTTCAACGGGCGCGGGGGGCGGGCCTGTGTTGCTCGCGGCGTACGGGTCTCTGACGACGTCGGGCTGCGGGAGCGCCTCCGGGTCGTCCGTGAACGCGCCGGGGTTGCCGACGGTGGAGTCGATGACGGGCGGGGGCACGTAGCCCACCGGGCTCGTCGCCGCTTCCTCAGCCGCAGCAGCAGCCGGCTCCGGCTCCGGCGAAGCAGCGCTCTCCTCCGCGGCGCGCGCCGCCTGAGCGAGCGGCGACGGGCCCACGACCGTCTCCTGCTGCATCGCCGCCGCCTCGCGCGCGGGGCTCTCCGCGATCGGGGTGGGCAGCGTGCTCGGGTCCGCCGCCGCGGGGAGCCGGGCGGTGGACAGCGCGGGCGCGGCGGCGGGGATGGCCTCGCGCGACGTGCTGCGGCGGAGCGACGCGGTGTCGCTGTCCGGCGCGGGCGTCGTGGGCCGCGAGATGCTGAGCAGCGTGGAGGAGCGGCGCACGGCGGCGCCCATCCGCGAGGCCCACTTCGAGCCGCCCTTCGGCGTCGTGGGGGTGTCGGGCTGCTCATGGTCGTCTACGTTGGGTGGTGGTGATAGAATAGATACGGGTTGTGTTGGGTGGGAGGGCGGGGGTGGTGGTGTTCTGGTCGTGCAGGTAGGCTGCTGTGTCGATGACGGTGGTGGGAGGTATGATGGTGGGCACCGGCAGAGCGAGAAGGGAGGGTTATCTATGCTTTGCCAGGAGGATGCGTCGAGGCAGACGTGATAGCGAATGCATATCGGGGCGAACAGAGTCAGCACGCGTAGGGTCGTGGTAACGCAGTGCCACCAGCCAGGCCCACACGTTGCGCCGGGCGCCCTCACGACTCGCGCGGCAAGTCCATCTCCCCAATTCCATCTGATACTCCCTCACCCGACGGTTCCATTCCACACAGACGGCCGAAACACGGCGTGCTTCAGAAGAGATCGCCCCTTCGCATAGGCCTGGAAGGAGATTAGACAAGGGAGATGGATCACAAGCCTCCTGCACGAGGCGCTACGCGCGCGTTCGCGATTGTCTGACACAGTTCTTGCGCGAGAAAGCTGACGCGATGCCGGCAAACACGTTGCAGATGGAATGCGAAATGAAGGTGGCTGCGGGACGTATGTAAAACGCCTCGTTGCGTACATGCCTTCGCGAGCTTTTTGTCTTCATGAGTCATTGCGCGGTGGGTCGGGTCCAGGAGATGAGGGAAATATGAAATGCCAAGCGATGTTCATGGAAAGGCGCAACTATGTAGTACAGCGAGATAGAGGCCTCGTCGTCGTCGTAGACAGTGAGAGAGCTGGCAACAGACAGCAGCAATAAACGCGACTGCACAGCCACTCAACGCGTCCGCCTCGAGGCCCGGTTTTCAAAGTTCAGACATCTGCGCATGACGCATTTGCCAAGTCTCTGGCAGGGTGTATGATGGAAATAACCAAATGACATCTGAGAGGCGCTAATAGACGTCAACGCAGTGTCCAGGAAGACGTGCATCAAGGCGAACAAGACAAGTTGGTTGCCTTGAAGCCGGATGTTGGCCGGATGACTAGTCTAGATTTTTTACCTTTTTCTTGAAGGCTGGATGCGCCGCCTGGAGCAATCAAAAGTGGTGGGATCGTCATTGGGAATTTACATGCGGCGGCCTCTGCGATTAGGTCTGCAAGTCGGGCGTAATGCATAAGTACTTATACTAGCAGCAGCGCGCGGTGAGCGTACATTCGCTGAGTTGATAACACCACCCAATTATGTCTTCCGCCTGCTTCCCTCAGTGCGCAGTGCGCATCTCTCTATAATATCTACGCGCACCAATTGGGAATCAAAGATCGGCATATATATAACTTGTTTGAAACGACTATGAATTGTCGCATTTCGCCATCCCTGACCTCTTCTTACGTCCTTTTTGGCGCGATGCTCGTTTCTTCGAAAATATGGCCGCCTTTGGGTCGCCTCCACGGCTTTTTCTGCTAGCTTGAGCCTCGTATTTACGAATTTGGGACCGTGTCACCGTGGGGCTCGTCTTTAGTGGTTGATCGTGCCATACCTGGCAGGTATGGTGTCGATCTTCCGAAAGGCTCGCCGCGCCGCCTCCAGATGTCTATCCGCACTCCGCTCATATTTGGTCCCGAAATTCAGCGTTGAAATGGCGCCCATCGACGGCGCTCCAGGGCAATAATATGCGCGTACTTGAAGAGGGCGTCCAGGCAAAGATGGACAGATTCTGATATTAGAAGCCGCCTCTGTGCGATCTGAATGATTTATCTTGTTTGCTTATCGCGAGGGAAAAATAATATGGCAAGGCTCTGACTGAGTATCCGTAGTCTGCGACTGACATCATGATCATTTGCACGGACAGATAAACGCGGAGTTTTACAGCTAACTAGCTGTCGGATAACAAAATAGCTGATTCATTGGAAGCTGACTGACTAAGACGAAAGTCATCATAGCGCTAGATATCCTCAATGAAGTTAGTCAGTAGGAAACGCATCGATATTGAATGGTTGAAGTTTACCTGGAGAACCGAGAGCGAAGGATAAGAACAAGCATAGGTGAACAAATGGCGATAAGTATTGCGGAGTGCACATTGCGAGGATATAATCAGTAGAGGCTGCGATATAATGTCACGTAGATTTAGCGCTAGAAATATAGGGAAAAGTAAGTATAGTCACCAAAGGCGCTTGGTATATCGTACTCACCCGTATCGTGGCTTTTAAGTTCACCCGCTGACGTTGCCCTTTTGGCTGCTCCTGCGGGACAAAAGACTGATGATGATGCATGTAGAGATAGGCCGGAAAATGCTGAGGTTGGGAAGTTACTTCGACGACGATCGGTGGAACCAGAATGGATCAATTACATGACGTAGGCGGGTCCAGAAGGAAATCGAAAGCCAATGCCAGCGGCCAAATTCAAGGGTAATCCTCTGAGGCGAGAAAACAGGCGGAAGAGCGACTCTAAGGGTGGGCATCCAAGTTTCGCAGATCCAAGTGACTATGTCGCATGGATGTACATGTAGGACTGCTAGTGGGTAGTAGGAACCGCGGTGTACATGGGTACGAGTTGACATGGGTTCGGCAGCAGGGCGGTGTAAATATTCCTCAGGGGTGAAGCAAGCCGTCGGAGTATCAGCCCAGGAAGAGCTGTCATTCCCTGACTCCTGCGCGTTTATGAGACAGGGGAAACTAGAAGGGAAGTTGTCATAAGAGAAGAGTAGTAGCTATGAACAGTAAAGCTGAATAAATGTGATGGAGACGAAGGTTGGCGGACAGGAAGAAGGGAGGGGTGGGTGGAAAGACGAACCTGACTTGCGTTGCAAACTTGTGGGCGAGGCCTCGCCCATTGAAGAGCACTCACTAACATCCGTCATCATTCTAGCCTCTGACCTGCCAACACCGGCAAGAGCGACTAAACCCAGACATTCTTAAAGCTTGCGTATACTCATCCGTTCTTCTAACTGACGCCCCGATGAAAGACGATTCTCGCCATGTTCAAGGTTTATGTGTATGATGAGCGGGCTAACCAAAGGATGCCAGTAAGCGATCTCGCATCCAGTCGCATGGGTGTTGAGTGGGTCGGGAATTGCGGACCCGCAGCAGAAACGAATAAGGAGGAAGTGCCAGGAGCATTGCAAGCACCGCATTGGGTGTGATGTGTAGCGTTAACGTCGTGGTCCTGGAGAAAATTGAGAGAGAAAGGCTTGCGGACCTCGGCGGCCCAAGCGGGCCGAGCTTTGATTAGATTAGATTCCATCGATCCATCAGTAGAGCCTGCACAGCATGTCCGTATGTAGACGCGCGTGGTGTTATGATAGTGTTATGACGAAGAGACCTGGCCTTGCCTCCTGCCATCGCATGCTCGCCTGGCGCGCGCCTGCTCGACGCGTTCCCGAGCCTCGTCATACCCCAAGCTGCTAGAGTAGGCTAGACTGGCCTACTCCATCGGGTAAGAACGGCGGTCGGCGTCTGGGGATAAGATAAGACTCGCTTTATCCGGGTCAGTGTTAGCGAGGCTGTTGCTTTGATCTTGCTTTGATCATGATAACAGATTCTTTCAACAAGGAGCCTTTGTCTCGTAGGCACATACTGCTATTAGAACCCTCGCTGGGAATCACGGTGCTTTGTAAGCGCGTGGCATAGAAGACGAAGTGCTTGACCGTTGCTTGCCCGGTGCCACTGCCACCTTTCCAATATCCTATTCCGTCTCATCACGCTTTGATTTTGCTTTGATTATAGTGGCTCTTTGGACCTCTACAGTAGTATATATACGGTAGATGTTCCTCCTCACTTCAATAACCAATCGTCTGTATCCAGCTCTCGCAAGGAACGCCTCATCAACAAAGCCCCAGAACCTTGCTACCAGATGCATACTCACTTTTCTCGTCGAACCGCCTTCTACCTCTGGCATGGGCTCGCCTCCAGCACTCGGAGATCTTATGGCTCTGGGCAGCGATCCTTCCTCAACTTTGTCGCCGTTAACCCAGCACTCCAGCCTGTTCCCGGCCTCTCTCTCCCTGCCAATACGGCTGCCGTAGCAGAATGGATGACTTACCTCGCGGATCGGGGCCTCAAGCACACTACGATCAAAACCTACCTTTCCAGCGTTCGCTACCTTCACGTCAACGCTGGTATCTCGGCAGCACCTTGTCACTCGCCTATCTTACAGCAAATTTACCGCGGTATCAAGACCAACGCCATCTCTCAGGCGCCACGAGCGCCTAAGCTTCCCAGAGGCACCCTTGCAACTCCCCAAGATTTAGCGCGGAAATCTGCTGGTTTTTCTTTTTTGAGGCACAGCGTCTTCAATAGCGTCATCAAGTTGGCTTGGCCGGGCTTCAAGCGCCGCAAGGAGTTCACCGTCCTTATCCGTACTGCATTCAACTCCATGATCCACTTGTCTCGCCACCATGAGTCTTCCCCTCGATTCCTCCCTTCCTGTATCCAGCCAACCAATATGCGCCCGTCTATCCTAAATGCCAAGATAAACTCCTTCCGCACTGGTGGTACTGTCCTGGTTGCTTGTTCACCTCCTTATGCTGCTTCGAGGGCCTCCATCAACGTTTTCGAAATGCAGCGCTACCTTCTCCAGCGGTCAAAGATAGAAGCTTCAGTACCTCCTTTCCGTGGCACCACAAGAAAGGCTCATTCTCGTCCCCACTCCAAATCCCTTCACAAATCCCAATCTCCCCGTGCGCTTAACAATCCAAACAAATCTTTATACTCTGGCCACAGCTTCCGACGCGGTGCATCCACCTCCACGGCTACAGCGGGCTACAAGGACTACGAGATTCCGAACCAGCTCCTGGGGCTCCGGTGCCACAACAGTTACCAGCTGTTCATCTATACGCATCCAGGGAGGACGCTCCAGGTTTCCTCTCGACTTCACGTGGCCCGAATCGTTCTCCTCTGAATTTTCTCCGTGGCTTGATCTCGGTTTGCGAGCCAGCTTGATTTCTTATTAGAATTTTCTATCCTGTAGTCGACTTGAATTAGAACTAAAAATGCCAATGTTTATATATTGAATTGTCACACTTTTTTGAGCTTGAGCTATTCTCGTTAAGTATTAGCTGCGAATGTTTTGCTTTAGAAAATGAGTTTGCGCTATTGGTGCGCGACCGGAAAATTGCCATATACATCTAGCGGGCAACAACTTTCAGAGACTTGTCAGAGACAGAGAGAGCAGCCAACGGCCATCGTATCCATTTATGCATCATCGAAGGTGCAGCACCGCCATTAAGTATGCAGTCGCGACTCGCCATCGTCTGAGATTTTCGGAAGACCTGAGCGAACAGGAATCGCGAGGTGTTGAAACCGAAAGCCGCAGAACTCTTTCTCGAGCAAATCGTAAGTTCCAGTCAAAACCAGGCGGTATTATGATTGTAGATAATTAACTCATGACCGCGTATACAATATATCTATCACTACAAATAATCGGGTGCCCAACCCAACGAAGCCCAATAAAGATAACAATCCAGGAACTCTTGAGCAGAACCGTCACGGGCATAATAAATTACACAGGCGGACGCGAAGCCGGCGGCGCCGCGTCTCAGAGCGACGACGCCGTATCCTTCTTCTCATCATCAAAGTGCAGCACCTCCACCGGCATCGAATGCGCGGGATACGCAGACGCCGCGACCACCGCCTTCGCCGCCGCCTCCTTCTCGCTTTTCGCGCGCTCCAAGATCGTCTTTCTATACCCCACCGACCCAATAATCGAGCTCTCCCGATACACCATATCAATCTGCTCCAACGACAAGCCCCTCGTCTCCGGCACGAAGAAGTACGTGAACAGCAGCGAGCCCACACACGTCCCGCCCCAGATGAAGAACACCTTCACGCCCAGGTCCGCCGCCTTCTCGCCGTTGACGCCGTGCGTCGTGGGATTGACGAGGTACGGCGTCGCGTAGCCGATGCCGAAGTTCCAGAGCCAGTTCGACGCGACGGAGAGCGACATGCCCTTGCCGCGGATGGAGAGCGGGAACACCTCCGCGGTGACGACCCACGCGACGGGGCCCCAGGACATCGCGAAGAACACGATGTAGATGCACACGAAGGCGATGAGCACGCGCTGCGCGACGAGGTTGACGGAGCCGTCCGCTTGGACGTTGCCCACGGTTACACCGACCTACGAAAGCGGAGCACGTAAGTTTATGCTCAAGAGGGGGAAAGATGAGAAGCACGACGTACGATGGCGACAATGAACTCGCAGACACACATACCAGCAGCACCGATGATGAGGAGACGACGACGGCCGACCTTGTCGATAAAGGGCAGCGAGCAGATGGTCGCAACGGTGTTGACGACATCACAGATGATGGTGATGATGAAGGGGTTCGCCATGCCCGCCGACTTAAAGAACGTCGTGCCGTAGTAGAAGATGAAGTTGATACCGGTGAGTTGTTGCCACTAACGAAGCGCCACGTCGTCAGCGACAATTTTCACAGGGCGAGGAGAAAAAAGCATACCGCTTGCAAGAAGATACCAGTCCAGGTGCGTAGTCCATGACGATTCTCGTTGTTCTGGAAGCAATCGAAGTAGGTGCCAGTGCTTTCCTCATGCTCGAGCTTCAACCCAAGCGCAACAGCCGCGCATTCATCTTCAACCTCTTGAGAGTCAGCGGGCTTGCTAAGCAAGCGGCCGAGAGCATGGCGTGCAGCCGCATCTCTGCCCTTGAGAAGAAGGTATCGCGGCGATTCAGGGAGGAGCAGCATGCCGCCGCCGAGAATAGCGCCCCAGGCGAATTGGACGGCAATAGGTGTTCGCCATGCAGAGTGGCTGTTGAAGTTTTTTGTAGAGTTGAGCACGATAGCGGCAAGGAGGGCACCGATGGTGACTGAAAAAGTGTTTTTAGGACAGGCAGAGACTATAGCCGAGGGCGGATACATACTGGCAAATTGGTATAGACCAACGATGAGCCCACGGATAGCTTTGGGAGCGCACTGTGGACGAGCGTTAGAAAGATACGTGGATTTGAACTCCGATGGAGACATACCTCTGATTGATACATGGGCACCAAACAGGAGACGATACCCACACCGAAACCAGCGATGACACGTCCGATGACGAAGGCGATCCAGTTTGTATCTAGTTGGAGACCGATACCGAGGAAGAAGACGAGGCATCCGGTGACAATTCCATATTTGCGACCTAGGCGATCACCAAGTGGGTATGCGATAAGAGCGCCGATGAAAGTGCCAGCAGAGAGAATTGATACCTTGAAAGCAAAAAATGAGCGATGTAGGTAGAAGAGGAGAAAAGAAGACCACATACGACAAGTGACTTGTCTTTTGTGGGTAGGTAGAATCCTAGCGTAGAGTCGAAGCTTCCGAAAGTACGTAGGTAGTCTTCGGTAGCGATGATGCCGCCAATGACACCAGTGTCATAACCGAATAAGATGCCGCCAAAAGCTGCGGCGATATGAGATTAGCTGATCCCCAGAGCCTATGGCAGATTGCACGTACCAGCAAAGGCCGACATAACCACCGACCATATCACTGAATGTGACGAGAGCCCTTCACCAGATCCTCCAGGTCCACCTCCCATTTGTGCAGCGAGTGTTGGGTATGTGTGGTATAGGTATGAAGCAGCACGGAAGGGCCTATGGAAGTCGAGGTGTGGGGGAAGGAGTGCGGGGGCGGGATGAAAAGGGTTCAGAAAACCTGGAGTTGCTCCAGAAGGACTTTATACCAATTTTTTTTCGCCATACGCTACCAAGGCTCCCCCCGCGTCACACCGGCTAGATCTGCGCTAGCGACTCCTCGCTCCGCAGAGCGATGTCACAGTTGGTCCCTACGAAAAGCAGGATAAACTCGCGCCGGCGATGGGACCGAGAGAGGTGCATGTGGTGCACCACCGGTCGGCACAGTTACAGAGGCTGAGGCCCATAGTTGCTCCGCCTTGGTCCGCCCGTCCAGATGCCCCGCACCCAGCCGCGCCTAGCCGCTGAACGCACAAGAGCGATGAGCTGGACAGTTGAAATTTGTGAAACCCGGTTGAAAAGGGGTGATGCTGGTTTTTCGCGCGATTTTGAGCTTCTATACGCATAATTGTCTGTAAATATAAGGATTTCGAAACGAGAGCATGGAATGAACACACCTTGGGATGGTTGGGAGGAGGTTGGGGTAGAGACGCCGAGCGGAGAGAAACGTTGAGGCCGGCCGATTGACTATTTTTAGTCCGGTTGGTCAATCACCCGCCGGATCAAGCCGTATTGCATAATGTCCAATTTCACTGTTTGCCCTTCCCCGCTGCTTCGTGTTTTGGTGTGGAAGGTAATCCAGGTATGTACATCCACAGTCTAAGCTGGTGTATACGACCATGTTCTGGAGAATATGTTCAGCGACGGTTCGTGATTCAACATTGGCCAAGACGGACCTTAGCAGCCGAAAATTTCAACTCCCCACCCCCGCTCGATCGTCTCTGCCCGAAGATCCGCTCGTTCATGCAGCAACGCGCTACGGCACTCCGCGTTTGAAATACGCAATGACATACATACCACTTAAGGCAACGTAGGCAGCGTCACCCATTCTTCCAAGTTCCATGTGGATGTTCTTCCCTGCGGCGTCGGGGACGTGAAGAACTTGCTCCCTGCGAAGACGATAAACGCATTATCGAAATTCAAGAGACGTATAGATAGCACAGGACAGCACTGAAGAAAATTCAGAGGAGATAGGGATGATCGGCGAGAGCTAGCGCGTCCATGCCAAGACTAGCGATGCTGGATGAAGGAATCCAGGTTGTAGTGAGCCGCTGGGCTCTGGTTTCTGGACTTCGGGGTTGGTGGGGAAACGGCGTCTCCAAATACTATTGAAGTGAACATGTCGCGATGCAGTACGTCACGATCCTCTTGAGATGCGGGCAGAGGAAATTTACGAGAGCGTATGGATTATAGGAGTAGACGATGTCAATAGGAGAATATCAGTGTTATGAAACAATAACAATTCTTTTATTCACCTGATCTTCAGATATATATTCCCTTCAGTGAATTTTGGAGTTGACGAAGGAGCAGTCACGATCGCAACAGCACAAAACAACAAGAAATTTTGAAGAAGCATCGATGTTAACAGCCTACGTCTTGCTAGGAATGGATGACAGTCGCATTCAGCGCTCATAAACTACGAAACGGGGTCGAATCACCCACCTATATGTTCCACTTCCACATTAAGACAGAAAGGAGTATCATCCGCTCAGCCATGTCTCGCCGCCGTCCTCATTAATGTCCTGGCGCGCATTGTGTCTTGCAACGCAGCTCTCATCTCGACCGCCACGTTCAACCGCCCTACAAGAGGACGCGGTTCATCACATTGCTGAAAGCAAACGCTTGACGGAAATGGCCATCGTAAGTCGACTGCAGCTGGGCGCCTAACTTCATCCCATCAATCCAACCTAATCGGGGAACTTACAGATACACCAACCCCAAACCCGGCGCCCCGCACACCCAGCAGCGCACCCCTCATCCTCCAGGGCCAGCATCACCGCCCCACCCGCCGCGCCCGACATCCCGCCCAGCGTCCTCGCGCGCGCCTTCACCCAGCAGATCATCCACATCTTCAAGTCCGCGCGCTACCCCTACCCGTCCGTGCGCTCCATGTGGCAGGTCACGCTCCCCCTGTACATCTCCGGCATCCTCTACGCCGCGCAGCTCCCCGTCGAGGTGGGGCTGGCCGCGATGGTGCTCGTGTTCCGCTACAAGGACGCCGTGCCGCACAGCGTCGCGTACGGGGACGACGCCGCGCGGCTCTTCCTCGCGGCGTACATCATCGCCGCGAAGGTCGTCGCCGACGGCGGCGGCGGCGGGGCGGCGTCGTCGTCGTCACCACCCCCGCAGACGCTGGACTTCTGGTTCCGCGTGTCGCAGAAGAGGTTCCCCGTCGAGGAGCTGCGCCGCATGGAGCTGCAGCTGTGCCGCATCCTGCGCTGGGATGTGCAGGTCAGCCGCGAGGCGCTCGCGTGCATCCGGCGCGCGGTGTACCAAGAATGCGGCGAGGTGGGCGACGAGGCGCTCGGGGTGATGGAGGAGGAGGAGGAGGAGGAGGAGACGGGGGAGGAAGACAGGGTGCGGTATGAGCAGTATGTCGAACGGCCGCCGCCACCGTATTGCGAGTCGGAACGGGACGTCAGGGTTGTAGAGACACCTGGCGCGCACGGCACTGTCGCAAGTCAAGGCGAATATAGTGGGTCTCGCCGTGGAAGCTGGCAGAGTGGAGGAGTTAGTCCTTTGGTGCGACCCCAAGCCCAGGCTTTAATTCCTTCCGCGAACGGTATGACCCATGAGGACTACGAGGACCGCCAGAGTTTCGGCAGAATATTCGAGGACGTGAGCGCTCCTCCTCCGAACATCAGCACGGCGAGGGAAGAGAACAGGAGAGGGAACTCAGAGGAGAAGGAGAAGAGTTTGATGGCGGTGGTCAAGGAAAGAATATTTCAGATCGTCTTGAGGAAGCCCTCTCTACCGAGCATCTGAATGTTCATGGATCCTCACCATCTTATATATGTCGACTTGCTTAAATCAAGTGGGGCTTGGGCTTGGTACGGAGCGGAACTCCACGCCTACCGTGTATGTGGCCATTATATACATAGTGCCCAGTGGATTCCTTGCCTTATTCGGTATCGCCTTAACAAGTCTTTCCCATCCCTTCTTTCGAGTACTCTAAAGCCTAATTTATTGCCCGAAGAGTACTCCCATTCCGGTACCGAAACGATCTATTTCTCCGCCGTCTTCTCGAGTCCCTAACGTTCAAAGCGTAGCTGCAAAAGGTAATCGGAGCGGTCAAATGACTCCCCGAAGACCGTACTTCAACGACTTCCAACCTTTTCAGGTGCGATAGAGTTCGGAAGGCGCCATAAAGCAAGATTCTAGAGCATACTTACACAATGTATACTCTGAAGACACATTCTGACGTATCCCAGAAGCCGCTTTCCAGACGTATAAACTTGGTTCAGACGCCGGGGTGAGAGAGATTGGGTGGCACGAACACGGGCCGCTACCCCGCCACGCGCTCCGGGCTTCTCAGTTGCCGGCGTTACGGCAACCCATCGGCAGTCACTTCCCCGCGCGCCCCACCCCCGCTGCCCCGCATCTACCCTACGTACTCGTACTTTGTCGTATGTACGGCTGAGATCCGTGAATGTGAAAGCATGTATGCACTCGCGATAGGCAGTCGCAGACAGATGTAGGCGGGAGGTACGTGGTATATTTCTCACAGACAGGGCTACTAGCTCAAGGCTAGCTGAGTAACCGCCTACATCGACCTTGCTGCCACATGGTCCTCTGGCTGAAAAAGTGTCTGCAGGACCCAGGTGTCTGCGCTGTCTGGAATTGGGTAGAATACGCAATGCTGGGATTACAAATCAAACTGGAATAAACGGCGCCGGCTTTACTTAGATGACCTTGATTTTTGTGAGCATGTGAGTGAACCCCGGGTAACTCGTTCAACTGGAGCCTGGTATGCGAGGGATTCCTGATTTGTGAATACCATCCCAGATACCTTTCAGATCCTGGATTGGGATGAGTAAAGACCCGCTGGCTGTAAGTAAAGCCTAGTCAAGCACTGGGCGTACATAGGCCCCGACAATAATTGTGTCAGAAATGTGTCAATGAAGAGGCTTTCCGGATTCGGCCTCCCCTCCCCTCTTTCTTTATGAAACCTCTCGGAGTTCATCATTTAATCACCGTGGGTTCGGGTTCTGATCTTTGTGCACATTACATACTACTCCTGTATGTAGGACGCCTAACGTTCGCCCTGCAGAAGATCTGATGCAAACAAAAAAAGAAGCCAGGAAAACGTCCAATAGCGTCGCAACAGATTGCAACGGAAACCTAAAAAAACTTGTGCTTGTGTGTGCTGAGCATGTGACTCCGCGAGTAGGACGACTGAGCACGCTGCGCTATTTTTTGAAAGTTCGGGTGTCAAGGGGTAGCATATATAGAATGATATGATATCAGTATGGAGATGAGGATTGATTCGTTCCGGTATGTGGCCTAGTGCCTACGTTATGTAGGATGTAAATCTTACGCAGTCGGCCGATCACAATCCATCCATCGATGCGTCCTTCCTCAGTCGTCCACCTGTCAGCCAGTAGGCATTCTGTCGTCGATCTATGGATATTTCTTGAGGTTTCGATATAAATGGTAGTGTACGAAGTCAGGTGAATTTTGAGATCGGAGAGAGAGCCCATGTAAGGGCAATTTGCACGGAAATGGTTAGTCAGTCCATGCAATTACTGGCTAGCAACGTGCACCTCTCCGACTCTCAAATTTTAATTTTGACGGTGCCTGAATATCGTAAATTGCTCGTCCAGCGTGCAAAATAAAAATATAAACTTCTGCCTAAGTAGGACTTCGTAACCCAATAAAAGTCGAAGTATGCCTAGATAAGTATGAAGCCCGAGCTACCCCCATTCTGTGCTCATATCACTGGTCCATGTAAATGGAGTGGGATACATAACATAACTTACGAAGTGAACGTATTTAGCAGCGCAAGAACTTGTTCTGCGATGGATTCGCGGCCGCATAAGTATGAAGACCGAAGGGATGAGTTGTATCGGATCACCAAGCTGCTTTGAAATTATAAAAAAGACATTCCAGAAAAACAAGGATACACAGGCGCTTGGCGGCTGTTCCTTGCACTTTCCCGTGTTATTTGGCGTGCACAAGGATGCATCTGGATGCATATCCATCGGGAGTGCAGAGACGAAAAATCGCAGAGGGATTCCTGAACGAGTATTCGTATTTGCCCCGCGTGAGAGGCACATTGATGGGACCACATGGTTGACCCCGGGCGACTGCGGGGGCGGGGACATGGGGTCCATCGCGTTACGCGTAGTAGCGCTCCGTTAGCATTTCTTACAAGGCGAAGTAATTTCTTCCCCTTTCAAACGCTGAACATGGTGGCTCAGCAGAGATGGCGCTTGTAATCGAGAACTTCCAACAGAAGTGCGTACTTGCATACTGACCTTCACAAGTCTCGCCAAGAAATGACAAGGCGGGCAGCTCCGTTTGCCGAATAACAGAGCGTGATCTATTTTCGGCAATTCCAAACGCGGTGATGTGATGATGCGATCAGCATTCTTCCCGCCTCGTCTTCCTCCCTGCGTCCACCTAACGTCCGAACCTACATATTCTGCCTGCCTTCTTTGCACAGTGTTTAAGCGGTATTACGAGTGTTTTATGTGAGATGCTAGCGCTACTTCATACGCGTATTGTGAGGCGCAATTCACCCGTATACAAACTTTCCGTTGGCGCGTTGACCCCGACTTGTTTGCATTCCGCAAACTGATGAGATCCGGTGTAAAAAATGTAAAATGCTTAGCCTAACCAACATTCCGTACGGTTGGACCTTGCAATTTTCATGATCCGTTTGCACCTGCGAGCTCCTCTGGATCCCCGAATTCTCCTGGCTGGATGAGGCTGAACGGCGAGAGTTATTGACGCCCGCTGGCAAAACAGGCTGATTCCCACTCCAAGCGTAGCTTATGGCTTCCTATTCAAGGCCATACCGACATATCATTCATGATTGAAGGATTTCGGGCCTTCGCGACGAACCCATTCTGCCAGCAGTGATTCAGAATCTCGATCCGTCCTAATTCGCAGCCGGATGAATGGACGCATGCTCCAGGGCGGAGCTATTTTTAGGTGCGCGGGGACATTTGTTGTGGGGACGGATGCTTCTCCAGAGCCATATAAACTAGCTTCGATGCGTCCCATTGTCTTCGGTTGGTTCTCATCACTTTGTCCCACCCTTCTCGCTAGCCAGCGCCCTCCATCCCTTCCACTTGAACGCGTATTCAAACATGGCTGGAGGTCCAGGAGGCACTGGTGGAGGCATAGAGACGTCGTCGCTGCTATGGGCAATCATTATGTCTGCGTTTGCAGGTATGTTCATTCGAGAAAAAATCTTATGGAGATCAGGGATTGACCGCGTCACCCTACAGGCTTTGGTGGTATCTTATTCGGGTTTGTCTTCTTGTGATTCTCTGTCTATCCTTCGTCTGAACGTGTTTCCAGATATGATACAGGAACCATTGGAGGAATCATCGCCATGCAAGATTGGCTAGAAACCTTCGGAAAATTCGACAACACCCTCTTGGACAACGGTAACAAGGGCTTCTATATCCCAACAAACGACAAATCCCTCGTTGTAAGTCCAAGAATCGTTATTGGTCGTGGATGCAGATGGGCTAACGTGCTCGTTCATATAGGTATCTATCCTCTCTGCCGGCACCTTCTTCGGTGCTCTCCTCGCTTTCCCAATGGGTGACAGAGTCGGCCGTAAATGGGGTCTCGTTGCCTCATGTCTCGTCTTCTGTCTGGGCGTCGGTCTTCAACTTGACGACAAGTGGCCAACCTTCATTGTTGGACGTGTCATTGCTGGTTTCGGTGTGGTCAGTGATGACGATATTTGCCCTCAGGAGATGCGATTTTCTCATGTTCATTTTTTTCTCTCCTCGCGTAGGGTCTCGTGTCATGCCTCGTGCCCATGTATCAATCAGAGGTGCGCATTGTACTGTCATTCAGAGAGCGACACTTGCTTAACCGTTTCTTGCCATCTAGTGTGCACCCAAAGCAATTCGTGGTCTCATCGTTGGTCTCTATCAACTTGCCAGTCAGTCTGTTTTCTTTGTTGTGCAATCAGTCCTCGTTGGCGAGGATTTTTCTATCTCTTTCGGTGTGCTCATATAATGTCCGCCCATTTCGCCTACAGTCACTATCGGCGCATTGCTTGCCGCTATCGTATTAAACTCTACCAAAAACCGACCAAATCACTCTTCATGGAGGGTAAGTGCACATTAGATTTCATTTCACCAGCGCTATCTCTTCTCTTTCGGTGTGCTTCTGCCGCCCGCAGCCAGCTTCGTCTATATCTGGGGATACCTAATCATTATCACTGATACATTCACTTATACATCTTTCATGTTCCATCTTTACGCTTTCGAACCACATGCTCACCCTCCTTTCTAGATCCCCATCGCCGTGCAATTCGTCTGGGCGGCCGTGCTTTCCGGTGGAATGGTGAGTAACTCCTTCCTCTCCCAAGGCCTCCGGAACGTCATCTCAACTAATCAACCTTCTCCTTTCCCATCGATCCATCACGCCATCTAAAAATAGATGATGCTCCCCGAATCGCCTCGCTACCTCCTCCTCAAGAACAGGCAGGCCGAAGCCCGTCACGCTCTGGGCCGACTGATGACGCTCCCGCACGACTCGCCCGAGGTCGAGGCCGAGGCGCTGGAGATCGCCACTGCGCTGGCCGTTGAGCTGAAGGCGGACGCCGGCAGCTACGCGGACTGCTTCAAGAACAACGAGAGCAGGAACGGCTTCAGGACATGGACTGGTATCTTGATGCAGGGATGGCAACAGCTTACTGGTATCAACTTCATCTGTGAGTCGAGGTTTCTGAATTGGAGGGAAATGTGTGGCTAACGTCTGTGTTGCGTGAACCTTAGTCTACTACGGCACGACGTTCTTCAAGCAGGCTGGTATTCAAAATGCGTTCATCATCACGTACGCGATCTTTTCTCGTTACTTCTATAGCGGTTTTGTTAACCATTTGTCCGCAGAATTATTGCGGATGTCGTCAACACCGTCATGACCATCGTCGGTATCCAGCTCATCGACCGCGTCGGCCGCAGAAGGCTGCTCCTCATCGGCGCCGTCGGCATGTGCTTGAGCGAGTTCATCGTCGCCATCGTCGGTGTCACTGTCGGCACCCCCCATGCCACGGCTGCTGGTCTTGTTGTCAACGTCACCGCGCAAAGAGTGCTGATTGCATTCACTTGCATGTGCGTTTCCTTACGATCTTCTCTTGTAATAGGAATTACATACTGACCTGCTCTTGTTAACTCAGCTACATCGCCTTCTTCGCCACTTCATGGGGCCCCGTCATCTGGGTGCTCACCGGCGAGATCTTCGTACGTCCCCTCCCCCTCCACCCACCCCGTCCCCCACTGACTGACCCCTTCCCCGCCAGCCGCTCGGCATCCGCGCGAAGGGCATGTCCCTCTCCGTCGCCTCGAACTGGCTGTGGAACTTCGGCATCGGCTACGCGACGCCCTACCTCGTCGACCAGACCACGACGGGCATCAACGGCGTCAAGGCCGCGAACCTCGGCGTCAAGGTGTTCTTCATCTGGGGCGGCACGTGTGTGGGCTGCCTGATCTTCACGTACTTCTTCATCCCCGAGACCAGGGGCTTGTCGCTGGAGCAGATCGATTTGCTGTACCGCGAGTCTACTAGTGCGTTTTTTTGTTTGGGTTGTGTGGTTGGTTTGTTGACGGAGCGCTGACGTCCTTCACTAGTCACCGGATCCGATGCGTACCGCAGGAAGATCCTCTCCGAAAACGAGACGTTCGTCAACACCTACGTGTCCGAAAAAGAGAAAGTGGTACGTCTTCCCTCCACGCATCTTACCCCCGCATTTCATTCATCCATGCTGACCGTCGCTAAATTTTCTTTATGATTGCAGGAGCAACACCACGAAGACCACGACGAGAAGGCCTGATCCTGATTCGCTGCTCTGTCTGTCTGGGGTTGGGGGGATTGTGTGCATGTGGCTCGTGGGTTTGTGGATCACTTTTGTTTCGGACTACCCCATGTTGTGTTGTAATGTTTCTTGATGCTTAGCACACGAATAATCATTTTTTTTTGTTGTACCTCCGTTTCTGCGTGAATATCTGTGCTTCAGACGTATTTATGGTGGGTCTCCGCCTCCCCTGACCTTCATCCACCCCTGCATATTCGTCCCATGCAAGGAGAAAGAAAAAAAATGTTTGTTCTACAAATACAAACTGATCAATTGCATGCCATGTTTCGGTAGTTTACGCCTTCGAATCTGCCAATACCAGACGTGCGGGTCAACGTGTCTTGCTTTCCTATTACTGATCTCGAAAACAATGGGCTTCTCTGTTCGAATAGTATCAATGAATTTCGGGTTCGACACGTCGCCCGCCGGCTCCGAGCTCGTTAGTCCTAGAGCGATGCATCTTTTCGGAACGTAGACGATGTTTCGTTCCGTGGAGAAATTGAAAACAGCGAACGTCGTATGAGGCTCTCGCACGACATTCGAGCCATATCTATAGATCTGTTTGTCCAGGAGATTGTAGGTGATAGGGGTATGACTATCGGGGAATGGAAGTAGCCGAGTCGAAGAAATATGCACGGTGGCTTGGTAGTCACCAATAGGTTTAGATCGTAATTTTGTATACATCCTTCCAGGCATCAGCAGCACCGACACGCAGAGTCCCAGGACCGAAAGCGACAGTGGTTCAATAGGTGCAAGTAGCTGCAAATCGATGTTGGAAGCGCGGTTGATATAGTGCTTAGGGCTGGATGGAAGAATGCGCGAGGTAGAGGGTGGTGGCGACGGGAGATCGCCTGCCCAGTTGAGCAGGTCCAACGCGCCATCAGAAGAAACCATGATCTCTTGAAGTAGACGAAGAAAGGCGCGTCCAGCACCTTCGCCGTAAGCAGTCGGGATGCTGACATTGAAGATCCCCATCAGAGAGTACGCTGTGTCTTCTTCCCGAGTCACTTCGCGGGTCGCCGCCAACTGCATCTTGCGCGAAATGGGTGCCTCGCGGATATGGTAGAGCTCGTTCGCTGTGATCGTCGTGGCTCGCTTGATCTGTTGCGCAATCTCTGCGTCGTTCTTGTCGCTGGCTGACTGGTTGATAAATCCCTCCCAGTCGCTGTTGTAAAATTTGATGAATTCTGGTGCGAGTAGCTCCTGCAGCGTCCATCCACGGGTGAACCAGGGGTCGAGGTGCATATTCGCGAGTGTCTGAGTCTCCGCAAGATACGTGATGCACACGGCCGCACGCGCGTACCAGTTGTACATCGAACGGATGGACTCGTCGAGCTCCGCGCTGCTTTCCTTGTTGATGCAGACGGTGTCCATCCAGCCCAAGGCGAGGCGGTGGTCCTTCCACGCAGCTTTGCAGAAGTTGACCATTTTTCGATATCCAGGGTCTTTGGCATCGAGGCGCCCTTTGTTCCAATCGCCATAGGTCACCTCGCCGGATTCCGTACGAAGCCATGTGTGAGACAGGATGGCATATCGTGCGTACTTGGATATCAACCTCTCGATGGTATCCTTCTCTACTTCCCACGCGACTCCTCCTCGTCCACCGTCAAGCAATGTCCACTGGCGGCGGCGGAATTCTTTCTTGTGCATTTTCCCTCGTAGGTCAGAAGCGAGATGCGCAAAGATGGCGCCTCTTTCGAAGAGGGAGATTCGGAAGCTTGATCCATGTGGCTCAAAGCATAACAAGCGAATGGGCATCTTATTGAAGACGTGTTCTCGCAATGCTCTCAACAGCTTTTCTTCGAACTTTGGCTGGAAATTTTCCAATGTCACTGAACATTTGAGTGAGACTTCTTGTATGATAGTTCGAAGATAATTTGATTATCTCACCCGGAGCGACATTATCCACTGGTGAACCGCTTTCCGAAGGCGATTCATCTTCTGTTCAAAATATGGCAAATAATGGGCTCTCTCATAATGCTCCTATCTTGAATTTGGCATACCTTCTTCATCGTCGGAATCAGACTCGCCCCTCTGATGATCATTTTCTCTAAAATCACTCTTTGAGAGATCTTCCTCTAGCACACATACTGCATTAACGCAATTCGTTCCGCAAATTCTCAATGCATACGACATACCAGCATCCAGGCTCACATCTACGACTCTGATTTGGGGCCCAGACTGAGATTGTACTACAACGCTGGAGACGAACTCCTGCAGCGCACTGATCAACTTCCCCGCCTCAGGTCCCAAGTGTATCGGGTTCTTGTCTAAGAACGGTATGTTATTTTGATATCATATGTACAGTCATTCGATAACATACCGTTCGTCTGCTTCGGGCCCATGACCCGTACGATAAGATCTTGCAAAGCCTTCAGTAAGGTCTGATCTTGGGCATCCGCGGAAGAGGCGTTCTGATCTATTAGAGTGGATGAGTGGATGAGTATGCGCCTTCGTCTGCGTAATCGTAGTTGTCGATAGACAACGAATTACCTTCGTTCAGACTTACCCTCGTTCATCTCGCCTGTTGATGTTGGATTATCAGTCAAGGTGTTCTTGACATCGAATGTCATGGGTAGGTTCTGAAGTGCTATCAGACGAGAACATCGATATACAACATGACAGCGTACCAGGCAATAGCAGCGCGCAAGTGTCTTTGAAAAGTACAATGTAAAAAACAGTACAAAGTGAGGACCTTTCTTGCGATTCGAATGCCATAGATATCCCACGAGGACAGCACGAGGAGATTACACTGGGCTGTTTGGTGTTGAGCTAAAATAGATGCCTGCTCTCGGCCTTGCGATACCATCAATTCAAATCCAAGGTCAAGCAGCGAGCGTTAGCAAGAAAATATATTTAGACAACACAAGGGAAGAGTTCAGAATCTGGGAAGAGGCGGAGACCAGAGGCAGAGCTCAGCACGCTAAAATGGAAAGTTTCGCAGATGGAGCCATTGGCGCTGGTGGCATTGCCAACATTGCACAGAAACGGCCAATACGTGGAAGCGTGCAGTGTGAGCAAACTAAAACGCAGCCTGTGATGAATCCATCATCATAGCGCAAACATGGCACTTCCGATTCCGTATGATATGCGGTAATGTAAACCTGGTTGAAGCATCTAGACGATGAGATTTGACAAAGAGTTCTAGTTAGTCTCTCTAGACAGACCAAATAATAGATGACAATCGATCTATATATATAAGGTCTGTTCCGATATTTGGGCCCCTTGGTGGTTGGGTCCATTCGGCCTTCTCGGTGATCCCGCATCAAAATTGCGAGTCCTTTCGCGATCACGTGTCACAGACATCAATGTGCGCGATGACATAGTGTGCTGCTAAAACATGTCTTCAACATGTCTTAGAATTGCTGTAGAGGTGTCGTTCTCGTCGTTGTAGATAGAATATGTCAACTAAAATTTATTTCACCATCTATCGAATAACATGGAACCATCAAATCCATTTTACGAGCCTTCCGAACCTGCAAACCGACGCCGTCCTATCGTACACTTCAATCCGTCTGGTAGCAGCCAAGGTCAAACACCTGTAAGACCGCCAAGCAGCCATTTACCAACACCAACAACACGCCAGAGCCCTCGAACTGATACCAACAAGCTTGATGCAGTCTTGGATGCAATAGAGAATGCAGGTTGGACCCTCCCAAAATTCCTTGAGAAGCTTCTTCAGGTTGAAGAAACCAAGGGCGGCAAAATCCAGCCTGTCAAACGAACCCAGAGACATCAACGGGTCATGAACTCCATGCTAAGTGGTCAATCAAAGCCATACCTGGGTACCATTCTCAGCCTCCTGGAGCAAAATGCTAGAGACGTTAGCTTTCTTGGAAGCGACACAAGTATTCCTCCTGGGACAAATATGTTTGCGCCCAACACTCCTTTAGCACAGATCAGACATGCGACGCCAGCAATGACTACGTGGGCCATTCAGTTAGCTGGCGAAACTGTACACCAGGAGGGTCAAGCCATGACACAAAGACCTGCAGGGCTTCACTCACGCGCACAGACATCTAACACCCGTCGAGTTGATGAACAGATTACATGGGACACTATTTCGACGCTCAGCTTAAAGCGGCTCGAAGAAAACACAGAGACACACGCACCAGCCACCTCATTTGTACTGAAAGCATATTCCCTGAAAGACTTCAACAGCCGCAATCCTTCCAACAGTATGCCATCAAATAACAGCGTTATCGCTGTGCGTTCGTACCGCCCGCAGAATATGGTGAGCTCTGTCAATTGAAGTCTGGATATGATCTATTAACATGCTGAATAGACACGTCTAAATGCAATGATGGCACTCACATTTGCCCGCTCGAACCGAGCAAGTCTATATCCTCTTTGCCGTGGAATATGGTTGTTTGCTGCGAAAGCATCGCGCACAATATTTCGTGTCGAAAGTCGAATTGGACAGTCTGTCGCTTATTCAACAGTCTATATCGCCCTTCGTGCGATGGGTCGACAAAAGCTTGATGACCTACGAAAGGCAATTAAAGCTGGACGACATTTCATCACTGTCAGTGACAACATTCAGACCTACGCCAAACAACGAGTCCGACGGATTGGCCGAGAAAACCAGATGATAACAGGCCTATCTGCGACGGCAATCGAAATGCAAGACTATGATCCGGAGGCCTTTAATCTTGAAGAACTTGTTGAGCGCCAGTGCAAACAGGAACGCAAGACACTCACAGCCGAAATGTTACTTGCTGACATTGATAGTGACCGACTTCATCACGTCGCTACAGTGGAATTCTTGGAGGTCTTATTTGGATTTGTTCCTCGATTATCGACCCTGTATCGAAAAGACCTTGACGACTTCATCTCCAAAAACCTAGCAAAGAAACCCATACCAGGAAATAGACGAACCAAAATCATTCCCTTGGCTACGAATAGTGCTGACGAAATGCATATTCAAGGTCTCAAGGAAGGCGTCCTTGATTTTGCTACAACACAGATGGGTATCAACGAGGAAACCTTGAACAATACAGCATCAATATGGGCGGGTGATGGAAAAACATTCAATATGTTCTTACTGATGAAGAAGCTTCTGTCTCCAGAGGAGAGCAACTTCTCGTCTTTCCGCTGGCTGCAGCCATTACTCGAGCTCTGGCACACAAAATGGACTGATCTTAGTCGAGTTGTTCGGACACACTGGGGCACCAAGGATGATCCTTCGTCACTGGCCAAGATTGCTGAGATCGTCAAATGTCCACCGCCTACCGATCTACGCAAAGTTGATTTCTACGATGGTGCTCATCTCGTAGGAATCACACTTGATGCACATATATTGAGCTGCTGGGAGCTTTGTTTGTCGATAGAAGACCTGACCATGTTCTTCAAGCGTGAAGAGAACATGCTATCCTTTGAAACACTGGTCAGTCATGCTCAGAAATTAGGACGGCAATACGCAACGACACAGGCTTACAATTGCGCCTGTAACCCTCCGGCTGGAAGCAACGAATATCCGGATATGCCACCTGCTGGATCATCAACGCTCGGTACAACTGAAGACGTAAACATGGCTGATATCTTACCTGGTCTCAGGCTGGGCCTTCCAATGCCCGAACGCTCTCCACTCGCTGACACCACCCTTGCCAATACAATCCTATTTATGCGGAATGCCATTTGGTGGCGCGAAGTGTGCAAAGCAATAGCTCACGGAGATTCTGGTCGTGTATGGGAAATTTTGAAGGTATTTGACTCTACAACGAAGCATCAGTGGTATAACTAACAAAGATGAAAACAGTTGTGGACATTTACCTTTGCAGGGAGTGGAAACCCCTACTACTCCCAATTCTTGCTCGAGACATACTGCAACTTTCGTTGGGAATACGGCGAAAAATTAACAGATGCGATCATGATGAATTGGCTGGTCAACCTAAAAGGACGCGAAGATCAATTCGTCGAAGGTGATCTATTACAAGAACATCATAATTTCTGGCTTGAGGATATGGCCCAGCACAAGGGCAATGAATTCGACGCGACCTTTTATCGAGAAGTCCTGGCAACGAACGTGAATGATTTTCTAAACCTGAAGGATGAAATGGAAGAACAAGTCACACTGAAACCACGTACGAAGAAACATGTCGAGCCACATCTTGATAATGAGCTTGCGGCACTCCTGGCCCACTTCCGAGAGTTCGAACTCCATCGATACTGTCGTGGTCGCAATGAAATGGATCCTGTTCAAGATGACTTCGAGGAGGGAATGAAGAAATTGAGCCAAGGGAAAATCGATGATTTCATAGCAAAAACTACGATAACATCCTCTGTCCTCAAGATGCACAATGATCTATCACGGCCCACTAATATTACCCCACTTGTAGACGCCGAAGCTGAAATACAAGAAATGAATCAAGCAGTTGAGCTCGAAGATATGGAAAGCGCACCTCCAAATCCAATGATCCTGGTCAATGGCGAGATATATACAAATGAATATCCTACAGAATGAAACTTCTCCGATCCGTGAGTTTCTGGCGTTTGCGTGGCGAAAACTGACTGAATGTTTTGTCAGTAATAATTCCCATGGGAGGCTCCCAATCATCTACAACTTCATCCACCACAGCCGCGAGAGGCCGTCTTGCAGGTAAACGAATAGTCAGTCGTCCAGCCGAATTTGAGATAGGATTTGATGACGAAGCGAGCGGCGGTGTGATGGGTGGTTGGTTCTCCTTATCACGTTTGTCTAGAATAAAAAAACTATTAGAATATGTAAGATGTAATATGTAAATGTACCTTTGTTGAGTGCACGAGTTGCTGCTGCCTTCTTCGCTGCTTCAGCCTTTTTCTTCTCTTTGTCTTCGCGCTTCTGCAGAAGATCTCTGTCATAGACCCGGTTGAGTTTCTCTGCAAGCTCAAAAAGCGAGTCCCCGTCAGCTTCAAGATAAACCCAGTGCACAAGGTGTTCATCGAGAGAAGCTCGAGAACGCAGCAAATGGAAGAAAGAAAGTACTCTTTCCACGGAGGTTCCTTTCCAGAACGACAGGACGTGTGGAATGTTCGCCATCTCCGGCTTTAACCGCCAGCGGGATTTCGCAAGGTGTTCAAGCCATATTTGCGCATGTGCACGATGTGGCTTGTTGAGAGGAGGGGGGAGAGAAGGGTTGAGACAAAGAGAACGTGGTTTTGGTTGAAGTGGCGTGGGCGCGGGATGTGATGGGGTCGACAAGAAGTCAGACGGTCTCGACGCTGGGGATGGATCGGCCCAAAATGGTTGACAGGCGCTACAAAAATAGAGACGGCCTGCTTCCTTGCAGGCGAGGCGAGAATTGGGCCCAGGATTACCAAAGGCAATGTTGACAGCCACAATGAGACATTTGTTCTTGATATCATTTTCGAGGAGTCCGCGGAGTGATGGTTCAAGATTGTCGAGTCGTTTTTGTATCTGGGAAGAAAGCGCCTGTGGTGTGTCTCCATCATCACTCTCTCGCAGAGATAGGTCAGCGCGGATAGCACTCATAGTCAAGCTTTGGACATATGTCCATCCGTATGCTTCAGATTCGAGGTCACGGCCAGCACGCCCATTTTGCTGGACTAAAACGGACAACGAGCTCGGTAAACCGAGGTTGATAGAATGGGTGATGTTACGAATGTTCATGCCCATTCCGAATGCGATGGTGGCTACAATAACGGAGGTGTCGATGTTGTCATGGAAGAGCTCGAGTGTGCGGGCATTGTACGCAGGTGAGGTAATTGAGGACCACAAGCGAACATTTTCGAGTCGTCGAACACCGTCCGGATATAATGACCATCCGTAGCTGGCTACGCGGAAGCACAACTCGATTGTTTCACAGTAGACAACAGCCTTGATTCCGCGCTTGAAGACCCATGCAATATCTGGAAATTGGGAGCCACCAAGCGGGTGGGAGAGCTCCTTGAGAATCATCCGTACGTTCGGGCGTTCGGACGATAAGCGAATGCATTTGAACATGCCGTCTTTGAGATTGAGCTGTGCGCAGAGCTCACGGAAGTCGTTACCGTCCGAAAGTGTGGCGGTTACGGCGACGAGACCGGTGTGGGAGGGTAGTCGTTGACGAAGGAGACCAATTTGTTGATATGCTTTCCGGAAGTCCTTGCCCCAAGGGACGAGAACGTGCGTCTCGTCGATGCCGAGAAGGATGAGGTTCTTGCGGAAGGCTGGGTTGCGAATAATGGCATCGACTTCGGGCAGGACCAATCTCTCGGCAGATATGAAGACTATCGCGTACTTGCACTCTCGTATTTCATGGTAGAGATTGCGGCCAGCATCACTTGCAGCTGTGAGAGTCTCGCTGTTGAGCGAAACAACGCTAATGCCAAGTAGTGCAATTTCACGAGCCTGTCAAAAATTAGTCGATGAGAAGGTAACTCAAGATAACGAGGAGACGTACATGAGCATTTCCGAGCTCAATGAGCGGGGTGACTACGACCACAACTGGGTTACTAGGTATCTCCGGAAGACCTGGTCTTGGATGTTGGCGGAGGTGCTCGAGCACGAGGATAGGACCAAAGAAAGCGGCTGTTTTCCCCCATCCAGTCGATGCTATGAGAATAGTTGGGACAGCCTGAAGGGAGTGCGCCCAGCACTCCACTTGGGAAACATGTGGGCCATTGGGCCATTGAGGTAGTCGCTCTTCAATTATCTCGCGAATGATCGTTTGTCCAATGGTAGAGATCCACGAGAATCTCTCTTGTGGAGTTGGCGAGGACGACGACATGGAGTGGAAGGGGGACGGCGAGCCATTTAACGCCCTCCAGAGTGAATATAGAACCTTTGTTTAGCGCAAACGCGTCGCGAACAATCATGCGTGAGCTACACGTGACGATTACAAACTGGAAAATGTACACTATTGCCACCGAAGGGACCCAACCACCAAAGAGCCGAGATATCGGACAAGACTAAGTTCTAGTTATGATTGAGGATTTGTTGAGGATCATATGGTGGCGAGCGTCACAAGAGATAAAATCAGACGCTTCAGCCAAACACACATACATAACGCGTCAGCGCGTCAGCTCCTCCAGAGTCCACTCCAAGTCCACTCACTTTCCATTGCCTCCCTTGTTCAAGTTACAATTCTGTTCGGATTATGTGTTGTGCCCAAAGCTTTAGGAAAAATTGGCTCGCTCACCTCTTACTGTTCTGCCAGAATTCTCTATAAGCGTCTAGACGTCTAAGCTTCGTGACAAAACAAGATGAAAATCAACCTCGGTCATCGCAGCAGGCGCAAGTGCAGCCACTGGCAAAGTTGCATGCGTTTTCTTTCTCTTGCAGCCTGTATGGGCCCGATCTCGAGCTCATACAACGGCGAGGATTTGATTGACATTTGATTGCTAGGTGTCTGGCTTGGACTCAACTAAGTATACTGTTTGCAGTGCCGGTCAGCTATAGCGCCCAACCCAGACGTGTCCAATGCCCGATAATATGGGCATGAACAACGCATGAAGATGGAGAAGGTCAACCGACATCCATCGCGCCAACGCCAGAGTATCGCGCGTCAGTCTGCGGTCGCGCAGCTTCGTAAGTGCTATTATCTTCCATTCACCGATGGATGCACTTATCCCATGCCTTCCCCTAGTTTGTGTACTTTCTGTGCAACGACACTGATTAAACACGTCATGGCGTATCTTATCACGAATTACGACTTCAAGTTGGAAGACGAGTATCCGGTTAAACTGATTCTCCAAACCAACGTAACTTGTATCATCACAACATCGTCCTTTTCAGGGAGTGTGGCGAAAGAGCCCAGTGTCCCAAATCGTGCGATTCGTCTAATTGTGTTTTTTGTAATGCTAACTAGTCCATATTCTGTGTACGCAGCACGATCAGGTCGTAATGCTTATCCACGGTTTCGTCCCTCAAGGACGCCGCTGACAAGATTGAAAAACGACATGTATTCAAGATAGCCTTGAATCCCATCCTTCACATTGCTCTACCCTGATGTATTGACTCGTCTTCTCATCTAGACCAGGCAAGTACTTCGCCTACATCGACTGAAACGTCCACTTTGACCAGCGCATTCCCGCGAAGAAGGTATCAGCGCTCGGGAATGCAGGGTGGACATCCACCTGCAGGCGCCCACTAACCACCCCAGCTGACCCATGCCACATATAATCAGGTGGATAAGCATAATGCAGGACTCCCAACTCAGTCCTCCTATTATAATAAGACTGCACGACAATTCCAGGCAGCCTTCTGATCTTGCCCTTCATCATGCTTGAAATCGGCTCTGTGGCTTTGTTGGCGTTTGCGGCGATCGTTGCCTATGGATATACCTCCCGCAGGCGCGATGTATGCATTCACTCCTTGCGTTAATCACCTCCTGGTGGTTCAAACTCCAGGCTTCGCTGACATACTGTGTGCAGCTCGATCATATCCCAACTATTGGCTATTCCGACCCGTTCCTCTCCTGGCTCTCGTCCGTCCGTTTTATCTTCCACGTACAGTCCATCCTCGAGGAAGGTTATGCACGGGTACGTGATCGCAGATGCTCGTCAGCATAGAATATTGATGCTCGAGATACCAGTACCCCGGCGGCGCGTTCAAGATCCCCATGATCGATGGCTGGATCGTCGTTTTGAACGGGGATCACCACGTCAAGGATATCGCGCGCGCAAGCCTGGACAAGCTCAACAGCTTCAAGAGTACGTCGACGGTACGTGGACCTTGTACCTTGTATCGCGGTTCGCGATCGATGTTGCTCAATTATAATTTTCGGGTATGACATGACAGTTTCTGCAATACAAACATACGCTTGGACTGCCTGTCATGGAGAGCCAATACCACGCCACTGTCATCCGGACGTCGCTCACGAGAAACATCGGGCCGCGCTTCGAGGATATTCACGATCAGATTATCAAGGCGTACGATGAAGGAATTGCATGTAAGGGGAAAGGTGCGTCTAACATGTTAGCATTCCTCTTCGAATAAGATGTGAAAATATCTTGTATAGACTGGCTCGCTGTACCGGCAGTGGAACTTCAGGTCGATGTGATTTGCAAAATCACATCCCGCTTTTTCGTCGGGAAGCCGCTCTGTATGTTTCTCTCATTTCCCAGGTCTTTTCGAGATGCATATTGAAAACGCACTTTCTTTGCTATGCACCAATAGGCGATAATGTGCAATTTCGCTCAATTTGCGAGCAAGCGGCTATGGAAATCTTCAAAGGCCGGTTCATACGATTGTTCCCTGAATTTATGAAACCGTCAGTCCTCCTCGACAACTATTTGTTGCTGAAGTTATTACTCACTGATCCGTCTTTTTTCTACAACAGGTACGCTTCGAGGATCGTCACTAAAGTCCATAGCCTTCGCGCGCAGATGGAGGAATTTGTTGGGCCGATTATCAAGTACAGACTCGAGCAAGAAGTCGTACATGGGTCTGATTGGGCAGATAAACCGGTGCGTATTCTCGATCGTACCTCTAGATTCCGCTTAAAGTTCCCGGAATTAATCATTACAGAACGATGTAATCTCTTGGCTTATGGATGGCGCCAGAGCAGCGAAGCAGCCCATTACGATCAGCGATATCAGCAGCAGGATCTTGCTAGTCAGCTTTGGTGCCATTCATACGTCGTCTGCAGTAAGCTGTCTCCTTCATTGAAGTACTGGGAACTGACGTTTAGTGCTCGTAGACGTTCACAGCCGCTCTTTATCAGCTGTGTCTGAGCCCGGAAAATGCCCGAGAACTTCGGGAGGAAATCGAAGCCGTCGTGAAAGAAGAGGGCTGGACGAAAGACGGCCTTTCCAAAATGTACAAACTTGACAGCTATTTCCGCGAATCCCAAAGGATACATTTCCTGTCCACCCGTAAGGATTTCTATAGCTATGTATACTGTGCGTGTGATACGTCTCTCACGGTTCATTCCATAGTCCCTGTAGGCAGAACCACGCTCGCCGACTTCACCTTCTCCGATGGACTCTGCATACCGAAAGGAACGTCTATTGGTATCAACGTTTATTCCCGTCATCTAGATGAAGAGTATTATCAGAATGCAAGCGAGTTCGACCCTTTCCGACATGTACGCGACGATGGAGAAGCACAGCCGTTAGTGACGGGGCCAGCGGTTGATTACCATCCGTTTGGGCACGGACGAGCAGCTTGGTGCGTCTGTTTCCGTTGGAGAGGCCGTTCATGATTGCTAACTAAAACGCTTGTGTTTGTTCTTGCGAGCAGTCCGGGACGCTTCTTCGCAGCGACTGAGCTGAAGCTGATGATGGCGCATCTCATAACCAACTATGATTTCAAATTGGAGAAGGTTGAATATCCTCGGAAGTTGATCATTGAATCGCAGTCAGTTCCTGACTACAACGTGAAAGTGTTGTTTAGGAAACGAGCGGAATAGGTTCAGAAAGGACGTATCGACTTTGATAGCTGCTGTATTCGAACCACTTTGTGGAAGATGAGAGTTAAATTTGTTTGACTGTTATATGTACCCTTGCGGAATCTCGTTATTGACTATTCCTGTACTCTGCTGATACTGATCAGACAATGTCGACATTCATAGGGGTGTGTTATTTTTATCGTGCGGCAGGTGCGGGCCACGCGGCGTGTCGCTCTATTTTTGTATCTCAACGCCGAACGCCCATCCTACCATGGTTCGACCACCAGTCCACATGGCCACTGGCCATTTTTCGCCGTTCTTTGCTTTGTTCCTCCATTACTGCCTTCAGTCCCCCTCCGCTTCACTATCAGGGCCACGCCGATGAGGGTACTCTTCCTCGTCCTGCCTTGTCTGCTCGGCCATGTCGCGGCGATCTACAACCCAGTTACCGAATACGCCGGCGACGCGTTCTTCGACAAGTTTGCGTACTATGGGAATGTAGATAACACGACTTGGGGTGCGATACATTTGATCCTCCCAGTCACCAGCTGCATCTGACAGAGTTCATCGCGACTAGGAAATGTAACTTTTCTGAACCAAGCCGATGCGACAGTGCAGCAGTTGACCTTCGTCAACGGGGCCGGCAATGCGATTATCAAGGTGGATAATACCACTACGCTCACAGCAGGCGCTCCAGGCGTAGCTGTCAACCGGAATTCAGTGAGCAGTTTTCACGCTCCATCCAGTACCCGCCTCTTACGCCCCGACAGGTTCGGCTGACCTCCCTAGACAGCTACGGGATGGGTTCCCTTATCATCATCGACGCGCTCCATATCCCATTCGGCTGCTCCGTATGGCCCTCTTTCTGGACGGTTGGGATCGAGACGGAATGGCCGCTATCCGGCGAGATCGACATCATCGAGGCGATCAACGACATGAACAACAACCAGGTCGCGCTGCACACCGTGCAAGGCTGCGCGCAGCAGGTGCTCACCCCCCCAGCGCAGACAGGACACACGGTCGGGACGGACTGCTCTGTGCCCGAGGGCTGCCTTGTCACGGAATCGCAACCCAATAGCTACGGCCCAGGCTTCGCCGCGGCGGGCGGAGGTGTCTACGCGCTGCAGATGGAAGTCTCTGGGATATGTTTGGTTTTGGAGTGTACGTCGCACACTGTCAACGATGTATAACTCCTGCCAACTCATCTTGCTATCGCATCGCATCTATTTTTAGAGGCCAAATGTACCACCTAATATCCAGAGTGCGACGACATCGACCCCCATCGACACTTCGACATGGGGACTACCTACAGCTGCATATCCTGCTGGGGCATCTTGTAATGTTACCCAGTTCTTCCCACCTCAAAATCTAGTTCTCCTCACTACTCTCTGTGGTGTATGGTACGCATCTCATCTAATTATCTGTGTCGAATCCTCATGTTCATTGTTCATCGTCTCTTAGGGCTGGAGTCCCAAGCATCTACACCAGCACATGCCACACCCCCACAGGGGACTGCGTACGTCCACCACTTTCTCGATCCCATACCCGTACCCCTCCCTAATCCCACCGCACCACCAGTTCACCGACAACGTCCTCGGCAACGGGAGCAACTACGCGGACGCGTACTGGGAGATCCGGTACATCCGCACGTACCTCTCCTCGTCCGCCGTCCCCAGCGGCGCGCCTTCGCCCACCGCGGGCTCGCCGACTGCGGGTGACACTACTACGGTCATCACGTCCACGGTGGTGAAGACGGGGCTGCCGACTGTGGCTCCGCCGGCGTCCTCTGCCGGGACGAGGCGGGTCTGGGCGCCTGTATGGTTACTGGCGCTTGTGGGATCCTTATTGTTTTTTATGCTATAACGACTTTTTTTCTGGACTTTTCGCCTTGATTTTTTGTTAGTGATGATTATTGTTGTAATAATTTTGTTTGGGGTTCGGTCTCCTTGCTATACCCTATGTACTGGAGATTTTTGGACATTTTTTGGCATCTATTTGCTTTCGCGCAATTTTTCTTTATGTCCATTTTATGACCTGCGGTAAATCTACGATGATTGGTTTGAGAGGCCACTATGTGTAGTTCTATATTCTTCCGGAGATAAAGGATAGATGCGATGTATATTTTCTCCTAGTTCTGCGGAGGAGCTAAGCAGTTGTCATGAAATTATAGAAATGTCTTGCAGGGCCGCTGAAAAATTCATTAGGCACTACTTAAGCAATTCGAACAAGGAGATCATCGAGGACTTGCATCAAGTCGTCCGTGAGATCTTGAGCGATCAACTCAGTAATCGATAAGTCTCAAAGTGGGCAATACTGCAATTTAAATCCTTGGAACTAGTTGAATAGGGTTGCAAATTCCAAAGGTAAATCATCGAGCAAGCTTATTGAGACGTCGGACACCAGAATAAGTTGAACACCAAAATAATTTGCACCCTGGTAAGATATATACGTGGCTGTAATTTACTTATTTGAACCCCTCATATAACGGAATAAGCTAAAGTAATAAGGTCTTCATCCACAAAAATGCAAAGCGTATGCAAGCCGACAGCGAGATCAAAGCCTCAAGATTAGGCAATGTTAACGGGGCTGCATCCAATAGCGATAACACCGTCTGTAAAAAAAAAAAGCCAAATTCATGAGCGAGTGTCCATTAAAAACGAAAAGCAAGCAAAACGCACTGAAGTTGTTGTTGCTGCAGCAGACGGGCTGGGTAGTGCAAGAAGAGCCTCCTCCAACGGCGATGGCGCTGATGGGGCTGCAGTTCACGCCCAGCTGGCCGGTGATGTCTCCCGCGGCAACACCAAGAAGCGCCAAGAATCCAGAGTATTGCGGGCTGTTCGCCTGCTGGAGGGAGTTACCTATTTGTCGATGAATTGAATGAAAGTCAGCGAGGGTAGATGAAAGAAGGTAGCGGTAAAATACGAACAGCACTGCACTTTGCCAGTGTTGCACGAGTTGGAGATACCGCCGTCGGGAGAGCCAACGACGAAGACGGCCATGGCGGCAACGGTGAAAAAAGCGAGCTTGGAGAACATTTTGTTGGTCGAAAGTTATTAAGGATAGGTTAAAAACCAAAAAGTGAAGGAGCTGATGAGTGAGGTGGAGATGACAGACGAAAGTGGGCGTTCGACTGAGGAATGAGAAGAATATTTGCGGCCCCTCTTATACCCTTCATGGTGGCTCGTGCACCAGTTGAAAACGTACGTGGCTTGTCCGTTCGTTTAAACCAAGTCCATTGGCGGGCTGCAGTGCAGGGTGGTGAAGAAGGTCGGCAAGATGCGAGTAGCCCAAATAGGGCTCTGACTATCCCAAAAAGGAATGGTTTGCCCGTTTCTGACGTCGAGGCGGCCGGGACTTGCCGACTGAAATTGGCAGTTCGTTGGCAGTCGTCGACTCTCACCGACTACTCGCCATGGACAGCCATGGACGTTCTTGCTCAAAGTATGTTATCAAAAAACCATTGAAGTAATATAAACTTTTGATTTCAAAGCAATTCATAGGCTACAAGCAGGCTACAAGGCAGAATCGAACACTACTTAACGAAGACGGGGCACCTCCCAGTCAATCCAGTCGGAATCAACGAAACCCAAGTCGTTGGGACCGTCGGTCTCGATGACGCTCGTGTTCGTGTTTTGGCCAAAGAAGAACTTGCTGAAGAAAGCGTCCAGGTCTGGCTGTTGCGACGCCGGGAACGCGCAATGGTCGTGGTTTCCAACACCCGAGAATCCCATATTGTCCGGAACGCCCAGGGCCTGCCATATCTTGTTGGCGGTCTTCATGCAGCCGAAGTTGGACTCGGGCCCCAGCCAGTCGATCCCCGTGTTGTCGATCACGAATAGAGCTCTGGGCGCGATCAGCCCCGCGAGCATGTGGTGGTCGAAAGGGAGCACGTCGACGTCGTTGGCGAAGTTGGCGAAGTTGAGCGAGAACCATACGTTCTCTTGGACGATCTCGGAGGCGGTCTGCGTGTCGGTTCCGTTGGCGAGCATCCAGTCGGAGATACGCCAGCAGCCTTCGCCGCCCGATCCTGACTCCTGCGGGATGGTGAGGGCAATGCGATCGTCGAAGGCCCCGGCCACGAAGGCGCCTTTTCCGTTACGAGAGCAGCCCGTAACACCGAGTCTCTTGAGATCGATGTTGGCCTCCGGCGTCTGCTCGAGGACGTCGATGATTCGGCTGATGGCCCAGGACCACGCCATCATGGACGACGCTGTCGCATTCGCGCCGAAAAGGGTGTAGAAGTCGCCGATCCCTCGACTGGTCGCGTCGTTCTGCTGCGCGATCGCGTTGTTGTCGAAGACGAGAGTGGCCACGCCTGCGGGATGGGCACGCTGATGCCGCCGATGCCAATCAGACCTGGGAAGGGCGCGGTACCGTTGGTGGGTAAGGTCACAGTGACGTTGAACGAGATCGACTGGTTGGCGTGGGTGATGTCGATGGTGAGGGTCTTGCCACTGAGTGTACCCGTCGCCGAATCTGGCTTAGGTGGGAGCGTTCCTAATTCATAGCGCTGAAAGAGCTGATTGATCTCCTCGCGGCGGCAGGACCATTGCGCCTTCGTTTCGATAGGCGTGCGGCTCGCGGCGAATTTGAATGGGTTCGGAAGTTTTGCGTCGGAGGTGAGTGTGAGGTTCTTTGGGAGCTCGGGGCAAAGCACAGGGGGTGGAAGACTAAAATCTGGGCTACTTATAGCTGTATAGGACGATATATTAACACCGAAAAAGGATCAGCATCGTATTCAACGACTCACAAGCAGCCCATAGCGGTAAGGCAAGAGAGAGGTAAACGAGATAGGATTTGAAAACCATGTCTCAAACAACGAGGGACGTTCAAATGAATATGGGACTGAGGGAATGAGAAGGATGGTTACTCGTTTTATAGAGAACAGGACCAGCCAGAAAGTGGAGTCGGAGAGGTTTGGAGACGACGGGCCGTACTCATAGTTCGCAACTGCCCGCTACGACTTCGAAATCCTACCTATCTCCTCACCTATTTAAGCGCTCCATGTGTCCGACGCCATATTTACAGGAACGGATAGTCACTGGGTATGTTCTGCCCGCAAGAGCTTTGCGAAGTAGAAGACCGCGTCAGCAATTCCGCAATGAACGTCCTGCACGGGCCGTACTACGCTCAAACGTTCAAGGAACTACTTCGCGGGTTCCGGTTTTACCTTGTCCAAATTGTAAACAAAACACCGAAGCTCCGAAATGGAGCTTCACTATAATACGCAGTGGGGTGTGCATATTTTGGCGCCTTCATATAGGCATGACGCGCCAATGCACTTGATCGTCGGCGCTAAAGCACTTCATGGTGGGTTGGATAGAATTGACTTAGAAAGATTTCGATCGGGCCAGACCTCCCTTGTAATTGAGCACAGGCAATGTTTAATTACCCTATTCTTTAGCGGAACGGTCGAAGTAGATGCAATTATTCCGAGGATTTCCAGACCTAAATGTCAGCTGATATCTTGAAACTGAAGAAGAGTTGAACTCCATGGACCATGCGACGTTTAAATTTATCAGGAAGTCTCCTCCTCCACAACTTCTTTAACATCGATTAATGGAACTTAGTTTACCAGATGACGAGTGTATATGTCGAGTTCAGGAATAGAAGTATATTGATGTTATACCGGTACGATAATCCGAGCAGCTCGTTTCATTTTATTTACGATGAAAAGAAAGGTATGTATGCAGTAGAATACAACATAATACTCTACTAGTATACGAGTATCTTATTAGACTGAGCACTCTGATCCGGCCTCAGTTTGATATCGCCACTATAGCTGAGGCGCTTAATTCAGTGCGGGTGCTTAGCCATCGTCTTGATAATACTGTCAATGATCTGTAGATGACGCCGAGGCAATGATTGCAAGTCTAATATATTACCAGTAGCTACTCGACCAGGTACCTCACTCATATCAGAACCATACCCAGCGGGCAAGTGGTCCTCATGCTCTGAACCTATAGGAATTGTATGAGGGCTGGCAGTGCCGCAGAGCCAAGCTATTGATAGCGAATTCAACATCGTTGCAACACTCTATATGCCAGTAATACGAATACATGTTCTCCAAAGGAGAGAAAAATGGGGAAAGCGGATACAAACAACACGATAGCGACGAACGATCTCTAGAAGAGAGGAAGAAAGGAGATAAATCAACAGCGATATGAAGTCTAGGTAAGGTTGAGGGTACATGTTTGATTGAAAGAAAAGATGCGAAAGGAAATGAAATGAGAACTGCGTGAACGTTGGGATATATTAGAAATTACGGGTATTATATGGTGTAGGATGAGGGGATGCATGAAGTCATTACAAAGTCATAAGAAATGCGAGTAGCACGGTTCACTCCAGCGTCAAGATTTGGGAGGCGAAGCAAGCTAGGGATTTGATGATGGGCTGGAGGCATATCCATCGTTCGAGTTCATCGGAAGTTCTTGTTTCGTGAAAAAAAGCCGATGCTGGAGGTAAGTCGAGCGCCACGATTGGACCATGTCGGGGGAAAGGGGCCATTTAATCGTCGAAAGAATGGAGTGAAAGGATTAATCGCCCCAACTGATGATAATCGGGCCAATGTCATAGAGTTTGAAATCAGCGACAGCCTAGAAAGGAGGAAACGTTAAATAATTTCTACAGGAGAAGAGAACATGACGCACTGTGCCTTGCCTTGCCACGTCTTTGTCTTCTAAAGATACGGTGGACAACTGGGGGGGAGACCGACTGGTCTTTGTCAGAGATGGGGAGCCAGAAGGGTGAGGTCCTCTTTCGGTTGTTCGTCCTCTGCTTCTGATGTCCGTATAACCAACTAGACGGACATTCAGAATCGGCGTAGGTCTTGGTTGGATGGTCGTAGGTGAACGGGAACGAGCCGTGTTAGAGGGCCCCGCCTCGCTCCACGTATAGCCACTATGAGCGAGATCTGCATAGAAATGTGGATTTCCAGTATGCGGATGCCTTTTACGCTTTCGAGCGCTATTCCGATTTGAGTAGACGTCGAAATAAGTTTGACTGGGGTGATAGGGCTGATCGTATTCTCCAGATTCAGAAGCTGATCGTGAATGTGAGGAAGACATAGACTTCTCCATCGGAACTACTCGATTATGTAGATTGAAGGGGATCTGGGACGCAACATTCACCATTTTACTGAAGGGGGAAAAACAGCTCATCAGCGAGGAGACGGTATGCATTGATGATGACGTACCCTTCCTTTGCACGTACGATGTCCCCTAGACGAGCTTGAAGCTTTCGACGATCATACAGGCTCTCGTTCGAGCTATGAATTGTTCAGAAGATTTCAGATCAAAATAGTGAGAAAAGATAAAACATAGGACTTGTGGAAAACATACTGGATATCAGTTGGTTCAATAATATGAGGAATGAGGTGGGAAGTTTCATCATAAGGTCCATCGATGGCAGGGGGTATGTGGCGATAACAACATATGATATTCTGCAAGAACCCGAAAACCATACCAGAATATGAAAGTCAAACGTAAGTGAGTGCGCAGACCGTAGACGTATTGGACACGTTTCTTGTTTTGCGCTCTGTCTGTTATTTGGTCTTATGTGTACAAGGATTATGTTTAATCCGGACCGTCGCCTGCCGGTTCGGTCCGCCTCCCCAAACTTGCCCTCAGGCCCTCCTCAGCGCTCAGCGCTCA
This sequence comes from Pholiota molesta, assembly GCA_014925825.1. NCBI lineage: Eukaryota > Fungi > Basidiomycota > Agaricomycetes > Agaricales > Strophariaceae > Pholiota > Pholiota molesta. The sequence continues at coordinate 170,601 of JACGCK010000040.1, forward strand.
GCTCCCAAATTAGCTGGCCGCTCCTTCTTAGAAGCTTTTCTCTCAGAAAAAACTTCATACAATAGGGTCACTGGTTATGGAACAATTTAATAAAGTGCTTTTGTATTGACCAGAATCCAACCAGAATCTGACAGTGTAATGGACACACATGTGGTAATCTTTCGAGTTATCTGATCTGTCTGATCAGAGGACGAGCTTTTGCCAAGCGTCTGCTCGAGAGTGTCTGTTATCACTAGCTACCAGAAAATATACTCCTTAGTGCTGAGAATTCAACTCTACAACAAATTTTGTTGACCATCTTTCGATGAAGAAATGGCCAAGATACGGAACGTGCCAACGTGCTCCCTATCAAAATATGTGCCATGGCCTCATGCATGTAGAGTGGCAGATACCGTCAGCCTGTGACGCTCATAGCATTTCAAGGCGAATCTTGAATTTTGGCAGATTTATCTCGTATAAGTTGCGTATAAGTACAAGTATTTTTTTCACATCTGTGTAGCAACGGCTCTGAATCATCATGAGTTCCCGAGTATCAACAGACTTCCTACCACTTACCTAGTTACAATGGGAAACTGTATTATTTGTAGCAATGCGTCATCCGGCATCTAGGAAAGCGAACGAGATGTTGTCAAACAAATCTGTTGCGCGCTTATATGCATTTGTACTCATTGTATTAGCTTGCGCGTCGATAAGTACCAATCCCATAAATTTCCTTGTCATCTGCATATTTAGATTCTGCCTGAATCTATGTACGTCTGTGTGATGTGAAAACGCCTTGTGAGCTATAAGCTCAAATTACTATTGACAATCAGGATGTTGTCGGATGTACTTTTCTCTGATCTCCCGCACAATGATCGGTATACCTTTCCTTGGTTTCATCTATTGATAGAAGCACATCTCCCCTGTACTTCGGTTTGTCAAAGCATTGGGTAATATGTGTTCCAACGTTGAATGAAACGTATTTTGTCCGTGTCTTCTTTCTAAGCTAGCCCGGAAGGCCATCGCAAATTATCCGAAGTGAAGTAAAAACGGAACAAGGCCTTTAGAAAGGGAGAAAATGCTTGAGCATTAATTTTCTGACTTGAGGCGAGCGATAAATTAAGTGGTTAACCTTATAGCGCCCTTTTCAACAGCATCCAAATGAGGAGCCTTGGAGGAGCCGACTGTCCACGTCTCCAACTATCCCGCGAGCAATTCGTCAGATTAACTGATAAGATTAGATCATAGCCTGTCATCTTGCGATATGTTCGGAATCTCACAAAATCCATTCAGTCAAATGGCGCATCTGAATAAGCTATCTTGACAAGATGTTTCAAAGCGTCGATGATCCGCTGTCGCCGACTTTCACCAAGTGCACCTTTTCAGTATCGGACTTCCCCGACGGACTGTTTGGTTGTTTGAGATATAAGCTTAAATCCTTCTCAGCGCCGACGTCATGATCGTTCTAAGCATGTCAGAGCTTGCCAAAATTCGTCCACTTTCTATCACTGCGGAGGGTACGATCCATCCCGCAGTGATCCTGTCAGAATCGTGAGCAAGGTATGAATGTGCGCATTATTTGCCTCGCGAGCCGGCCAATACGAAATTCAGTCGAACTCACAACCCTAAAACGGCATTCTGATGAATAAGATGAAAGTGCATATGTACCATGCGGTACGGCTGGTCTCCGCGGTACCATGTGAACATATTGATCAGAGTGCACCAAGTCTGCACATAGTCCCGCTGTCCGAAGACGGTAGACCAGATCTTTGATCTACAATAATTTATAAAGACCTTGATGCTGCGTTCCTGAACTTCGAATAGGCTTCTTATTGGTTCTTCAACTTGAGGACGAGAAGATGAACCGTCTTTTGTTCAAAGGCGGGATTCTGAATGTCGTACCTTCCACTGCGGACTACGGTTGTCGTTAAATACGTTCTATTAGCTAAATTTCGCGCAGTCACAGTGTCGCAGCTTTGGGGCTTGCAACCAACTTGCAACAGTACCCCAGACTGAAGAGAACTTTGGGGCAGTGTTTGATCTTTCACCGGAACGAAAGCCGATAGTCTACCGCCCATTGACCGCCCAAGTAACGACGTACTTGGCCAGTATCCAGTATCTATCGAGGCCGCTGGAAAGAGCAATAGAGGTTCTGCTTTTATTAAAGGCCTCAGATGGCTACTCTGGGTTCTTCATCTCCATCTAACAAAACGAAGTAATTGTTGGCTTCGTCTATGTACATGGAAAAGAGCCGGTATTAATTATAATGTATAGTTGCCGGAAGATTCGATGGTTGAACAATCGAAAACAGTTCAGTGCAGAAAGGAAGAACGCCCCGAGTCCCACAACGATGTAGACATTGAATGCGACATAAACAAATAAGTTCGCATTGACGCTTTATAGATGAGGTGTACATTAATTTATGGTACAATACGACACCTGTCTAAGATTACAGTATATGAGAAGTGTCCTTGATATCCGCTGAGGCAGTATACTAAATTGTCCAAACTGTCCGTAAAATGTCCTATAAAATGTCCAATAGTGTATCGGTATGGCTAAAGTATAGCGAGGTAGATAGAACCAATACCATAATATAATTCAAAATAAAACGCTGAGTGGGGAGTACTTACTCGAAGCCCAAACGCCAACGCCTAGAGATATGTTACTTCGGCGAATGCTTCGATCGCGGTCTAATTTTGTTCTTCTTCAAGGTCAGAGGTCGGGGTTTGCCTCGCAGCCGCTGATATACGCCACACGCATTACAGAGCTGGTCACCGGTTTTACTTCTCCGCCATACCGATGTATGATGAGTGCGACAGTGGCTGCACTCTGGACCGACGTAATTGGGGTCCGATTCCTCAGAGGAGCTTCCGTCATCGTCGGCGTCAATGAGCTCCTGAGGTCGAAGCTTGTTACGCTGCTGCAAATATAGACCACAGGCGTTGCACAAGGGCTTCATCGTTGACGGATCTCGACGCCAGAGAGGGGTGGTAGTCGCTCGGCAATGGGAGCAGCTCTTTCCTGTCTCAGGACGATCCTCGCTAGTTCTCCTAGTCGCGGTCGACGGTGGTCCTGCGCCAGAAGCCTGTCTCGGGCGATGAGCATAGACAGGCGATGGAGAAGGGGACGGGACATCAGGGGAGATGCGGTGAGGAAAGGTGAATCCGTCAAGGGGAATGGCCTGCTCATTGGCAGGAGTATAAAGCGCGGACGATGACGAGGAATCGGAATTAGACATTATCATATGGTCGAAATTCTCGAACTCTGAGATTTCGAGGTTCAGGTGACTGTTCCACGACGATGGCTCATCTGGGAACCTTTGAAATTGACTGTTAGTGGGCGCGGCAGAACTCGCGTTCATCTCCCAGGAATTCCAATTTGGCACCGAAGGTTGCATAGCCGCAGACATACCCCGAGAATAGTGATTTTCGAATCCAGATGGACGAAGCAACTGAGATGAACTGGAGAACGTGGAGCTCGAGATCTCTTGATGGGAATGTTGAGGGTGAAGGGAATTAGGGAGAGATTGTTCGCTAGGACACTCCAAGCGCCTTTCACGAGAGCGTATGTGTGGCTGCTGCTGAGCAAGCCAACGCGCTCGTTGTTGGTCCTGACTGACAAGGGAGTCAACACCGTTGTATGACTGTCGTTGATCTAGATAAACTGTAAGCACCACCGAAATATATTTCACTGAACGACTCACTCATTGACCAATTTCCCGGACCCCCATTCCCTGAGCTAGGCGGATACATCGCGGAAGAAGGGTAGGTGCAGATCATAGATGAATTAGTGGTGGAGGAAGTAAGCGTCTGGTTCTTATCTTGAGGAGAAAAGTCAATCGAATGTTGGCGAGTATGCAAGGGCATGTTCAGGTTGAAAGGGATGTTTGCGCAATACTGTGACTCGGTTATATAGCGAACACACCGAAAGCGAGTCGATGACAAAGTAGCTCTGCCGAGATTTCGAGATTAAACTCCATGCAGGGCGAGATCTAAGCTGAACCTGTGACGTTTGCGTGAATGTCAATACAGAATGGATGTGAACTACAAGCTCAGGGCCTAAAGTAAGAACGATCAACCGCGTCACCTTCAGGCGCCTCGAGACCTGGACCTTTATCTGGAAATAGAATCTAAGACCGTAGAATATCCCTCGAACCCCATTTGCAGCCTACTAAAAGTAGGTGAATAGATTGATGGAGATTCCAACCTTCAATCCCTTGAGGCCACTGTTCGATAACGTGACATGTAATCCAACGATCTCTGTGATGGCCGACGGTTTCGGGTAATCGATCTGACTCGAGTCAATATTCCGCTTCCGCTCCTACAAGGCTGCAAAGTGTTGAAACTGGCACCTTCAAAGGTTTAACTCTAAATACGCCAAAGGGATTTGCGCCTTCAGTTTACATTGCACAAATGACTCATCTGAGGATTCTGAGCTTCAGCTGCCAGTAATCTCCGGACGTTTTATCAGAAAGAGGGACGGAAGAAAAGGACCGAAAACAATCAGTGGCATGCCCCAAGTTAGGTGTTTGTCGGTCTACGTGAGCTTAAAAAGTGAAGCATCAGTATCAAAGCGCACGTTATCATCATTTCCTTCACAATGCTGTACGTTTCTGGGGTAAGTATACACCGGTTTCTTCGTAAAACAGTAATTTCACCTTCCCTTTCGCAGCTTCTACACCACAGAGTCCATTGCGGCAGCACATGCTGACCCGCTGAGATATTTATATCCAGGGCCTCAATGGAATCGACACCGATGATCAAGATACGCCAAGCCTCTTCATTGGTGTTTCAAAATCCAGGAAGAGTCGGGAAGAGCAGAAACAACGCTAGTGGGGCGGAGGTGGCGGGAGCCCCTATATCCTCGCACGGTGGGCACATCATTGATCGATTCTCACGTGGAGTTTCTCTGGACATTCTGCAGTCTCATATACAATGTGGTTGGAGAGATTCGAGGAACTTCCACTCTTTGGAACCAGAAAGAAAGGCTCTTCAATCCATTCCGACATATCTGCCCTTTCATAGTTTCCTCTGCTCCTCCCGACTGCAAATAATGGACAGTTCCCGTCGCGAGAATGTGATATACACATGAAGGCCAGTACAGCCCGTCGGCTTCACGCTTTCCGGAACTGTCATATGTCTTGCATCTCTTTGGCGACAGTCGTGCCGCATTATTCGACGATATTATTGCGTCTCCAGGAAGCATTCGGCGGGTTGGACGGTCGCTCATTCGCAGCGGCAGCGGTAAGCGCTCAGGAGGGCTTGCACTGCCAAGAACACCTACTACTTTGATGGGATATTCTGTATGTGTGGTGATTCGTGAACTATCTATCAGATTGCCTCGGCCTCGCCTTGAACCTTGGAACTATGGGCCGACTTACTTAATTTCTGTTACCTTCTTGATGGATTCAACCTCTCGAACAAAAAGAATCCGCGATATGAAGCGAGGATAGGACGCAGACAGACCTGAAATCGACTCTTCTATGGCTGTGATGACCCCGCTGATGCAGGCAAGTCCTTTGTCTTCGAATCCCACGAGAAGCGGCAGTCGGAAAATACAACGAATACTTAACAGAGCAAATTTCCCACCTCGAGTCTGGACCGAACATTTGTACGTTTGTACTTACGAACGTTTCCCAGACCCTCGGGCTCTCGTCGAGGACCGTAAGTCGCAAGAAGCGAAACAACTTTGCGGAGTCGGATGAAGACTTCGTGATTTAGTTTTAATTTTGGCCAGTTCTCATCATCTGCTGTTGCCTGTATGTATTGCCGCGATTATCAATTATCAATGGGCAATGGGTTTGGGATACAAATAGGATTCGCAGAACTTGGCAGAAGACATCGATATTTGAACGCTGAAATATTGAGAGGCCGAGGAGCTACCAATCTCTTTGTGTTGATACAATGCAGCGCAAGCCGGATCTTGTATGTGTGAAGTTACGGCTTGATATTAGAAGATGTGCAATGATGCATAAGACGAGTATGCTTGATTCAGTTATAAGACACCAAGTAACTCACATGTCCAGCTCGCATGCCGCTAGATAACGGAAATACAGCGAAGTGATGTTATCTGCAAGCGCCTAAGAGTTTGGATGTCATGTCCCGAGATCATCGAGGCTTCCTGCACACCGAATTCGAGTTGTTGGTACATAGTAAAACGTCCAAACAGTCTGTCCGAATCCAATGGCCATCATTAGGGTGTTTCACGATAGGTTAAGAACCAAGTTGGGACCAAGTTGGGACCCAAGTTGGCCAACTTAACCTATCGTGAAACACCCTATTGCCAATGGCGAATACATTATCGATAGTTTCCGCACGACATGCATAATACGAGCATTGCTACCGCCATACATAGTCAAAATGCTTATAAGTATTCGTTTCACTACGACAGATGCACCACTTAATTGCGTACTCCAACCACATGCTAATCAGCGCCCATAAGTGCTTCATTTAGACTTGCAGTGCCCCCGGATGCCACTGGAGTACCGACACGGAGGAGAGTTTGTATCAGCAGGGTATCAGCTGTACAGTTGTACATCGGTGTATTACAGTTTGCATGAATAAAAATTAGGATATAGACTGTTTGTCAAAGCTGGAATGATAAATGAGAAGGATATTTAAAAGATGCCTTTGGACAATCAAATTTTGTCGATTGAGCCCCTTCCAAACTGTCGGCTGCAATAATCCCGGATTTAACACTCTCGCATTCAAAATAAGTATTAGAGTAAAAATGGGAACACATGAGGTCAATGTTGTTATTCATAGAGTTGTTATTCATAGAGCTTGGCCAATACTTAGCAGAATGTTTGTGGGATTGCGTCCAATACCGTGTCGAGTTTCGGTTGTGTTTCCGAATCGCTTTAAAAGTGCTGGATATGAGGGAAGCTCCCCATTTGCTCATCGCAAATACTTGAATCCAATTTGAATATTGAACCCTGATGGAATTTAAACGTTCGAACTTAGCTGATTACTATAAGTCCATACGTTGATGGTGCGTGAATGGTGTAAAAGAATCTATATAATACATCAAGCTCAAAAGTATACAGTCAGACAAGATTCATACATACTGTAAGATTTAGACGTTATCATAGGGTAGAACATCATAGATTTTAGCTGTTGCATTGCACTGTAGTGCTCGGAGTATTGTAATTAGGGGCTTATAAAGCACGTGATTACACGTCGTCACATCATGTCACGCGTAGGCGCATGACGTTCTCGCGGACGTTGAGCATCGTTCCAAGCTTGCTTATGCCACCACATCCATAGCTCACGAAGTCTCAAAAACCGCGTTTACAGTGGGCGGAAAACATCTATAATGTCATTCTTACGTCGTGTCTTCTCCAAGGTATGCCTTTTCATCGCCAACTTCTCTCATTTGATGACCGAACACCTGAAATTCCGGAGTAGAAGGGCGAAGAGGACTACGAAACTATTCTGTCGAATCTCGCAGACGATATACAGAAAAGACAACTGAAGCTTTCGGAGATACGTTTGCGCGAGCGGCGCTCGACTCTATTGGTTACCTTATACACGTTGGCAGCATGGGTGGCATACGTTAGCCTGTGGTACTTCAACGTCTTGCCAGATCTCAAACGCGGTCAGCTCGTGACGAATCCAAGCATAGGAAAGGCTGTACGGGGAGCGCCCGTAGTGATTGGGCCCATCATGTACGGACCACATCTTGAATCACGCTTGCATCATGTCTAATTCGCTTCTCAGAGTTCTCTTTATCCGGCGAGTCGTGCAAATCTGGTACATGAAAAAAGGAGACGCCGAAGGTGTGTACATTCTCTAATCCGGCCACTAAATCCTTGCATCTAAACCTGGTGTCAGAGAAATCTGTCAAGGAATTGATGAAGAAGCGCCGAGACAAAGTTGAAGAGATCAAGAAAAAAACGAACTACTATTCAACGCGTGATCTTATTCAAAAATATGACGAAGCCACACCATTAGCCACGCCCCTTCGACAACGGTTTCCTAATGGTCAGGTCCCCCAGACTCCGCAAGGTCGCCCGATACCCAATCTCCCCAATACTGGTATTCCCAGAATGCAAACTCCTGGTTCAAGCGCGGCCAATCTCTCTCGTAAGAACTATATACGGATACGATAGACCATGTCTCATTTTAAGCTTTTCTAATTAGCCTTCACACCTCTACCCCCACCGCGCAAACAATGGTATGACAAATTGGCCGACGCGCTCTTGGGCGAAGACGATCCGAACATCGCGTCTCCAAGCTCCCGATACGCCCTGATATGCGAAAAGTGCTTCATGCACAATGGGTTAGTCAAGGAAAGCATGTGGCCAGATGCTCGTAAGTTTACCCGTCCCTCTTGCGCTTCACTCGGTGCCAGCAGTCTGATGTTATGTCCTATGCAGAATACGTCTGTCCCAAGTGTGGTCACTTCAATGCTTCTGCGCGCTCAAAGAAGGAACACCCTCGTCAAAGCCTATCTCCGACACCATCGCCTAACTCCTCGCCATCTCATCCTGTCGATCCACCATCAGCCAGTCGTTCACGGACCTCCTCTCCGTCGCAGATAACAAGAAACAGGAGTACGACGTCATCAGAGACGGATCTTCCTGCTGTTGATGGGGAACCTGCTGCAATGGAAGTCGATTCTAATGAAGACAATCACACTCCTTGAACTTACAGAAAACGTCACTTTGATTATAGTAAATACGTTTTCTGTAGCTCTGAAGTTTGCAATAGCAAATAGCTTTCTCTCTTATCTCTACATAGGAAATGCGGGATTACGTTAACTTTAAGCTCAGGATCAGCTCGCCTTTTCCCGGTTTTTTATGTAAACGACTCCCATCGCGTGGCTTGCCTGTTTGTTTTCTTGAACGACTCACCTTGGCTGCTTGGCACGTTGAACAGCCATTCCCATTCTGTCTCTTCCTTCAGTTTCCTGGCTCGCCAACATATTGCGCAATGGATCCGCGTACTTTTGACGCTGATCTGATGTCGGAGATGCTCTCAGCCATGGGAAAAGAGCTCAAGTTGGCGCGGGCAAAAATACACTCGTTAGAGAGCCAGGTGCGTCGACCAACATCCGTTCATAGGGTTCACATTTGCAATCCTTACTCCATATTAGGACTACCAAAAGCGTGCAGAATCAGCGGAATATGCTCTCGATGTCCTGAAGAAGAATTTCGAGGAGGTCTGTCTTGAGAATCGGCGACTGCAAGCAATGTTAGAAGAGAAGGTGAGCTCGTATCGCGGGCGCAGGCTCCTAGTTTCGGGTTTTTGACAAGACGACAAATTGAAGGAGAATATCGAGGAAGTAACACCGCCCCCGAGCCCGACGAAGCACTCTAAGAAATCGGTTTCGACAGACCCTGTGGATACTAAGCATGTTCAGGACCTGGAGCAAGCTTTGGAGACGTATTATCGAAAATACAAGTCGCAAAAGGATTCCAAAAATCAACTCCGCGAAGTCTGGCTATTCTGCATTTCATGCCTACTTGTCCCGATTTCTGATAAGATTTGTGTAGACTTGTCGCGAACTTGAAGTGAATTTGTCAAAGATAGAGGCAGAATTGAAAGGGCAGAAAAAGCAAAACCAGGCTATGAAGGAGAAGGGGGCCGCCTGTAAAGTGAGATCATTCCTGTCTACGGCCGTCAAACTCTCAATCAACACGTAGATTTCAATTGGGGTCCAACCACGGAGTGCCGCAACTATTCCACCTGTTGTTCCCTCGGTGCGTCGTGAGGTCGTTCATCTTGATGGTATGTCTTGCGGCTAATCAACTGTCGCCAGATCATGACCACCGAAAGTGATATTCACAAATTCATGACGAGTATTCCGACGGGTGCTTCCTCTCGTTTCTGTGGGAAGAAGCTCAACCCAGTATGTGGCATTTCCATGGATTTAAAGAAATTTCTTGCGGAGGTATGTTCGAGGTTCTAATATCAGCTTCCCTCTGTTCTACCTACTGATACGCATAAAACTGTATTTGCCCAGGACCCGAGATCAAAAGAGTAATTATCTCACATTTTCACGCATCCGTGGACTGACTTAACGTTGGATGAAAAAGTGTGGGGAAGAATCTACTGTGTCTCCCAGGACGATTAGTTTGGTGCCCCCCAACGAAGCAACATGCACTCGCTATGTCCCCGTTGTACATCTATGATGTAGCCAAGAACTCATTATCGAAGAACAAGGCTGCCTTCAACGGCCTGTACGGACAGGCTTTCCATCTTTTCTACAGTTCATATGACTCGATCTACTATGCTGGATTCTATAAGGCTATCGATCTACGTCCGAAGACTCCAGGAGGCATATCGTTGACACCGGGCTCTGACCTGGTAAGCTATATCCTGACTGTTCGTAATCATTTAACAAACACATGATACTTACGCCTATGTCGAAAGTCATTGAAGACCCTAGCCGAAGCAACGTTGGGTTGTGCATCCTCACCACATATAGCTCGTTTTGTCTCACAACTTTACCAGAAGGGCGTCTTAAAAGCTGAAGCCCTAGGGTTGCAATGCCTCGAATTTGATAGCCGCATTTATGACATGCTCACCACCCGGTTTGCTTCATTCCAATCTACGACTAAAAAAACCAGTACCCTAGGAGGCTACTATCCGGAGGCGATACAAGAGGAGTCAGATCAGCCCAAGAAGAAGAAACAGAAGATTGTTTCTTGAGTTTACGTAAAATTTCGACGTCTACTATGTATCTACTATCTGCTATTGACCTCCATTGACCGATAGCATTTAGACTTGAAACATTGACTGTTTTGATTCTTCATGAATACAAAAAATACGAAATTAGCGTGCTGGAATGGATCCGGGGCTCGGGGACCGGACTTGTATTTCTGATGTGTAAATAAATTTGGGTATTGCGTATACATACCAAAAATAATCGCATGGGCGTCGCAGTTCTTTTTGAGGTGTACGTGCTGACTGGGAAATCAAAGAATTGTTTGACGTAGGTATGTAGCTTCTAGGGTATTTGGGTTCTGTCCAGAGTATTCTTATATTTAGAGGCGGGTAAATGATTTTTCTTTTTCTTTTCGTGGGCGACATCTTTTCGTCCGCTAAGGCCTGGTACATTTTCAGAACGGTGAGGCGGTGCTTCTCAGAGGATATGGTCTGCTCTGTTGCCTTGCACAGAAATTGGGCCGTAACTCAGTGCCGAAGTAGAGGACAGACCTCAGATATGGCGTTGATTTGGAGTCAAGGAGATGGTAAGGGGCAGATGTTTTCAATCTCCCATTCGTTTAGGATATTGTTAGCACCTAGATCTTGTCGGAACAGAAAGATCCAAGTACCACTGTAAACGAATTCCGTCTATTAACTGCGCGTTCTAGGGAGCGAACGAGTAATAGAATCGTGAATCCCGAAAGCCTTTAGGGTATGTAGAATCTCGAGGAGATTCCAAAATCATAGATTCAAACATGAAACTCCTGGTCGCAATTCCGAGTCCCGATCATATTTGTACGTCCTGGGAGTGAGGCGTGTAAGAAATGAGCTCGATTTGTTGGGGAGACATGTCAAGTCGTCGTCACCCGAGTTTGTTTTCGTCCTGAGAACTGGTTCGTAGTCAGAAAAAATGGTCTCATAAGGATCTAGTCCAGGAACCATGATGTGGGCCGTTTGAAGAATCCCCAAAGGTTCCAATCGCCTATAGTATAATGATTTGCATCACTAAAATTGGCTATGTCAGAGCGCCCGCCGCCCGCGTTTTGACTTACGACAACGAAAGGTATCAAATGCTTTCCCAATTAACGTTGAGGTAATATTATCACATGTGGCCATGGTAGCGGTGAATCTTGGGTTTTCCACCTGCGGAAGGGAGCCCAATCGCAAGGGAAAGAAAGGAACCTTAATCCAGCGCTCGGTTGGGTTCCAGCTTGAGGCCATCCTGAGTCACTGCGGCGCAGACAGATAGATACATCGTAGAGATGGCGTTTGGAGATCGTTGATATCAAAAGTCTCAGCACACGACACGATACCGCAGTTTGTGTTTGTATGCCTCAGCCCAGGAAAAGCAGCAAGAGACGAGATCGTCGGATGGCAAGATAAGCATGGTACTGGCATAGGCGCTTGAACTTCTCGATACGGCCCCAGGATGTAGTACGAGTCACAAAGGAAGAGATTAAGCAGTGCATGGGCACGAAGCCTACTTTTTCCGACGCGTACTTACGAGATACGCGGAAAGGAATTAAAAATCGACCGAGAGCGCGAAGACTACATATCGATCTGTAGAATCCCTTGAGAATCCCGGCCGGTGGAGCCTTGAGCCACCCCGAGCCATGTACAATCGCTCCCGATGCTCCTCGTGTGAGATTAGATCGCAGAGAGGAAGGACAATCCAGCATGTGTCCCGCAGCGAACGGTGGTTGACAGTGTCGTGGTGCAAAGTCCCAACTCTGCTGCGAGTCACTGCGCCGCAATACAGGAACACGTGATGGTTCCTCGACGCTTCGCTTAAGTTTTTATTCAATAACAAGACGGCCCGCGATACCCCGTTGCGGTTCCGCATGGATATTGGGGATGACTCACGACGGGGCTGTTATGTAGTCTCTCTAGACAGACCAAATAATAGATGACAATCGATCTATATATATAAGGTCTGTTCCGATATTTGGGCCCCTTGGTGGTTGGGTCCATTCGGCCTTCTCGGTGATCCCGCATCAAAATTGCGAGTCCTTTCGCGATCACGTGTCACAGACATCAATGTGCGCGATGACATAGTGTGCTGCTAAAACATGTCTTCAACATGTCTTAGAATTGCTGTAGAGGTGTCGTTCTCGTCGTTGTAGATAGAATATGTCAACTAAAATTTATTTCACCATCTATCGAATAACATGGAACCATCAAATCCATTTTACGAGCCTTCCGAACCTGCAAACCGACGCCGTCCTATCGTACACTTCAATCCGTCTGGTAGCAGCCAAGGTCAAACACCTGTAAGACCGCCAAGCAGCCATTTACCAACACCAACAACACGCCAGAGCCCTCGAACTGATACCAACAAGCTTGATGCAGTCTTGGATGCAATAGAGAATGCAGGTTGGACCCTCCCAAAATTCCTTGAGAAGCTTCTTCAGGTTGAAGAAACCAAGGGCGGCAAATCCAGCCTGTCAAACGAACCCAGAGACATCAACGGGTCATGAACTCCATGCTAAGTGGTCAATCAAAGCCATACCTGGGTACCATTCTCAGCCTCCTGGAGCAAAATGCTAGAGACGTTAGCTTTCTTGGAAGCGACACAAGTATTCCTCCTGGGACAAATATGTTTGCGCCCAACACTCCTTTAGCACAGATCAGACATGCGACGCCAGCAATGACTACGTGGGCCATTCAGTTAGCTGGCGAAACTGTACACCAGGAGGGTCAAGCCATGACACAAAGACCTGCAGGGCTTCACTCACGCGCACAGACATCTAACACCCGTCGAGTTGATGAACAGATTACATGGGACACTATTTCGACGCTCAGCTTAAAGCGGCTCGAAGAAAACACAGAGACACACGCACCAGCCACCTCATTTGTACTGAAAGCATATTCCCTGAAAGACTTCAACAGCCGCAATCCTTCCAACAGTATGCCATCAAATAACAGCGTTATCGCTGTGCGTTCGTACCGCCCGCAGAATATGGTGAGCTCTGTCAATTGAAGTCTGGATATGATCTATTAACATGCTGAATAGACACGTCTAAATGCAATGATGGCACTCACATTTGCCCGCTCGAACCGAGCAAGTCTATATCCTCTTTGCCGTGGAATATGGTTGTTTGCTGCGAAAGCATCGCGCACAATATTTCGTGTCGAAAGTCGAATTGGACAGTCTGTCGCTTATTCAACAGTCTATATCGCCCTTCGTGCGATGGGTCGACAAAAGCTTGATGACCTACGAAAGGCAATTAAAGCTGGACGACATTTCATCACTGTCAGTGACAACATTCAGACCTACGCCAAACAACGAGTCCGACGGATTGGCCGAGAAAACCGGATGATAACAGGCCTATCTGCGACGGCAATCGAAATGCAAGACTATGATCCGGAGGCCTTTAATCTTGAAGAACTTGTTGAGCGCCAGTGCAAACAGGAACGCAAGACACTCACAGCCGAAATGTTACTTGCTGACATTGATAGTGACCGACTTCATCACGTCGCTACAGTGGAATTCTTGGAGGTCTTATTTGGATTTGTTCCTCGATTATCGACCCTGTATCGAAAAGACCTTGACGACTTCATCTCCAAAAACCTAGCAAAGAAACCCATACCAGGAAATAGACGAACCAAAATCATTCCCTTGGCTACGAATAGTGCTGACGAAATGCATATTCAAGGTCTCAAGGAAGGCGTCCTTGATTTTGCTACAACACAGATGGGTATCAACGAGGAAACCTTGAACAATACAGCATCAATATGGGCGGGTGATGGAAAAACATTCAATATGTTCTTACTGATGAAGAAGCTTCTGTCTCCAGAGGAGAGCAACTTCTCGTCTTTCCGCTGGCTGCAGCCATTACTCGAGCTCTGGCACACAAAATGGACTGATCTTAGTCGAGTTGTTCGGACACACTGGGGCACCAAGGATGATCCTTCGTCACTGGCCAAGATTGCTGAGATCGTCAAATGTCCACCGCCTACCGATCTACGCAAAGTTGATTTCTACGATGGTGCTCATCTCGTAGGAATCACACTTGATGCACATATATTGAGCTGCTGGGAGCTTTGTTTGTCGATAGAAGACCTGACCATGTTCTTCAAGCGTGAAGAGAACATGCTATCCTTTGAAACACTGGTCAGTCATGCTCAGAAATTAGGACGGCAATACGCAACGACACAGGCTTACAATTGCGCCTGTAACCCTCCGGCTGGAAGCAACGAATATCCGGATATGCCACCTGCTGGATCATCAACGCTCGGTACAACTGAAGACGTAAACATGGCTGATATCTTACCTGGTCTCAGGCTGGGCCTTCCAATGCCCGAACGCTCTCCACTCGCTGACACCACCCTTGCCAATACAATCCTATTTATGCGGAATGCCATTTGGTGGCGCGAAGTGTGCAAAGCAATAGCTCACGGAGATTCTGGTCGTGTATGGGAAATTTTGAAGGTATTTGACTCTACAACGAAGCATCAGTGGTATAACTAACAAAGATGAAAACAGTTGTGGACATTTACCTTTGCAGGGAGTGGAAACCCCTACTACTCCCAATTCTTGCTCGAGACATACTGCAACTTTCGTTGGGAATACGGCGAAAAATTAACAGATGCGATCATGATGAATTGGCTGGTCAACCTAAAAGGACGCGAAGATCAATTCGTCGAAGGTGATCTATTACAAGAACATCATAATTTCTGGCTTGAGGATATGGCCCAGCACAAGGGCAATGAATTCGACGCGACCTTTTATCGAGAAGTCCTGGCAAGAACGTGAATGATTTTCTAAACCTGAAGGATGAAATGGAAGAACAAGTCACACTGAAACCACGTACGAAGAAACATGTCGAGCCACATCTTGATAATGAGCTTGCGGCACTCCTGGCCCACTTCCGAGAGTTCGAACTCCATCGATACTGTCGTGGTCGCAATGAAATGGATCCTGTTCAAGATGACTTCGAGGAGGGAATGAAGAAATTGAGCCAAGGGAAAATCGATGATTTCATAGCAAAAACTACGATAACATCCTCTGTCCTCAAGATGCACAATGATCTATCACGGCCCACTAATATTACCCCACTTGTAGACGCCGAAGCTGAAATACAAGAAATGAATCAAGCAGTTGAGCTCGAAGATATGGAAAGCGCACCTCCAAATCCAATGATCCTGGTCAATGGCGAGATATATACAAATGAATATCCTACAGAATGAAACTTCTCCGATCCGTGAGTTTCTGGCGTTTGCGTGGCGAAAACTGACTGAATGTTTTGTCAGTAATAATTCCCATGGGAGGCTCCCAATCATCTACAACTTCATCCACCACAGCCGCGAGAGGCCGTCTTGCAGGTAAACGAATAGTCAGTCGTCCAGCCGAATTTGAGATAGGATTTGATGACGAAGCGAGCGGCGGTGTGATGGGTGGTTGGTTCTCCTTATCACGTTTGTCTAGAATAAAAAAACTATTAGAATATGTAAGATGTAATATGTAAATGTACCTTTGTTGAGTGCACGAGTTGCTGCTGCCTTCTTCGCTGCTTCAGCCTTTTTCTTCTCTTTGTCTTCGCGCTTCTGCAGAAGATCTCTGTCATAGACCCGGTTGAGTTTCTCTGCAAGCTCAAAAAGCGAGTCCCCGTCAGCTTCAAGATAAACCCAGTGCACAAGGTGTTCATCGAGAGAAGCTCGAGAACGCAGCAAATGGAAGAAAGAAAGTACTCTTTCCACGGAGGTTCCTTTCCAGAACGACAGGACGTGTGGAATGTTCGCCATCTCCGGCTTTAACCGCCAGCGGGATTTCGCAAGGTGTTCAAGCCATATTTGCGCATGTGCACGATGTGGCTTGTTGAGAGGAGGGGGGAGAGAAGGGTTGAGACAAAGAGAACGTGGTTTTGGTTGAAGTGGCGTGGGCGCGGGATGTGATGGGGTCGACAAGAAGTCAGACGGTCTCGACGCTGGGGATGGATCGGCCCAAAATGGTTGACAGGCGCTACAAAAATAGAGACGGCCTGCTTCCTTGCAGGCGAGGCGAGAATTGGGCCCAGGATTACCAAAGGCAATGTTGACAGCCACAATGAGACATTTGTTCTTGATATCATTTTCGAGGAGTCCGCGGAGTGATGGTTCAAGATTGTCGAGTCGTTTTTGTATCTGGGAAGAAAGCGCCTGTGGTGTGTCTCCATCATCACTCTCTCGCAGAGATAGGTCAGCGCGGATAGCACTCATAGTCAAGCTTTGGACATATGTCCATCCGTATGCTTCAGATTCGAGGTCACGGCCAGCACGCCCATTTTGCTGGACTAAAACGGACAACGAGCTCGGTAAACCGAGGTTGATAGAATGGGTGATGTTACGAATGTTCATGCCCATTCCGAATGCGATGGTGGCTACAATAACGGAGGTGTCGATGTTGTCATGGAAGAGCTCGAGTGTGCGGGCATTGTACGCAGGTGAGGTAATTGAGGACCACAAGCGAACATTTTCGAGTCGTCGAACACCGTCCGGATATAATGACCATCCGTAGCTGGCTACGCGGAAGCACAACTCGATTGTTTCACAGTAGACAACAGCCTTGATTCCGCGCTTGAAGACCCATGCAATATCTGGAAATTGGGAGCCACCAAGCGGGTGGGAGAGCTCCTTGAGAATCATCCGTACGTTCGGGCGTTCGGACGATAAGCGAATGCATTTGAACATGCCGTCTTTGAGATTGAGCTGTGCGCAGAGCTCACGGAAGTCGTTACCGTCCGAAAGTGTGGCGGTTACGGCGACGAGACCGGTGTGGGAGGGTAGTCGTTGACGAAGGAGACCAATTTGTTGATATGCTTTCCGGAAGTCCTTGCCCCAAGGGACGAGAACGTGCGTCTCGTCGATGCCGAGAAGGATGAGGTTCTTGCGGAAGGCTGGGTTGCGAATAATGGCATCGACTTCGGGCAGGACCAATCTCTCGGCAGATATGAAGACTATCGCGTACTTGCACTCTCGTATTTCATGGTAGAGATTGCGGCCAGCATCACTTGCAGCTGTGAGAGTCTCGCTGTTGAGCGAAACAACGCTAATGCCAAGTAGTGCAATTTCACGAGCCTGTCAAAAATTAGTCGATGAGAAGGTAACTCAAGATAACGAGGAGACGTACATGAGCATTTCCGAGCTCAATGAGCGGGGTGACTACGACCACAACTGGGTTACTAGGTATCTCCGGAAGACCTGGTCTTGGATGTTGGCGGAGGTGCTCGAGCACGAGGATAGGACCAAAGAAAGCGGCTGTTTTCCCCCATCCAGTCGATGCTATGAGAATAGTTGGGACAGCCTGAAGGGAGTGCGCCCAGCACTCCACTTGGGAAACATGTGGGCCATTGGGCCATTGAGGTAGTCGCTCTTCAATTATCTCGCGAATGATCGTTTGTCCAATGGTAGAGATCCACGAGAATCTCTCTTGTGGAGTTGGCGAGGACGACGACATGGAGTGGAAGGGGGACGGCGAGCCATTTAACGCCCTCCAGAGTGAATATAGAACCTTTGTTTAGCGCAAACGCGTCGCGAACAATCATGCGTGAGCTACACGTGACGATTACAAACTGGAAAATGTACACTATTGCCACCGAAGGGACCCAACCACCAAAGAGCCGAGATATCGGACAAGACTAGCTGTTATGTATGCGAACATGAGGAGCATTGCGCTTTTCTTCGTCCCCACCCACTTGGTTTGCAGGAGGGTATCGTCGTGACAGCCAGAACTTGAAGAAAGCATGAGCAACCTCCCTCCACTTCTTGGTGATGGGCACGGCCGGTATCGTGTCCACCTCGTCGGGAACAGTGGTGCGTTGCGCATGCAGAGCCATGGAAAAAAAATGAGCGCGAGTGCTGACGACGAACAACGGTGTCCGTCGCAGGTTCTGGCAAGGCAAGTGCATCTATTCATGCATTGTAAGAAACTGCGTCTACATCAGCGCTGCCCACGCAGAGCACCACTGGAATTGCGCTGGCAGCAATATTGGGCGTGCCCTATATATCCATGGATGAGCTTTTTTGGCGCCCAGGATGGGTGAAGAGTTCACCCGACGAATTCCAGACCAGTTTACGGCATGCTCTTGAGCAAGGCGCTGAGAGAGGTTGGGTCGTCGACGGCAACTATCTCACTAGCGGCGGCCTTGCAGAGGAAGCGACTACGGATATTATATGTCAGTTCCTCCAACTTCTGACCCTCATGCCAGCTCCCACAATTATTGTCGACGACTCACGCTTTCATTATTCTCGTTATTCTCTCAGGGCTGGACCCGCCTCTGTATGTTTATTTTCCGCGGATCGTGGTCCGCACCTTCCTCCGCCTTTTCAGACTCAGGGCGTCATGCAGCCCAGGCTGCGACGAACACCTCTCCGAAACCTTCTCTAAAAAAGGCATCCTATGGTGGTGCCTCAGCCAGCACTGGAAGGTTCGCGAGACGAACGAAGCCCGAATGAAGTTGACCGGCGTTGAGTCTGGGAGCGACGTTACGAATCGGAAGATGCGGAGATTTGGAGGGTGGGGCTCTGAATTGGAGACGTGGTTGAAGGAGGTTGCTGAAATGATCAAGGCTGGGAAAAAGAACTGATGCACTGAATGTACGGGTACAGGTGTCCGATACATTTCTTTTTAGATCTATGCGTAGGATTCTTTTATTTAGAAGGATGCATGCATGTCGGAATGGCTTGGTGGTCTTCATACTGTCAGCTCCGACGATATGAGACAAAAATATGTTGCACAAGAGTGAAGCAATTCAATCTTGAAGGCGTTGTCGAAGCAGTATTCTATTCTGCAGGCACGGGGCCAAGATTGCAATAAGATCATAGAGCGAGTATCTACACATTGACTGTTAATCCAACCCGCCTTCCCCTCCACGCGAACGTCCACCCATGTCACCCATATCCCTGAGGCGTCTGAGCCGATTCTTCACAAGCCTACCAATGTCGTTGTCAATTTTCAATAGAAATGCGTCGGAACCGCGACGCGGTTCCATAAGAATTTTGGACTGACTCACGCCCGCCTTAATTTGCCACCATGAAGCACATAGCTTTTCTTTCGTCCTACCCCTTGATTTTACTGGAGGGTATCGTTCTGACACCCGGAACTTGAAGAAAAATATGAGCGACCTCCCACCGCTTCTTGGCGACGGGCAAGGCCGTTATCGTGTCAGGTGTGGTTGGGGGCGGTTGGCGAAATGGTCAAGGCTGGGAAGAAGGACTGAATGCCTGAGTAAAGTCGTCCTTGTATACCTTCTGAACTTTGTTAGAATTCGTTTAAATTTGAAATTCGTTGGCTGAGAGTCGCTGCACGAGAGCGAAGCGATCTCCCAGGCGTCTGTCGAAGGCAAGTCAAGTCTAAAAGCATGCGAATCAAGATGCAATAAGATCGTCATATTAAAATAAAAGAAGACTATCGTACACATTCGCTATTCACCTGCCCAAAATATAATAAGTAAATCAGATCCAACCCGCCTTCCCCTGCACACGGACGTCCGCCGACGGCGCCCGCCCGTGCCCCTGCGGCGCCTGCGCCGAATACCCCGGAAGCCCACCCTGACTCCCACCCCGCCACCAGCCCCATACCCCGCATTCCCCGCAGCCCCCCGCCGCGCCTCGCCCGGCGCCGACCCCGGCGCCGCACCGCACCCGCCCGGCAGCTCCCGTGCGCCGACCCCGGCGTGCCCGCGAGCGACGCGTGCGCCTCGCCCACGCGCGGCGTGCTCTTCTCCGTGATCGTCGAGAGCGTCTCGCCCGGCTGGTACCGGTTCGGGGCGCGGTCCTGCGGGCGCACGGGCAGGGGCATCGGCGGCGGCGGCGTGCCGATGTGCCCGTACCGCGTGTTCTGCCAGCCGTGGCGCTGCGGGTGGTCTAGGGCGTACCCCGCGGCGGCGTCCCGGCTGCTGTGGGTGGTGGGCATGGGCATGGGCGTGTAGTTGTAGCTCTGCGCGGATCCTGAGTGGCGGGTGTTGATGGTGCCCTCGATGGTCCACGTTTCTGATTTTGGCCTGCGTCGGCGCCGGCAGGCGAATATGAGGGCGAAGACGACGACGGCGATGCCTATAAGCCCGAAGAGGGATCCGAGGACGATGGGGAGGACGTGGATGTTTTTGGAGCTCGAGGCGGCTTGCGCAGGTATAGGCGCAGCGACGGCGGGATTGGTAATTTTTGGAGTGGAGGTGGATGCGGTGGGTAGTGGAGCTGACGAGGAGGATGATAGGGATGTTGTTGATGTAGTAGTATCGTTGACAGTATAGCTATCGGCAGATTAGAAAACTGAAAAATCAGCTAGGAAGAAAACACATACATTATTCCGTCGACGATCCCAAAAGGCTGCCCAGCGCCCACGGATACTACGAGCGTATGTTGGGTATCATTCAGACCTGTTGCGTTCCAAACAATGGCGGACTGCACTGTTTCCGGGCCCTCTATTGTGTTCGGCCGCGAATGATCGACCAAATCAACGAGCACGGGAGCTGCGCCATCGAGAGACAGCTGCGTGTTCACGGTGTACGGCCATTTGGGGGACAGAAAATAGATGGCAATCCCTGCACGAGCAACAATTTACTATGCCGTGAATCAGATATTACATTCACCAGCAACGCACCTGTAAAGTTGAACGTTGCGGTAGCATTAGGGTTCTGCGTCAGCATATGAGCACCACCAAAGTCAAGGGTGCTGTTCGAGGACACCACCCACGCTCCTGCGGGTGCGTAGGCTATGGACGAATTGGTGTCGTCGATGGTGATGTTGCTCTGTGCGCAGACGCCATGCGTATACAGGGCGAAGACGAGGAGGCGGATGAGGAGATGGAAGATCATGGTCAGAGTACAACACCGAGCATACCCAAATCTGCAGGCTCGTGTTCAACGGGCAAAGCAGCAGGGCTACAGGTTTATGTAAAGAGCCCGGCACGAGGCAATTGTTGTTGTGATTGGAGGTGGCGATCCTGCGGTCGTCCGAAGGTCGAAAATCGAAGGGCTTTTGTGAAGAGTGAGACGATAATAGCATTGCGTTGTCGGTTCCATAGAGCCGCCGTATAGTTCTTCCATCCACTCTCATCGTCAGAATATTTCGCCTTTATTAGACAAAAGCTCTAGCTGCTGCGTTGATGCATCATGTCATCGAGGTTGCGGCAGTGCCTGTCAATGGATTAACAATTGAATAAGACAAAAGTGACAATTGGCGGAATGGGGACGTACAGGAATTATTCTTCATATTACAGTCAAGGAAGGGCGGTAGGGATGGATGGGTGTGTACCGAGTACTTTTGTTTTCTTTCTCTTTTGTCATGACGGTCGACGTGGTAGAAATCGAAAGGCGATCACGCTGGACACGTATATTGTGCCTCTTCACACGGATGCCGAATGCCGGTGGTTGTGGCACGCTAATGCGTTTGCAGAGGTTTGTAGTGTTACCTATGCGTATATAGCATAACGAACACGCTGAAAAGACCTGGGGTCGTCCCTTCCGAAATCATTGGAGATGCTGCGAGTATAGGTACTGATGATATTCCACTAAATAATTGGTGACAATTTAGACATAGACTGATTCCATTTCCCGCCTCTGCGGATTTCCACGTTCTTTTCCAATGGTTGGGATTTTTCTTGTTATATATATGTTATTTGCTTTATATGGGTCCTCATCCCTCCGCAGCTGCGTTTATAATTCCGTACCTAATACGGTGAGTACTCTACATCTGGCGAATACTCAGAGCGCGAGCCTTCCGAGATCAATTCTCACTTTGCGTCAGGACGCCGATGCTAAATTTATATCTGAGCTTGATCTGAGTGCTTCGTTATGCGAGGCAGTCATTAATTCTGAAGTATGCCATCTAGAGATGATGCCCGTGTAAAAGGCTAGTTCAAAATTGGCAGTCGTAGTGTATCATTCCCTTTACATTGACAATTTAAATGAGAGCGTTTACAAAGATATGAAGATCCCCACAGTACTCTAGTCCCTCGCACTACCTCTGTTTGATCATGGCATATAATCAGAACGATTGAGATCAGGATATAATCCTCTTCAAAACTATCAGCGCAACAAGGAATAGTCCGAAAACACGGAGTAATCAATGCCAAGAGAGAGAGAAAATAAGCAGATGCCATTCACTCGACTCGGCGACGGTGTGTTGGGGTCATACGGGCAAATCGTGGGCGCCATGCCATAGAAAACAAGCCAAAAATAGCCCACGGCTGACTGGCGCTTGGGTGTGGAGGACCTATTTTTAGCGCAATAAGACGTTGTTCACTGCGCTTCGGTACTTTCTTGCTCATTTTGAGCATTTGTTTGATGAATTTGAAAATCGAAGAGCGAGAACGAGTACATGATTCTTATCACTATGTAAGGTAATATGAATTGGAGGATAAGTTAAGGTCAGCTTATGGACTGCTTGGTAGTTTCTAAGTGCGAAAGATACACAGCTCGTGCAGCGTGAACTTGAACGTTCAAGTGCGAATCAAGCTCAAGTTGTATAGTATGGTATGGGCGCCTTGTAAATTTTGAAGAAGAAAAAAACTCGCCCAAGAAATAGTACTTTAATCGCAGCAAAAACAACGGTCCATGGCGGCGAGAAGCGCGAAGGCGCATTCAAGAAACCGCCGAAACGTGGAATCATGAGTCTCAACAAATTTCGAACACTGCGGATGTCATCGTTTGTCGCCGTTTTATTCGGATACTTTTGATATTGAAATATCTAATATGCCAGAGTATAAAAGCCACCCTTATTGTGCAGTTATTCTGCAGAATCAAACAGCCTTCGCAGTGTACGTCTCCTGAGTCCTCATATATGTGTCTTGCAACGAATTCAAACTTACGACTTACATAGATGATTTTAAACATCAAAGTGCTCCTCACCATAATTTCTGCGGTCGGGCTTGCAGCCGCGCAGGCGCAGTGTAACAACGACAACGACTGCCCCGGTAGCGAGGTCTGCTGCAGTGCGAATGTAGGTTCCTTTCAAGGCCGTCAATTTCTTATTGTCGCTCATATTCTTTGGCTAGTTTGGCGAAGGTGGTCAAGCCACCCTATGCATTGCCCAAAGCTCCTGTGTCAACGTAGGTTGAAAAACTTATATCTTTTATTCCTTGCTAAAACTTTCTTCGCAGAGCTTGTGCTTCGAATCCTTCAACGGAAGGAACGCAGAGGGCAGCTGCGACGGCGGTTAATTGTACTCACGGCGTAATCCATTAATCCCAAATGTGTACCGGCGAACACCAAAGAAATAACCACCAAAAGAATGGGGAACTTGTGTATATAGTAGTGATGCGATTTGTATGATTGTTGTAGCAGTGTTCTCAATACGAGACATGTCGGTACACACAAATCTGCATTCTTTCAAGTATGTTGTAGGCTTTATTTATAAGCTCGACACTTTCACGACTTTCAAAATGGTGCTATGTAAATAGAATTTACAAGGAGGACTACGGAACAGCGGGATTGGCGTTAGATCGGCGATGGTGGACGAAGAAACGGCAGTAGTGAAGATGAGATTAGATTAGATAGCACCCTCGCCATTGCCCGTCGCGCCTAGTGCACCTCTCGGCATCTTTCTAACTTTCAACTTAATCTACTAAAAGTAACCCTAATGGTGGGCCATTCCTTTAGCTTCAAAGGTTCTCCAGATACATAGTGGCAACGCATAAATTAAGATAGTGTTGAATGCTCTTCCGTATGTAAGCAAAAAGAAGCTTGATGGTTCGATATCCCAGGAACGTAAGTAAAGGGCCTCGCACCATACATGCAGGACGTCACCGCGGACGACGTCCATCTTCTGGATCCATGACCATCCTCCATTACCTAGCGGGCGCGTTTCTGAATCTGTTCCTCCGATGCCAGGCCGCTAGGATCAGTTCAACGCAGGACGCCGGACTTGAAGCCCCTATCGTGGCTGGCACATCGGCCACGTTGTCTGCACGTTCGACGACGAACGATGTGATACACGACAAGATATTCATCCCAGTGGTGGTAACAATGGGCGTGCTTGCGATTGTAGTTTTGGTATGCTGCTTCAAGATCGCGATGAAAGGAGCTGGTGATCAAATTCCAAGGGGGACAAACTGGGCGGTACCTTCGCATGGTGCGCGCATATGGCTTATCAACTAGTGATGGTTTTCAACTATTGACTTCACTACTTTTAGCTGCAGCTGATCATGTCTATAACTCTGACGCCTCGAAGAACGCTACCGAGAGAAATAGTCAGAATATACCTTCCCTTGGCCGCCGTATGTCGAAAAGTCAAAGGAAATCACCCCCTCCATTCCTTCCGGGCGCGTCAAGCACGCTGTCGCAACCCTTCAACTTAGGACAGGACGCTCGTAATTCTCAGCCGCTCAGAATGACCTCCATCCCATCGAATGCCGCTGGCCCACAGCCAGACCGGAGACATTGGCCAGCGCCGGATGCGCAGCGAATGTCCATCCTCTCTTCTGCTAAGTCCGCAACGGAGGTCGGCTCCGATGCAGCGGCGCCGTCCAAGGCCAAGCCCTATTCTGCGGTGGGCGGATATGGTTTCACGAATCAGACTCCAGCACCTGCGGAATTTGGCACGCAACGTTCACAACCTCAGAGTTTGGGGTCCCAAAATTACAACCCGTATGACGGTATCGACCCTACGTACGAGGGCAACCAGAATGGTGGAGGACACCAGGGCCCCTCGACCAACTATATCGACTACTCAAAAGGAGGGCCGTACGCACACGGCCAAGGTGCTCCATAGTATTTATTTTCGCCTTAGATCACCATTGTTTACGACCTACGACCATGCCCGTCTAGCCTACGCATATCTTCTTCAACTTCAAAGTAGTATCTGAACAATAGAATCAGTGAGCCGTGATTGATTGCTCCATAATCAGAAGTGCTCAAAGCGACGTTGGCAAAGCAGGCGTTCACATTTTACAATATACAGTGTTATACAAAATTGATCTTCGGTTTCTGTGTCTTTACTTGGTCTTTTCCCCATATCCACCGCCATATCAAGCTTGAAAGACTTCATTGCAACTTCAGCCACCATCGCAAGCTCCGTCGGTCATCCTTCCACCGAAGGATTCGAAGCACAAACTCTGCATTTAATAGAGAATCAACGTCCAGTAATCATTGAATTATATTTAGTTGGATAACGTACGTTGACGCATTGGTTCTGGGGAATGCAGAGGGAAGCTGTTCCGCCTTCGCCAAACTAATGAAAACGGCGCGTGAGTGCAAATGAAAATTGGTCGCAGTGGTGAAAATATGCATACGTTGGCCGTGCAACAGACCTCGCTGCCTGGGCAGTCGTTGTCACTCTGACACGCAGCCGCAAGGCCGATGGCGGAGAGCACGACGAGGATTACTTTGAGATTGTTTAGAACCATCTGGTTGTAAGTCGTGACAACACAAAAATCGTCAGCGATCCGAATACTAAGATCTGCAAGAGAACACATACGATGCAAGTGCTACTTGACTCTGAAGAGTAGTAGGAGAATACCCGTGGCTTTTGTATGCAAACAACAGACATTTTGGAACCCAATGGGTCGGAAAGAGTCCAACGGCAAAGGACATTAACGTACGCAATAAAATTCGGCAGGTCCAAGTGATCTCTCCAGCGGCTGTTCCTTCGTTGCGAGTTTGCTCTTCTCTCCGCCTCTGACCGGCTTTTGGGTAGACTATTAGTATATTGATTGACAATCATTTATCTGAAGGCCCATTCAATAGCAATTCTTCCAGTCATTACGAAGTGTAGATCTACTTTGCCTACTTATTGATAACTTTGTACTTGGTATAAACAAATAGGTGGAAATAACTTTGTACTTGGTATAAACAAATAGGTGGAAAAGCTAAGTGCAAAGCGATTCCGAATTAATCCATCGAGAAAGGATTTGCTAGCATCTGTTCTACACCAGCACTTACATGTTACTCATGGAATCATAGCTGGTTGAACGTGGTCAGAACCTGGATTACACTTTTTTTTGTGGGACAACTCAAAGCGGATAACACCCTCCGCTCTCCGATTTTCGAAATCAGTTGGTCAACCCAAATCCCAGAAACGAGCAAGAAAGTGCCGAGATTGACGTGATTTCATCCTTTTGAGCTTGATTTTAAATCACCCAACATAGCCTTCCAAGTTCCTACCCATGGTAATCCGTCAGTCTGGCATAGGCTATTAATTTGCTTATCTGATTTCTTCTCTCCGGCGGTCAATGTATTTAGTTCATCACTTTGTGTTCGTGGACTCAACGTGGACTCACAGTTGACTCACAGAGTTGTCTAAGAGTTATTAATAGGAGGCTTGTTTGGTTCCCATGGACATTGCAAACAATTGCAGTTTGTCCGAGTCGATCAATCACTAACTCCGAGTCGTCTCAATGCGCATTCGCTCTGGCCATTCCTAAATCTTATGCTCATGGCGACGACGACGCCTCCCTTTGCGCTTTCTTTGCGACAAACGTAGCGGTGCATGTACTCAAGCGTCGTTCACACATACTAGTCTGATCATCTTGCCTGAGCCCAACGACAAGAAAAAGGCAGTACTAACAGGAGGGATTGCACTGCGAGGGAGCCTCTTTCTTCTCGACCACTTACGCTTGGTCTTTCCCAATGTCCATGTCGTCCGATTCTCTTGCCACCAAGGACAGGACTTTCAAAGCTCATGCGCTTAAGTCTTGAAGCTTGAAGGACATAGCACGCGATGCAAGCAAGGCAAACGCGCACGGCAAGGCAGGTTGAACGAACTCATCGTAGGTTAAGATGTCATAGGATAGCTACTGTTTGCCAGGTCACATAGAAGCAGTTGAAATATAGTGAGTCTATGTTCTGCCCTCTTGTGATTATTACTCAAGATCTGCAATAAGTAATCCGCATAGGTCAATTTCACTCGCTGAACTATGCGCCAGGGCAAGAACGTCCTGAAGGACGTAATGAGGTGGTGTACGAATTGATTCCGGGGCAGGTCATTGGGGTACGCCGATGAATTCATGTTGCGGCAACGTTCCTTTGTGAATGCTACGTAGATTTGAATGAATAGGCATGTTTTTTTATCATCTTGACCGACATTCATTTAGACAACTTAAGCCAAGACTCGCGCCTTCGATAAACCGATTCTTCTCTTCTTTGTTTCTTTCTAAACCTTAATCTCTTATTGCGGGATACCACGGTGAGAACTTGAAAGGATGGTTGACGTGATGACAAAGGAACTTATACAGATGACAGGAGGCTTGAACGTGTTTGGCTGTCGTCTCTTGGTCCTGGTCCTGTACATCGTACTCCTCGAAAACGCTTGTTACTTCTGCTTGGTGCGTTGTTTCCGGTCGACATGTGTTGCCGTATATTAATATTGTTATTTTTACAGGATATCACAAATAGACTATGGCGCCCAACGATAAAATTACCGCGGCTGATAGCTCAACATCAAGAGACCGGGCGAATCAGGGTATGTTGCTATGTGTCGATTGATGCCATGAATTGGATGAAGCTTCACACTCATCTAATGCTGTAGATCAGAACGCTACTTCTACGAATGCCCAAGATCATACTTTGCTAAAGGCCTTGCAGGATCTTGTTGTACGGGTGATGGACCCGAAGCAAACAAATGGTGTGTCGTTGTTTGAGTACATACAATCTCAACAAGACCTAAGCACCCTTTTTTTTAAGATATGAAACAGACACATTTGGGACCCGAGGCAGCGACGTTGATCACTGCGCTGCAGGAATTCGTTTCCAGCGTCATAGTACGATCTCAATCTGAGGCTCAAAATACGATGATAGAAGTAAGCTTGGTTGAAGGTACACATTGATATCTTGCGCAACGCATTGTGCTAATGCAACTTGTTTTTCAGAGGCAAATGATTCGCCGGAGGTGGCCTCGGTGTCAACGAAAAAGCAGGATCTAGGTGCAAAATTCAAGCTATCTTCGCACTATCTTACAAAGCATCTGATCAAAAACTTCCAGTTGTTCTGCGGAACCCACAGCCAACGTTCGAAGAAAAATTACAGGGGGCATTGCGAGAACGCGTCTTCAACAAGATGCCTATTCGCCTGTTATCCTTCTCGCCA
The DNA here is from genome assembly GCA_014925825.1 of Pholiota molesta. NCBI lineage: Eukaryota > Fungi > Basidiomycota > Agaricomycetes > Agaricales > Strophariaceae > Pholiota > Pholiota molesta. Next base: position 199,231 of record JACGCK010000040.1, read on the forward strand.
CGTGGATCCAGCCTCCGAATCACTTTGCTCGACAAAGGGGCCATTTTCGCGCGCCTCCTCTCAGTGGTGCAGGGCAGAATTCGCAAGGAGGAGTTGAACCCCGAGAAGAAACGGTCAGGTGGAATGGACACAGACGAGAAAGTCATCAACCGGCTGATATCCAAATATGCGAGATACGCCATTCTCTCACACACCTGGCTTCGTACGGCACCTGGTGAAGTGACTTATAGCGATTGGAACAGAGGAATCTTCGATTCCGAGGGCCCGGGATATCGAAAACTCGTTCACTTTTGCAAGGTCGCATGGAAGGATCACCGGGTCGCCTTTGGCTGGATGGATACCGTCTGTATCAATAAAGACAGTAGCTCCGAGCTCGACGAGTCCATCCGTTCGATGTACGACTGGTACGAGCGTGCGGCCGTGTGTATCAACTATCTCGCGGAGACCGAGACGATCGCGAACATGCATCTCGACCCCTGGTTCACTCGTGGATGGACGCTTCAGGAGCTGGTCGCACCCCAATTCTTCAAGTTCTACAACGCCCACTGGAAACAACTTGTGGAGTCGTCGGATAACGACAAGGAGGATACAGGAATTACGGAACAGATCGAGCGAGCGACAACAATCTCAAGGAGCGAGCTCCAATATATCCGCGGCACACCGATTTCGCGCGAGGTGACACGCGAAGAAGACGTAGCATACTCTTTGATGGGGATCTTCGATGTCAGCATCTCGACTGCCTACGGCGAGGGTGCCCCACGGGCATTTTTTCGTTTATTACAAGAAATCTTGGTCTCTTCCCCCAACGTCTTGGAGATACTCAATTGGGCGGGTCAACTCCCTCAGGCTTTCGCATGGCCATATAATTCTCGCGTTCTTCCGACCAGCCCTCAGTACTACACTCATCGCTCATCCAACGACCGGCTGCAGCTACGGCGGCCCACTGAGCCCTTGACACTTTCGCACATGGGACTGCGTATACCGCTCATCCTGATGCCTGGACTATGGGTTTGGGATACACCCCAGCACAACTCTGTTGGCGATTACAATGCCACCGTAACCATTTCTCCGGTCGGATTGAACTCTGAAATTCCCACTTTCTACAATCTACTGGACAGCAGGATCTCGGGCGAAGATGGTTGGAAGAACAAAGGTGGGTACCAAATGACATTCGCAGTCTTCAATTTCGGAGGCGCTCCCGACATCACGTACCTCCCGGAAACCTGCATCGCTATAGGCCTCAAATGTTATGATCCCTCGGGGCAAGTGTCGAATACGGGACGCTTTAGTATTATTCGAACGAAAGACCCCATTGTGTTCGAGCTCAGCAAGAAGACGACAGCGAATATAAATTCCCGTGACCCGGACTATTGGTACTGGCATATCAAAACGAACGAACTAGCAAACCATGGCATGCAATTGCTCACTATGTATCTGTAAAGGAATTATTATTACTTGCATATTGATCATCAATGTGAGAAGGATATTCGAAGGTCCAAATGTGCGGAAACTGCGTGTTATGACGCACTCGGTCATCTTCCTCGACGCCATGGCCCTTGCAAATCGAAACAAGACGCTCGTATACATGCGTAGGAGCTCGAGAGTACCAATGGTAATATCTCTGGTGAAGCAGATCCGAACGTGCGATTTGGTGAGCTTCTCGTAGGTTGTCATTAGATCGTGCGTGAATTTCGCGGATCCGACGCTTCATCGTCAAATTATCTAGGTGTCTGGCCCAGATAATGGCTATGAACTGATCAGGCGACTTGAGGGTACCGCAACATATACTGTAGCTTCTGTTGGACATTGTTGTTTGCGAAGAGAGCGCAGATTGTACCATGAAGTAAAAGAGGGCGAGCATCTGACAGGAAATTTCCAGCCGAGGAGCCCATTCTGAAACTATAAGCCAAATTTCATGGGGTTTGTTTCTTAATTGTAAGCTTTGCATTGTATTCAATCCAAAGCCACATCTAGCAGCCAGCTATCAAATCGCAGCTGCAAGCGAGAAATCATTTGTGGAGCCTTGAAGCCTACCAACACTCGTCGCTGAGCAGAATCGTGCCGCAATGAGCTCATCTTACATATCTATCTACTGGATGCATGATCATGTCAACTTTGGGAAAGATGCATTAAGTACTACGATGCTTTCTGCTTATGCAAAATGATATGAATCCTTGTTATTTGCAGCTGGTATTCTGGCCCAGGTTGAGTCGTTCTGGGCATGTCATCGTGAGGCGGTGGGCGGTCTCCACGGACACTTAGTACTTATGCCTGATGAGTCTTTCCTGCACTCCAACCATAGACGCAGACGTTCCTCATCATAGTCTATTTAAGTATATCATTACCAAATGTGTCTGTGGCTAAATAAAGTATGCCTACTCTTGGCCTACTCTGAAATTCGATAGTTTTAGTTTCCTCCCCATATTATAACTTCAGTACCTAGCTTCGTAGAGTGCGCTCTATATTCCTTACTACGGTCGTACCAAAGAGACAGCATTTCATCGCTTTAAAGTGAACGGTAGACCGTGGGCTAAGGTTTAACAATGGGTACCCAAAGCCTGTCGGTATAAGATGCATAAGTCTGACTGAACGTTAACGTTCTTGATTGACTCTCATCTCATATCATACGTTTGCTATACTTCCGAAAAAAAACGGGGATTATGAGTACAAGCTATTCGTGTGCCGAGCTAACACGGCTGATACCTATCATCTCAGCTGTATACTCGGGTTTTGTTTTTTTGTAATGTAGTAAATAGGACTATTTAAAAGTATCTCCCGAATTGCCTATAAAAACCACAGAATATCCCTCCTACAGCCCCATCTCAAAGTAAAGCAAACATGCGCACTACATTAATTGCTCTCTCTGTCTTGGTCGCCAGCGTCGCTGCCATTTGCCCTGGCTATAACTATGGCATTGGCAATGTCATGAGCCTCGGCGACGGTATTGACAGATGTACGCCGATTCATATTTATTAGTGCAAATATACTAATGTCATTTAATTTGTAAAACCTCATTAGGGAACGTCTATGACGACAGCTGCAACGCAGTCGACGGTTTGGTGACCAACAAAAATCCATGCACTCAAGGAATATTTGGGTGCTCTCCTGCCCCGATCATCTTTGATCAATATACAAACACCTTCACCGGACTCATGTACGTATATTCTATGAGAAATTTTTCTTGCTTTATCCGACCAGAATTCTTGGTAGATATGCCTGCCGCACCGATCCCGCCTCTGGGAACTGTGGTTCTGATGTTATTTCCGTCTGTGTGAGTAACCTTTCGGCGTATATCCAACGTGTACTAATGTTTTATTAATTCCCAGTGCCGCAACGATGGAAACTAATTATGACTTCCCCGTAATGCCAGTGGTGGTTAGTAATATTACAATTACTTGTATCAATAACATTCAGGGCAAGACGATGGAAACTATAGACCAAGTATTTCACAATGCACACATTTCATCCAATTTTACAGTATTGCATGGGATTGTACGGCTACAAGATAGAAAACACAATGGAATTTATTTGTAAAAGCTTTGCAAGCTTTGCAAGGACTTGTAACTCTCAAATTCCTCATGTAGGATTCCAGCTCAACAAACCCTTGTAATGATCACTTGCATTCTGATGGATTCTATTATAGGAACTGCCTTGCAAACGTCAGAAGTGTTCCGAACATTTTATGGTGTTTTATAACATTATAATAAAGCCTCTATTACCTTATGTTTGCGACCAGTGTATGGGATCTTAGCAGAACTTATAGGATCCCGGGCGCTTTTTGGCGATGAGCGCTACCAAAACTCCAGGGCGGTGCTCCGGTCCGGAGTCATCATTGGGCATGTGACACCTTTTCTCCAATGGAGAGCATTGAGCAAGGGAGAGCAGCATCGATCCTCTCGCCACCATCGTCTTTTGTTCGCCGTGAACACGGCCAGCAGCCATGTCCAACAGAAAAGTGGCCTATTACTACGACAGTTCGTCCACAAACCCTTACGCAGCGCTCAAGTTCTGACCAAACCCACAGCCGACGTCGGGGCATACACTTACGGGCTCGGACACCCGATGAAGCCACACCGCATACGCGTTACGCACGATCTGGTGACGGCCTATGGGATGCTCGACAAAATGCATGTCTTGGTGCGTCCGTATGCAGAGCCCGGCAGGATTGAGCTGACGGGAACATCGAAACAGCGCCCGAAACGAGCGACGCCGGAGATCATGAGCTCGTTCCACACCGATGAATACGTCAACTTTCTGCACAGTGTCACCCCAGAGACGGCGGAGAGACTTACTTATCAGGGCACGAGATGTACGTTTCCCTTCTGTTGATGTGTATGTTGATTTGACGTCGACCTTGCAGTCCTGGTAGGAGAAGACAATCCGGCGTTCGAAGGTGTCTTTGAATTCTGCTCGATATCTGCTGGAGGGTCTATTGGTGTGTTGTGATCTTTCTGGATCTGAAACATTCTGACCTTGTTTGCAGGTGCGGCGAACCAGATAGCATCTGGCGCCGCCGACATCGCCATCAACTGGGCCGGCGGGCTGCACCACGCCAAAAAGCGCGAAGCCTCAGGCTTCTGCTACATCAACGACATCGTCCTCGGCACGCTCGAGCTCCTGCGCACATACCCGCGCGTCCTCTATATCGACATCGACTGCCACCACGGCGATGGCGTCGAGGAAGCCTTCTACACCACCGACCGCGTGATGACGTGCAGTTTCCACAAGTATGGGGAATATTTCCCCGGGACGGGTACGCAGGAGGACAGGGGGCGCGGCAAGGGCAAAGGGTATGCTGTGAACGTGCCGTTGAAGGATGGAATCACGGATGAATCGTTCAAAAGCGTCTTCGAGCCGGTGCGTCTCAGGCTGCCTCAGTTCTCGCAGGCTAACTGATACTTTGTTAGGTTATCACCAAAGTACTCGAAGTCTTTCGGCCCTCTGCAGTGATACTGCAATGCGGCTCGGACTCGCTCGCAGGCGATAAACTGGGCTGCTTCAATCTCACGATGCATGGACATGCCTCATGTGTGCAGTTCTTGCGAAAACAAAACGTGCCGTTGATCCTTCTCGGCGGCGGCGGATACACGGTGAAGAACGTCGCCCGAACTTGGACGTACGAAACCGCATGTGCGCTGGGCATCGAGAATGAAATCGATCCGGTTCTTCCATGGAACCAGTACTTCGAGTGGTTTGGGCCGCGGTATAGGCTGGAGGTGCCGGAGAACAACATGGAGGACTTGAACATCAAAGATGGGTCACTAGATGCCGTTAGGTGCGTGATTTTTTGAATACTTTATAGTTTACGCTCATATTCGCCAGAGCCAATGCATTACAGCAGCTCTCAGAATTGGAGCACGCTCCTTCTGTTCAATTGCAGGATACTCCACGGGAGAGCGTCCAACAGCACCTCGGATTCGGTAGGGACGAAGAAGAAGGGAGGGATGAGCTAGACGAAAGGCTTGCTCGTAAGCGCTTTCCCCTCGCTCTAGATTTCGTATCTCAATCATATCTTAGAACATTCAAGATATCTCTATCACCTCCAGGAAAGCGATACCACGACCGACGAATCCGAAGGCGGCGAGTCGTGGGACTCGGACGACTCCTCTACGAGCGCGACGAACCACAGCAGCTGGCGCCGGGGCTCGTCGTCGCAGCGCGCGGCCTCCGTGACGCGGCGGCGCGAGCGCTACCCGAGCGAGCCGCTGCATGCGGAGCCGAAGCGGCGCATGAGCCTGCTCACGGGGAAGTATTACGACGTGCCCGTGCACGACGACGGGTGCGAGCATTTCGGGACCGACGCGCAGGCGGCGCTGGCGAAGGGCACGCGCCGGTTCTTCACTGCGGGCGGCGGGTGGGACCATGCGCGGGGCGTGGATGCGGCGGAGGAGCCGGGGCGCGGCGAGGCGGATTGGGTGGGTGGTGGTGCGGGGCAGGATGTGGATGTCGTTGACGAGGATGAGGATATGCAGATGCCTGTGGACTCGTAGCCCGAAAGTGGGCCAGGCTGTAGATGTGTATTGTATTATCTGTAATAGTTTAGTTATAATCGATGTATTGCTTAGGATCCTGCTCAATGAGACTTGCGCCCCGCCGTCACAGGCATTTGCGTGTCAGCTTGGAACCTATTCATTACCGCAGTGCGGGGATTGGACCTATAGACCAGCTATAGACCATTACTCAAAGGAAAAGTTAACGACAGTCTCCCCTCGATAATCATGCCGCCGAAGTACGGAGAGCTGAATTTCGCTCGTTATCTAAAGTCGACACGGGATACCATCGTACTACTGCTCAAATTTCTAACCGTTTCATGCAAATACACACCTGTGAGTGCTGACTATGAGCGCTAGCGCTGGTGAAACGACCCCTGGCTGCTCTTTCATCCCAAGAATCAATCAACACTTGTGGTACTTAGCAACGACATGCCTCTCTTATATTACCGACATGTCTTCATTATCTCGCCGTCGATAGTGAAAGATCAGTATTTCATTCATACATCCTTATATATGGTCAAAGGACATCAGTCAAACACCCTCCTTTACCATCAGAACGTAGCTTTTCTCACATCCCTCGGGTAAGAAAATGAGTCCCATGAGCGCAAAGTGACGAGCTGAATACATTGACCGGCGAAGAGAAAAAAGCAAATATGCTAATAATAACCCATGCCAGACTGACGCAGTACCATGGGTAGGAAGGCTATGTTGTGTGGTTCTAGCAGCAAAATGACATCAGTGTCGGCACTTTCTTGCTCGTTTTGGAGATTTGAGTTGACCAACTGATTTCGAAAATCGGAGAGCGGAGGGTGTTATCCGCTTTGAGTTGTCCCACAGAAAAAAGGTGTATTCCAGGGTTCTGGCCGCGTTCAACCAGCTATGATTCCACGAGTAAGATGGAAGCGCCGGTGTAGAACAGATGCTAGCAAGTCCTTTCGGTGAATTAATTCGGAATCGCTTTGCACTTAGCTTTTCCACCTATTTGTTGAATCCAAGTACCAAGTTATGAATATGCAAGGTAGATCTACACTCGGGAGGAATTGCTATTGAATAAGCCTCCAGATCAATGATTGTAAATTAGAATACTAATAGTCTACCCCAAAGCCGGTCAGAGGCGGAGAGAAGAGCAAACTCGCAACGAAGGAACAGCCGCTGGAGAGATCACTTGGACCTGCCGAATTGTATTGCGTACGTCAAAGTCCTTTGCCGTTGAATTTTTTCTGACCAATTGCCTTCCAAAAAATCTGCCATTTTTGCGTATAAAAGCCATGGGTATTCTCCTTCTACTCTCCAGAGTCAAGTAGCACTAGCATCGTATGTGTTCTAACTTGCAGAGCTTAGCATTTCGAGCGCTGACGATCTTTTTTCTATTACGACTTACAACCAGATGATTCTAAACAACCTCAAGGTGTTCCTCGTCGTGATCTCTGCCATCGGCCTTGCGGCTGCCCAGGCACAGTGCAACAACGACAACGACTGCCCAGGCAGCGAGGTCTGTTGCTCGGCCAACGTATGTACTACATATCCATCACTGCGAGTCTGCGACTAAAGTTCACCTACACTCACGCGCTGCCTTTGTTAGTTTGGTGAAGGCGGAGAAGCCACCCTCTGCATTCCCCAAAACCAATGCGTTAATGTACGTTGTGCAACTAAATATGATTCTGAGTCGATGTTTACTTAGCAATCCTTATCGAACACAGAGCTTATGCTTCGAATCCTTCAATGGAAGGATGACCGACGGAACCTGCGACGGTGGCTAATCGCATTGAGGTCTTTCAAGCTTGATGTAGCAGCGGATATGGAGGGAAAGCACGAAAACCGAAGATCAATTGTATATAACACTGTGTAGTGCGCAATGTGAATGTTTGCTTTGCCACTGCATCTATGAGGACTTCCGATCGATTGAAGAAATCAATCACGGCTCACTAATTCTATTTCTCAGACACCACTTCGATGCTGAAGAAAATGTGTAGGCTTGACGGGCGGACGACCTGTATTTAGACGTAAAAAAGCATCATGGCCCATGGGACAAGTCAACCCGAATGCGTCTTCAGTGCAACTATACTGGGACTCTTCACCCACTCCGCGATCCGCTCTCGCATTGGTACCGATGTCGATTCATCATCCTTCTCCAGAACCGCTGCACCCTCCCCTGGGCCCCAGACGGCGTCGGTGATGAGGTCGACTTCATGTATGGGCACAAAATGCGTTGTGCGTTTTAGGTAGAACCGTTCGTATATGGTGTAGCCAGAGTAGAGGACGATGTAGAGCGCGACGCCGATGTAGGTCGCAACCACGTTCTGTAAGAAAAGCACGCAAGATATGAAAGATGAAAGGAAACCGTATAACGAGGTGAGAGACGAGGCGAGAGACAATGAAAAATGAATGTATCCCATCAACCCAAGTCCACACGAAGATATGAATGACCACTTACACGAGGCTCAAACGGCTCCTGGCGTACCGCAGCATACCCCTCAGCCACGAACATCGCCGTACCCAACACAACCACCCCCACAGGCAACAACGGGTACAGCGGCTGGCGGTACGGCAGATCATCCAGCGAGCGCCCCTGCGCTTCGTACGCGCGCCGGAACCGCACCGAGATGACGCCTATGCTGATCCAGACCAGCAGCGCAGAGATGCCGGTGATGTTCAGGAGCCACGTAAACACGATCCCGGCGCCCCAGATCGTGGTGAGGAAAGTGAGACAGGAAAATGCGAGCGAGAGTCTAAGCACCAGAAAGCAAGCGTTAGCCGCAGAAATCGAGCGTACACATACATATAAGCGGAATAGGGTGTACGTACAGCAGCGAAGGCACTGGCACGCCGCGACGGTTGACCCACCCAAACACACGCGGCGCATACCCCTCGCGGGCCAAGGACAGCAGCATACGCGAGCTCGCGTAGAAGCACGAATTCGTCGCTGACAGCACCGCAGTCAGCAGAACGGCATTGATGACATGCGCCGCGGCGCCGAAGCCCGCGCGCACGAAGACGACCGTGATAGGAGACGCCACCACGTCGCTGTCTTTCACAGACAGCGTAATTTCAGCCAAAGATCTTTGAGATAGGGAGCCAGCTCACCGAATGCAGCGGTCAGCAACGTATCGTCCGCATGGTTTATGCATAACCCGATAGTCAGAATGGTGAGGATGTAGAAGATGACAATGCGGAAAAAGGTTGCCTTGATAGCGCGGGGGACGGATTTGTGAGGTTTTGCGGATTCTCCAGCGGCGACGGCCACGAGCTCGATGCCTCCGAATGAGAAAAATGCGTAGACGAAGGTCTGAGCGAAAGCAGCGAAGCCTCCGATGAAGGCTTGGCCATTTTGGAAATTAGAAAGTCCCTGTCAACGTATCAATGGGAAGTTAGTAGTTTGGGAGCAAATGAACGACTTAAATACTTACCGGACCAGGATGGCCTATAACCCCTCCCCAGTCGAATATCAAGCCCACGATAATAAAGAGCACAATCAAAACCACTTTAATCATCGCAAACCAATATTCAGATTCGCCTGGACCACAAAATCGTCAATACCACTGAATAAATATGGGACATGTACCATACCATATACTCGAACATGTATTAATTGCAACGCGAATACGGGAACTATGATGATGATAGCCCAATGCCATGGCTGCAGTTCTTGAGTCCAGAACTGAAGAATGACCGCAGCTGCGGTCAATTCACTGGCTAAAACAGGGTAAGCACTTGTAAATCTCTGGGCAGAAGCGTAATGCTTACGAATAGACAGACTCCTACGAGAACATGAGCGTCAAATGTCAGCATCAGTTTTTGGGAATTACACATACCACTGCAACCAGTAATTCCAGCCTAGAAAGTAGAGACACGAGATGATCAGAATATAAACGCGAACTATCGGCAATGTCAAATTTACCCAGGGTAAATCCCAAGGCTGGTGATACGAACCGGGTTCCAAAGACAGAAAAGGCGCCAGTCACTGGATACATCGAGGACATTTCACCGCTGATATGTATATGATTTAACATTAGTTCCAAGTAAATCTTCACGAATCAAGTTAACCACATACAGCGCAATAACCACTGAGTAAACAAACACTCCAACGACGAAGTACGACAGCAGTGCGCTCGCAGGACCAGCAAGTGCTACAGCCTTGTTAAATTCTGGATAAGTAATTTTTTTTCAGAACCAATATTAGACGTACAGAGCCAGCGCTCAAGAAGATCCCTGTCCCGATAGTGCCTCCAATAGCTGTAAAGGAAAAATGCTGATCAAGACGCTACAGCGACATCGAACAGCATTGCAAGACCAACCAATCATCACCAGATGGCGACTCTGCATCGCCCGTCGGGTGTCGTGTCCCTCTTCTGCGCCCAATGAAGTCCAGAGTTTGCCAGTCTTCGTCCCAGAGACATTTGGCTTCGAGAGATCCTTCGAGTGCCCTTCTGAATAGCCTACCTCTTCCTTGTCAATGCTGCCTGGACCCGATGTAGTAGAGGGAGCGTTGTCCTGAGTTATGGAAGTCATAGAGCGCCGAACAGTTGCAAACCAAAAAGTAGATAGCGTTTTCCCAACCTTCGGCTGTCAAAGACGCCTCGTGGGCGACGATGACGAGCGAAGACATCATCTTCTGGCCTATTTGAAGATTGATGTACTGATATCAGAAATCCCCGAGGCGCATGCATGTCAATGCTTAGTACTAGTAAGTATGCACCACAGCCAAGTTGAAATGTTGAAGTCAAGTTGCACAGTCGTCGAGACGTCGAAGGTTGGTTGGAATTAGGATTTATTTCCCACACTAGCGTCTTCTGTCTCCCCACGGTCCGAGCTCGTCGCTCGAACCTGTCTCCAACCACATCATCTCTCCTCTGGCGTAACTTGACTAACCAGCTGACCATGGAAGGCAGAGAAACAAGGCGCCACCATTATAAAAGCCGCCCTAGCCTCCTTCCTCAATAACCAGACGAAGTTGTCTCGCTGTGGCTCATTCGTCTTCCATACCATCATGCGGACACCCCTCCTTTACCTCTTCACGATGGCTGTGGCCGCCGTGTACGCAGGGTTCGCGAAACGAGATGAACAAACCTTTGAAAGGGTGCTTTACAGCCGCTCCTACTCTTATGTGGGCGGTTCGTACGTCCAAACATTGGATGGCTCTACAATTCGGGCGGGACAGATATACGTCGAACATCTCGTTCCGAGCAAGGTGTCTGCAAAATATCCGATTATTATGATTCATGGGAATGGTACTTCCGTTTCAACTTCCACCTATTTTCAAAGCTAGAATCTAATTCATGACAGGTATGACGGGAACGAATTTCCTGAACACGCCCGACGGGAGAGCAGGATGGGCGGATTATTTTCTCAGTCAAGAGTACGAAGTAAGCACAAAATTATGATCTGGTCATCAACTTTCTAACGCCTTCCCCGAATCTATTATCACCAGGTATATATCATCGATCAAGCCTCTCGCGCTCGTTCTCCGTGGCAACAAGCAGTAGACGGACCCCAAACAGTATTTCCTACGCTCTACATCGAGCAGAGGTTTACCGCAACGGAGAGGTTTCATACGTGGCCCCAATCGCATCTTCATACCCAATGGCCGGGGAATGGGAGCCAAGGAGATCCGACATTCGACCATTTTTACGCCTCCCTTGCCCCGTCCCTTTCGTCAAGTCCTGAAGCTGCCCAAAAGACGCGTGACGGTGTCGCGGCTCTCTTGGACAAAGTCGGGGTACGTGGTCGCACTGCAAAATATATCCATCCACATATCTAATCGTTTCGTTTTCTAGCCTGCTATCATCCTAACGCATTCTCAATCTGGATCACACGGCTGGGCGATAGCAGATGCGCGCCCCTCCTTGGTCAAAGCCGTCATCGCGATCGAACCGATCGGCCCTCCCTTCATCAACGCCATCTTCCCACCATTCCCCACCGCCCGTCCATACGGGTTGACCGAACTCCCCGTCGGATTCACACCCCCTGTACACTCCGCATCCGACCTGAGCCCCGTCGTCGTCAGCTCCACGCCAGACTTGAACTTCACCTGCTTCCAGCAAGCGTCTCCCGCCCGGAAACTCACGAATCTCGCGAGGATACCGGTGCTAGTGGTCACTTCGCAGTCCGGGTACCACTCTGTTTACGACGGTTGCAGCGTGAACTTCCTGAAACAGGCCGGTGTTTCCGTGGAACATGTCTCCCTCGCGGATGTTGGGATTTTTGGGAACGGGCATATGATGTTCATGGAGAAGAACAATATGCAGATCGCTGATGAGGTGTTGGCGCCGTGGTTGAAGACGACGTTGTGATTGGTTTGGATCGACACTTTGTCTGATCCAAGGTTTCAATGGGAATAACTTCATCGGAGCGAAAGGCCATTGATTTTGGTGAGTAGGCCAGACTTTGTCTCATCGCACGAACGTTGAACATGGTCGCAATTTGCAGGGTTAATGATCATGGACTTACACCCTTGTTATCTCGTACAATGTATCCTGTGTTTGCCAAACAGTGGTAGATGGGCCGCTAAGCGATGCAGAAGTTGGGACCGAGTAAAAGTCTGAATTGATGGGATTTATGTCGATCAGCGTCTCAACAGAACCTCGCCAGAGTATACTCTGGCTATACTCACCTTCTGCGTAGGTGGGGTGAGGTAAATGCAATATATGTAGTATTTCACCTTCGATGCATTTGTGCGCTGAGTCTTGGCTCCAAACCGCCCACCATGTTCGATGCATTCCCTTCTCCGTGGACACTTCTAAAACTTGGGATGAGGCTGTTGCTGGGGGCTCCTCTGGGAACGGTTTCTGACGATTGGCTATCTCTTAATGACACTCTTGGTGGACGACTCCGGCGTGGAGTACCGTTCGCGCAACCTTGCTTTTTATCTGTCCTCCCAGACGGATCGAGTACGAACGATTTAGCACGGTGTGCAGAGATCCAAGAGAAAAACGAAGATCATCGTAAGTGGTTAAATTCTTCAATTTCCAAATATTTGTATTGAAATTGTATCCCTTGTCAGTATTCCGGTCTGAAAACTTCGGGTCGTACGAACTTCCGCAGTGGGAAACATGCGAAGCAACCGGAGATCAATGCCTTCTTGATTGGACGAATCCACTGAATACCGCTGCTTTTTCACCTCCACGACAGTGCAAACAAGGAAGCGTACCGAGCTATTATGTGAGCTATATCATATTACTTTCTGAGCTGTCTACATCAACTCTGACCAAAAACGCGTGCATTCAAAGATCGAAGTGAAAGACCAAAATGACGTCCGCGTTGCGTACACCTTCACTCAGCGTACGAAGATTCCTCTCGTCATCAAGAACTCTGGAGTAGGTCCTGAGTCCGCACCTTACCCCAATGGAAAGTAATGTACGCGCGTTATAGCACGATTATTTCGGGCGCAGTGCAGGGCCAGGAACGTTGGCACTCTGGGTACGTCGCCCACTCGGATCCTTGATTGAGATTCAGAGCGATATTCTGAAGACTTTTTGATTTATACAGACGCGTAAATTGGACAAGGTCAGGTGTTTGACATTTCGAAAATCTTCTGATTCTGACGTCGTTGTTTTTCCCGCTCAGCTTGTTCTTGATAGACATTTTGTCCCTGAAGGATGCTCATTTGATGCCACCACAGCGCTTACCGTTGGAGTGAGTGCGTATTTGTAAAACTATGTCCTTGGCTAACTTTGAATGACATAGGCCGGTCAACATTTTCGCGCAATCTACGACTTTGCCAAGGATAACAACATAACTTTCGTCGCTGGGGCTGATCCCAGCGTTGGAGCATCAGGTGGATGGGTAATGGTTAGTTCCATGTTCTCGATAATTCTCAAAAACTCAGTCTAACTCTGGCATTAAATTGTTGATTCTCTCTCTCTAGGGAGGAGGACACGGTGCTTTATCGCCTGCTCTTGGGTTAGGTGTCGACCGAGTGCTTCAATTCAAGATCGTGACTCCGGATGGACAATATCGTACCGTGAATAAGTGTCAAAACGAGGATTTATTCTTCGCGCTGCGAGGCGGAGGTGGGGGCACCTTCGGTGTCGTGCTCGAGAGCACTTTTATTGCTAGTCCTCAGGTGACGGTTCAAGCGTACGTCGTGAAATCCCTTATGTGTTTTGCGATACTGACTAACACGTTCATAAACTTGAAAGTGTTCTAGGGCTATATAACAACACCAGAGAAAACAGCGTCAAGTTAGTGAAGGAGCTCGCAAAAGGTGCAGTCCAGTTTGCAAGCGACGGTTGGGGCGGATATGTCACGGTACGCAAATTCAAAGTGGTATGGTATACAGCCTGACTTCATCCCTTTCATGTTCTCCACCAGCCTTCATTATCCAGTGCAATTTGGGCGAATCCTCTTCTCAATGCTGCGGATGCGGAGAAATCAGCCATCAGAGTTACTCAAGCCTTCGAATCCGTTGGAGGAAAGACCATATTTTTCACTATGGACTCGTTCACGGATTTCTTCGACACTTTCATTGCGCCAAATACTGATGTTTGTTGAATTTGAACATGTCCTCAACTTCGAGCGCTAACGTGAAAATATTCTTACCAGTCTGTAGGACGGCCGCAGGTTATGGCCACGCGCCTTATTCCCTCCGATGCATTCTCAGACGAGGTCCTCATAGAATCCATGATCAACGCGATGCTCGACTCCGATTTCTCGCAAATCCTTGCAGTGACGCCCTATGGTTTCAAGGATTACGAGAAAGACGGCACTTCAGTCCATCCGGCATGGAGGGATTCGGTGTGGCATGTAAGCGTTACACTTCGAATTTGAATTCCACCTCAGATAATCTAATCTAATCTGATCATATTTAGTCTTTAATGAGCTATTTCTCCAACTTCGACTCGACGCTTGAGGACCGGATAGCCCAGTATAAGAAGCTAACAAGGTTATGGGCGACAGTTCGAGAGCGTACTGCTCATTCTGGAGTCTACATGGTGTGTATTCTCATCTCGGTATATTATGCATTTGTGACTTTTCCACCGTTCCAAATATCAGAACGAAGCCGATATATATGAACCGGATTATGAGAACGCTTTCTGGGGAAAGCACTACGACCGACTTTTGGAGATTAAAAACAAATAGTACGCCTGATCGTATTCCATAAACTTGCTCTAACAATGGTTGATGAACGTGTCTTTTTCATTCCATAGCGATCCACACCGTATTCTTGATTGCTGGCGCTGTGGTGAGTGTTTCCAACCTTGTCTCAAGATGTTCCATTGATTGAGAGGCGTTGTAGTCGGTTGGAAAGGAGCTCAAGACGATAGATATAGATGTTATCCTAAAACTGATACGACAACGAAGGCTTCGGAATTATGAATCAATGCTTTGATAGTTACTGCTGTAATTATGCAAGAAGTCTATTCGAGTTTTTTTAAATGCGAGTAACCAGGAGTAACCCAATCCATTTTTTATTCGAACAAAGGGCGCTTAAGTTCAATAGTTGTACAAGTCGTGTAACAGTGTACGCGACTACGGCCTAAAAAGTGCATGCTAAAGCAATGAGCAGATAATCGATTAGACGTTGTGAAATGATAACTCTATTATTAATATTGGTACGAAATCATATGGCTTTGATTCCATTCCTGCGGATGATGGGTGTCTGGACTCTGAGTCTGTGAACGAACTTCAACGACGGGTAACAAACTGTAATTTCTCGATTGATAGAGCTGCGCTTTAAAGCAGTTTTCAGATAATAGTCTTTAACGTTGAAGGTTGAATATCTCATTTTCATTGTTGATTTTGGAATTGGCACAATGCGACGACTTTGAATTCGAAGTTCGTATTTACCAAATGCGGAAAATGTTTGGACCTGCAACTGACCCTGAACCTCCCTGAACGGACCTCAATAAAGCATCCTGCGCTATACCTGATTTGGCTTCACCGCTCAATTAACCTTGACACACATTTTCAAGCCGGAACGTCGGCTACGAGCGCTCAATGATTTTTGTTTTGTTTGTAGGCTGAAATATTCGCGACATACATACTGAGTGTTTTCGAATCCTGAATGGCTTTTACAGTCAGCGCCGTTACGCATCTTCACTGAAGAATTCGCAGACGTAAGCATTGATGTTTGAACTTACGGAGGTCAGGCTCGGTACCGCCTGGTACCGCCTTGGAACAGCGCTCGGCGGCGTCTGGCGGCTTTTGCACTCGGCATTGAACGCTATGTAAACAGTCTAGCCAAATGCCTTTGTGGCGGCGGGACAGTTGTACTCGGTTGTCCCTATTAAGGCAAGTCAATAATTTCCCACAGTTTTCCGCGCTTCTAGCGTCCTTTCTTTTACGCAATATCGACACACTGTAGCAGGCTCGCAGCAATAATTACTGTATGACTTCACGGAAATTCAAGGACACGTAGGCTGAAACATGGTCACTCTCGCCCGTAGTTCCTGGTGCACGAGCCACCGAAAGACGTATAAAAGATGCTCGAAGTCCTCTTCACATTCTTCAGTCGAATACCCACTTTCGTCTTTCACTTCCAGTTTCATTCTCAAACACACAAGCCACCACTCGTTTTAAACCTATCTCCCTCATCCACCACCAATCAAAATGTTCTCCAAGCTCGCTTTCTTCACCGTCGCCTCCATGGCTATCTTCGCCGCTGCTGCCCCCAGCGGTGGCATGGAGAACTCTTGCAACACTGGCCCCGTCCAATGCTGTAAGTGCTTTGATTAATCTGACTGCTTTCAACAACTATGCTGGTCTGTTCGCTCACATTTTATCTTCCTACATCGACAGGCAACTCCATGCAATCCGCCTCCACCCCCGGCATGTCTTCGCTCATCGCCCTTCTTGGCGCCTCGCTGAGCGGCTTCACTGGCCAAGTTGGGCTCAACTGCAGCCCCCTTGGCGTTGCGGCCATCAGCGGAGGATCGTCCTGCACCAGCCAGCCCGTCTGCTGCGACGGCAACAACTTCAGTAAGTCTTACGCTCATGACTTGGGACGTGATGGATCTAATATATTCATTTTATAGACGGCGCCGTGGTCCTTGGGTGCTCCCCAATCAACCTCAGCCTCTAAGTCGTTTGCTACTGCGACGCTTACCGGAGAGATGGATTCTTTTGAATGGCATTGGGATTATCTTATTACATCTAATATCTCGATTAGAATTTAATGTCTAAAAATCGTTGCCATCTCCGTTTTGACGTTTCCCTTCGAGTTTCGTAAATCATTCAGTGAGATTTGCATCGAGGCATAATTCTGAGCACTCATGATAGTGGTGGTTTTTCGAGTGGCCATAACGTCTTCAAATTAACTGAGCAAGTCACAGGATATATTGCTGCTTGGGCATTCCTTTCCAACGATGCTGTCGCGAAAACCTTCTTGAGCATATCAGGCCTGGCGGTCCGCATGTTCTGCCACCGGAATGGAATACTGTACTATTTCGAATGGTTCGGCCGTCCCGTGTCCCAAGGCAAGTGGCCATGGCCGAAATCGGTCACTTGTCCCATGTCCCAACGTTCATGGCCACCGTCTGCAGGCTGTCCCAGGCAAAAAGTTGGTTTACTTTCGAAAATTTCACCTGAATTTTGAAATTGGCCGAATTTTTTGGCCGAATTTTTGGCCTCGTCCCAAGCCCTTGTCTGGGTGGCCGAAATAAAAATTTCGGCCACGGTGTCCCATGTCCCATCCCCGGCCGAATCATTCGAAATAGTACAGTACTTGGAATGAATACTGCCTATAAAATTATGCCATGCAGCCAAACTTCCACCCTGCCAGCACCAACGAGCCCAAATTAGACCTATGTACATGGTATATTCACAACATAAGTACATTAATCCGCAAATAAAATGCATCAATTGCCAGAACAAAAAATAGCTATATAACAACTAACTAATACAATTGTATGAAAGATACGTGTGCGTGTCATAATCCTTGTAACTTATCTAACTTATCTCGATAAAAAGTAAACTGTAAAAAAATATACACAATTGAAAGCTCGAACAGCGCTCTTCGTCTCGGGAACAAATATTCAACGTTCAATACCAACAAATACGCGCCCGCCTGCGACGGTAAAAGAAAAAGGGCCGGCCATGCAGTCCGCCGCCAGCCCCATTCACTGCTCCCGAATCGTCCATGGATCCTCCTCCCGCCCGCTCTCCTGCCCACCCCTCCCCGCCGGCGGCGCCACGAGCCGCACGTCCGCCCACGCAGGCGAGTGCCCCGGCGCGAACGGCGCATCATCCCCCTCAACATCGCGCGCCGTCAGCACCGCGCCCGACGCCAGCCCGGACGACACCTCCGGGATCGTCGTCAGCGGCTTCTTCAGCACGGGCGGGGGCTTGCGGTGCGGCGGCGGCGGCGGGACGCGGCGCCCATTATTGCCATTCGCACCACGCGCGGGGACCGGCGGCGCCGCGGGGTCGCCGAGGTGCGCCGCGATGTCCCGGTACCGCGCGCTGCGCGTGCGCCACATCGGGCGCCCGCCGCCCGCGGCCTCGTCCATCTCCGGGGGCAGCGGGAGGTCGGCCATGCTTTCCGCGCGCTCGCGCTGGCGGCGGCGGCGGCGGCGCCACCACCAGAGGAGCGCGCAGAGGCCGAGGAGGCCGAAGAGCGCGCAGACGATGCCGATGGCGGTGGAGAGTCCTGCCGGTTTTGAGGAGGTGGCGGAGGCAGAGACGGCCGTTGGGGTTGGGAGGAGGGAGGATGAGGAAGAGGATGTGGGTATGAGGATAGGTGATGTATCGGTGGGCGTGTCCGTATCTGTAGCAGTGGAAGTGTCGGTAGAGGTGGGAGCTGTAGATTCGGAGACGGTGTATCTGCAGAAGGCATCATTTTGTCAGCATGCGATTCGAAATCTAAAAAATCGCGAGCGCATCCTGCGAGGTAAGGAATAAAAGATTTAAAAAGTTGCCCAAATTCGAAAACGGCGTCAAAGACAAAAAGGGATAAAGTGAGGGAAGTTACATCAACCACTGCGTTCAGTGGAACGTTAAAAATAGTAGCGCGTCCAAGGGAGACAGATGGCTCGCCCGTCGTTACAGTAGGTGATGTACAGAATAATAGACCGAGAGATAACATAACATAGCCTAGACACATAAATGGGCGTAGCCAGCACGTCGTGCAGAGGCCCATCGTGTCCCGACGAGATATAAATCACGGATACACAGAAAGCTCGGAAATGGTGTGGAGAGACGGATGAGCCAATTGACATTTCAGAGATGGGAAATCGCAGCCTCCATTCTCGCGAGTACGAAATAAGAATAAACGTCAAAATGACACACAAATGCCAAACCGGTGGTAACCCACGGGAGCACACGAACGGGGGATAAATACAATAGGAGAGAAAGACGCGAACAGATGGGTAAAAACCCGAGTCAACGCAACACGGATGGCATACGTGCCCATTCTTCGCCGTGAAGTTAGAAAACCCGCATTCGGAACGTGTCACGGGCACGTTGATAATGAAAAGGAAATAGCGGAAGAAAATATTGAATGACGTACAGTAATCCGTCAACGATCGCAAGGTTCTCGCCAACGCCAACCGACACGGTGAGCGTATGCTCGACATTGTCCAGCCCGACGCTGGACCAGACGACTTGGGACTCTGCCGTCTCGGGGCTGTTCTCTACCTCTGGTTGGCTGCGGTCGCGCAGACTGACAAGTATGGGGGGCAGTTCGTCGAGCGTGATGAGGGTGTTGACGCGGTACGGCCACAGTGGTGACATGTAGTATATCGCAGTACCTGTTTAGCAAAGCCAGTATCCAATGAGTGGTTCAGATTCGTTCTGCATGTGCCATGTACAGACAGTTAAGGGAGATAAGCACGTACCTGTAAATGTTAAGGTCGCCGTTGCTGTAGGGTCTTCCGTGGACATATGCTCCCCTCCATAGTCGAGGGGATCGGGATCGGAATGCGTCCAGCTTGAAGGTGGGTTGTACACGATGCTTAGGTCGCTGTCGTCCAGAGTCATGTTGAAGTCCGCATTAACTGCGGTCAAAACACAACACCAGAGGAGCACAGTGAGCAGCCTGAGAGGTGTCCAGTGGGCCATCGCCATGGTGGGGTGCAGCAAAGCCCCGCGCATGCCCTGCGCCGCCGTCGAGAGCGTTGGTGGGAAGGGTGGTGATAGTAGCACGCCAAGCTTCGAACGGTGTTTGGCAGAACCTTGGCAAACCGCCCGTCCGCGTCAGGTACACACGCTACCACGCTCCTCGTCTCCTCCATAACTCCCACAATTTATTTTTATTGCGTATGTAGGTCGATGACCAGCTGCGCATGGGAATCAGGCTGGTTTATTCTAATTTCCAGTTGCCTACGTGTTCAATGGAGTTCGCCGTCATCGCTAGCTCCAGAGCTTGTATACTTGTCCCGGACGGCCCGTCGAAGCGTCAAGCCAACGTCTAATCAAACCCAGCCGCAATGCAGGTGGAAGACAGTTATCAAGACTTCTGCCACCGAATCGAGAAGAATGATCACGCGAAATCGTACTTCGATGCCACAAGGAAGAAGGAGTGATTGCATAACTGACGGTCTGTTTAAAATTGGGGTGCACATGAAGGGATTAATGCTCCCACACAGCATATTTTTATCAATGGGAGCAATCCAGTGCGGTCATCGCCAAAAGCTTGACGAGCCTGAGCATTTCTCGGGCAGGAAACACACCCACTACAGTGTTCATAGCTAAAAGGACGGGGAAATTTCACAACCGATCAACTTTGTAACGAAAATCTTAGGAATCAGAGGCTTAACATATGGATAGTGAATCGAGTTTGGGAGATTACTTACATGCTAACAATTACTTGCATAACACGATTAATACTGCAGAGGGCTGATTGCATAACTTCTTGAGCAGGACAGGCACACCGCTATAGAGTGAATAGCGAAAAGGACACGGAAGCATCACAGGGCACAACCGATCGAGGCTGTAACGAGAGAGTTAGGAAGCAACCAATGATGGCTTGGGTGCTTTTTCAGGTCGACAGGCTAGACACATAGATAGTAAATTGACTTTGGGAGATTACTTACATACCAACAATCACCTGCATAGCACGATTGACACTGCAGAGGGCGGAGTTCATACTATCCACAGCCAGCGTTATCGGTCGTTATGGTGTTCAGTATCGCGGAAGGTCGTGAATGGGAACTTGCTGGAGTGGTCATTGCCAAAAGCTTGTCGAGCCTGAGCATTTCTCGAGCGGGAAAAGCACACCGCACTAATTTGTTCATAGCGAAAAGGACATGGAAATTTCACAACAGATCAAGACTGTAATGGAAATCTTGAGAAGCATCTTCAGGTCGAGGCTAAACATATAGATAGTGAATTGACTTTGATTACTTACATGCTAATGATTAATTGCATAACACGATTGATACTGCAGAGGGCGGATTTCATACCATCAACAACCAGCGTTATCGGTCGTTCTGGTGTGCAGCATTGCGAAGGCTCGTGTGCAAGTTGCGGAAGGAGGAGGCCCGCAAGACCCAGATTTACAGCAAAGGAACAGAATTGATTAAAAAACGCGAAAGAAAATACGACACCACAGGGTACGATCCATCCAAGTAAGAACAAAGCAAAGCATTTACGACGCATCTACAAGGACACTCTGCGCTATCAAAACATCGCCCGTTAGCACTGAACCTATCACACACGCGCAGGCGGACATGGACTCACACGACGAGAGCAGCGCCTCCTCCCTGGCCAGCGCCTCTTCCCAGCCCTCCTCGAACAGCTCTGGCTGCGTCGAAGGGTCGGCGATCGTAGCTGCGATCTTCGCCCGCTTTTTGTCGGTCAGGTCGGATTTCCATGCCGACACGACAGCCGGGGCTCGACTGTAGACATGGTTAGATTAGATGGGGCACGAAGGAAAGGGACACAGACCTAGGAGCGTATGTGCGCGCGAAGAGCGCCGCCTCGGGCGTCCGCTGCGTCTTCTGCAGCAGGTCCACGCACGCACCCGCGTCGCCCAGCTGCAGCGTGATCGCAAACGCCAAGTTGTTCTGGCCCTTCTCCGCTACACAAGCCAAACCACCACGTCAGTCCCATACACAAATACAGGGAACACGCCACACGTACCTGCCTTCGCCGCAAGCGCGGCCAGCCCGGCCCTGTCCCCGATCGCCAGGAGGAGGAGCATCAGCGCGCTGAGGTCGCCCGCCTTGTCGAAGCTCTCGCGCGCGAGGTCGAAGCGCCACACCGTCAGCGCGCGGTCGCCGAGCGCTTTCCACTTCACCTCGGACTCGTTCTCGGGCACGGTGCG
Organism: Pholiota molesta; assembly: GCA_014925825.1. Lineage (NCBI taxonomy): Eukaryota > Fungi > Basidiomycota > Agaricomycetes > Agaricales > Strophariaceae > Pholiota > Pholiota molesta. Next base: position 221,425 of record JACGCK010000040.1, read on the forward strand.
CGCGATCTCGACGGCGACGTCCAGGTCATCCAAGGAGAGCGCGAGGTCGAACTTGTGGTCTGGGTCGGTCGTCACTTCGATCGCGAGCTCCTTCAAATCTGCACAGGGAAAGAAGCTGGGTTAGATGCGATGTTCTTTGTACTGTATAGAGTATAGATGCAGACCTCGTCCTTCCAAGAATCGGGCGACCTTGTTGAGTTGATCCTTCGGTAGCGTGGGCAGGATCTCGGCGGCGGCTTCCATCTCGCCCCTGAGGATGGCTGTTTGGTACTCGACGACATTGAGAGAAAGTGAGTAGCCGTAGATGTGCAACTCCTTGTCGGCCAGGTATACGCGGTTGTGAGCTGGGATGTAGCCCAATAGGTATAGTGCTCTGGAGAGAAGAAGACGAATGGGTAAGAACGAAATATTCCTGACGAAGAGACGGGTAGGCGCACGTGTCAAAGGGACTGATGGTATATGATTCAGTGCCAACGAAGTAGCACAGTCGGTTGGTGGCGGTGGTGTAGATGAAGCAGTCTCCAACCCATTTGGCTGACTTGACGCTGAAAAATAATGATCTCAGCACAGTGATATCCTGCAGCATGATAGCGCTACGCACCTTTCTGAAACGTCAGCAATGACTTCAAAAGCCTCCTCCACGCCCTCATCCGTGATCTCAGTGCCCTCTTCAAGTTTGGCGTTATACGCATCTCTATCGAACCGCAGAATATAGAACGAATCTTCGGACGCGATGGCCACCAGCGAGCCCGTGCCCGACCAGAACACATTCTTCGCATCGACGTCGATCCGCCTGACGATCTCGCCGGTCTCCCAGTCCCAGAACATGACGAAGCCATTGCCGCGCGCACCGAGCAGCGTCCCGCCGTACAAGCCCTCGACCGACCAGCTGCCCGCACCCTTCATGCCGACGCCCGCGCGCTCCTTGAAGTTCTTGTACACCTTGAGCTTGACCTTGTTCTCGAGCACCGCGTACGTATTCGAGTCCGGCGCCCACGCGAACGAGATCCCGTTTCCGAAGCTCTTGTTCCGCCACGCCAGCGCGGTGTACGTGATGTACTCGCCGTCGCCGACGACGGTCACGAAGCGGCCGTTCGGCGAGTGGATCAGCGACGTCGCGAAGATCTCGGTCGACCCGATCTCCTTCGTGGACAGCTGGATGCGCGTGCCGTCCGTGAACGCCGCGCCGGGCGTGTCGTCGCTCGCCACGGACACGGTCTGCAGGTTCCCGGAGAGCACGTCGTGGTTGCGCGTGTAGATGAGCTTCCCGGACGGGTCCATGCTCAGCGTGGGCTCGTCGCGCCCGAGCTTGATGACGACCACGCCCTCGTCGAACCCGACGGCGACCTCGTTGGCGTCTTTTCGGAGCGCGACGCACCATGCGCGCTCCAGGGCGTAGCTCAGTGTGTTCTCGACGCGGTACGTGCCGCTGTTCCAGATCTTCACTGTGCCGTCTTCGGACCCGCTGATGATGATGGGCAGATTTGGGTGGAAGACGGCGAAGGAGACGTTGTTCGTGTGGCCTTCCATCGTCTGTACGCAGCTCTTGCTGAGGTAGTCCCAGACCTTCACAGTCTTGTCGTCGCCAGTGGTGACGAGATATGGCTTGTCCGCGCCAGGGTAGAAGTCGACGTAGTTGACGCCCTTGTCGTGGGCCTCCATCGTGAAGTTGGCCTGCGAAGATCCCAATGACCACATTTTGACGGTACGGTCGAGACATGCGGACACAAAAGTGTTGGCGTCTTTCGGGTTGAAGGCGAGGTTCATGATGTAGTGTGTATGTCCTTCATAAGTCTGCGCGATGTGATGTTAGTACTTGGGTATTCATAGTGACATATAGCTATGGTCAAAACGCTAGGCCACCTCAAACTTCTCCTTCAAGTGGCACGGCGAAGTGGGGCAGAGCAGATTCGCCACGCAAATAGGGTGATAAATCACTAGAATTCTGCCTGAAATCTGGCAAGGGATGTAGCTTGAATGCAGCCTCGTACACGGCGAATGAGAAGGCGGCCTGCGCCATGCCGCCAAACTTCATCCAAATTGCGATCCCACACCGCCACTTGAGCGAAAAGCTCTAGCGGTCTAGCGTTTTGACAATAGCTGGAACGGGATACGTACCTGGATGTTCTTCCATCCCTTGTCCCAATCCCAAGCCTTGATCGTCATGTCATCACATCCGGTCAGAACGATACTCGCCGTGGGGTGGACAGTGAGGCATCGAATGTAGTCCGGATGCGCTTCGAACGCAGCGACCTTTTCGTGGGTGTTGTAGTTGAATACCCGCAGCTGGAAGTCGTCGGAGCCAGCGACGAACCAGTTCTTGCGCGCGATGAACTTGACACACCGCACAGGGACCTCGGCAACTTCGAAGGTCTTGACGATGGCGCCCGTCTCGTGGTTGTAGATGTTGACGGTTCCGTTGTACAGACCGGTCAGGAGCCACGGCTCCGTTGGGTGGAAGTCGACACCTTTGACGCGGTCTGACCGGGAGAAGAGCTTTTTCTGCGCGGGTATTGATTATTGAAACGAATGCTGATAGTTGGGGGACGTACATTGACTTCGAAGAGCATGTTGTGCGGTGCTCGTCGTGGCTGACGACGTGGTCAATATGCAATAATAAATTTAGGATAAGTCACAAATACCTGATCTGTTACCATAATAATCCTGTAACACCAAGTTATTTGACTACGTAATTCGAGCGGCGTGGCACGCCGGGCACTGCTCAATTTACAGCGTTGAATGGGATTGTACGGCTACGAGGCAGAAAATACAACGGAATTCATTTGTAAAGTTTTCGCAAGCTTTCCAAAGACTTGTAACTCTCAAATTCCTCGCGTAAGATTCCAGCTCAACAAACCCTTGTAATGATCACTTGCATTCTAATGGATTCTATTGTAGAACTGCCCTGCAAACATCAGAAGTGTTCCGAGCATTTTATGGTGTTTGACCTTTGTATGGGATCTTAGCAGAGCGCATAGGATTCCTTCACCTAGTGTAAGTAGACGGCGCTTTTTTGGCGAAGCTCACAATTGGCTTGCTGCCGCGCCGTGCCGCGCAAATAATACTTTAGGTAATAGCTGCTAAGTATTAGCGGGAGGGGTTCCCCGCCAGTGTGCCCCACTTTGTTCTCATCATCGTTTGCTCCTCGTTTCCTTTTCTTCCCCCCGCGTCGTTGTCGACGGCGACAACGTTCGTTCTTTTACTCCCTTCTCATGGCTTCGAACCAAAATACCCAGGCCATCGCCTCGGGTGACCTGGTTGACCTCGTATCGTCATCTGGGTCAGCAACGATCTACCCGTCTGACGACACCATCCTCTCCGTCCTCCAAGCTCGCTTTCGTGCCGACCTCCCGTACACTCGCATCGGCGCCGCAAATCTCATCTGCATAAACCCCTACAAGACCCTCGCCAATGTCAATGATGTCAGTGCGAAGGACTATGAGGAGCAGTCGTACAGGGACACCAGTCTGCCCATGGTCGACTCGCCGAGACCACTGCAGCCACATTTATACGATCTCGCGGCAAAAGCATACCTGCTAATGCAGCGGAGGGGCGAGTCGCAGAGTGTCATTGCGAGGTCAGCCTTCCCATAAATTTCCGTCGGCATTTTCTAACACCGAGCAGAGGTATCACTGGCTCCGGAAAGTCCTCCAGTTTGCGCCTCTTCTTGAATCAGGTCATTCGACTATCGACACGCACGAAGAAAGAAGTCAAGCTCGGGGAGCAGGTCAAGGCTCTCTCCACAGTCCTCGACTCGTTCGGCAATGCAAAAACTCTCATGAATCCCAATGCCTCTCGACACGGACGGTATCTTGAACTGCATTTCAATGAACAAGGCAGCCTCAACGGAGCGAAAGTCCTCACCTTTGGCTTAGACAAGGGCCGTCTTAACAGGCTAACGCACGAAGAGCGGACCTATCACGTTTTCTACCAATTTCTTTCCGGGTCAACGGCAGCAGAACGCGACATGTTCAATCTCGAAGACATGTCGGACTACGCCCTCCTTGCAACATCAGGGTGTTACCGTCTTCCGTCGGGCCCCTTCAGCGACGATGCCATTGGGATGACTGAGCTGCGCGCGGCCATGCGCACCCTCGGCTTCAAGCTCAAACACATGACGTCTATTTTTAGCCTTGTCGTTGCCATCCTCCTTCTCGGCAACATTGAGTTCGCGGAGGGCGATGCTCATGACGTCTCCGCCAGCATCAGCAATCCTCATGTCCTCGATCAAGCAGCGAGGTTGTTGGGCGTGCCAGCCGAAGATCTCAGTCAAATCCTCACGAACAAGACCAGCTACGTCCGAAAGGAGCTCTTTACCGTTCTCCTGAATGCTGAACAGAGTTCGCGGCAACGGGACCAGTGCGTGCGCGATCTATATGCGATTCTCTTCGCGTGGGTCGTTGAGACGTGCAATCATCGTTTGGCACCAAGCCTGAAGGATGTCCCCCAAATCATCCTTTTCGACCAGCCTGGATTCCAGACACGCGGTCCTGCGGGCACAACATCCATGTCCCTTTCCGGCACCCAGCCCCTTATTTCAGCATACGGCCAGAACGGCTTCGAGGAGTTCAACATCAACTTTGCTGACGAGCTTTTGCATTCCTACATTCTTCGGAACACATTCGAAAATAGCGTGGGATTCAACGCCCAAGTTACGAATGACGGTCTTACATTGCCGAACGTGTCGACGATGGATAACGGAGCGTGCATCGAGCTGCTGCGGGGCGCCCAACTTAGCGAGAGGTCCCAAAAGAAGCCCGGTGGTCTTCTTGGTATCATCAACAAGGCGTGCTCCTCTTACAAATCTGGCAAGAGCGGCGATGGTAGGGATGACGAGCTGCTTCAGGATCTGTCTTCCAAATTTGGGGTCCATTCTTCGTTCGCCACTAGCCCCGGAACGGGCACTGCCGCCGACCGCCGTCAGTTTGGTATCAACCACTACGCAGGCACCGCCCAATACGATGCCACCAGCTTCATCGAGAAGGACGCCGACCTGCTCGACTCGGCCTTCGTGTCGCTCCTGCGCAACTCGTCCGAGCAGTTCGTGTCGAAACTTCTTTCCGGCCCCAGTCTCGCAGCGGAGAAGCATAGCAAGGACGAAACCATCATTGTGCAGGCGCAGGTCTCCTCGCGGCCTCTCAGGCAGCCTAGCCTCCCTGCAGAGGGAGACGAGCACCCCAAACTAGACCCCACCAAGACCTACCCGGTCACCGCCCAGATCAACTTCACCCTCTCCGAGCTCTTCGCCTCGCTCGAGCGCACGAAGCTCTGGACGGTCTCCTGCATCCGTCCAAACGACTCCGGCTCGCCGAACTCGTTCGACAAGCGCCGCGTCAAGGCGCAGATCCGCAGCCTGCTCCTGCCGGATCTGGTCTCGCGCAAGAGCACCGAGTTCGTCGCGGACTACGAGATTGCCGCGTTCTGCGACAAGTACGTGCCGACGATGCGCGGGAGCGAGGAGGAGCGCGTCATCCAGTGCGCGCGGGCGCATGGATGGCGCGAGGGCGTGGACTATCTGTGCGGCCACCAGATGATCTGGCTCGGGTATGCTGCGTGGAAGACGGTCGAGGACACGCTGCGCGCGCAGGAGAAGCCCTTGAGCGGAGGGTCGAGGGAGGGCGAGGATGATGGTGATGTGGACGACAACACGGACTTTACGCACGGCAATGAGGCTCTGGCACCACCGTCGCTCGGCGGATACTACGGAGACAGCGCGGACAATCTACTCCTTAACAGGACAGGGGCTGATGGGTCGAGATATCAGGACGCAAATGCACATTATGGCAGCGGCGGGCTGAGAACGCCCAATACTCCTTATGGCGGCAAAGGCTTTTCGGATAACGAGGACGCTTGGGGCTCGGATTACGACAAGAAGGGTGGCGGCAGTCCGGAAGTGTTGCCATACAGCTCTAGTGGCGGCGGAGGAGGCGGAGGCGCGAAGGAACTGGGTGCAGGGATGGTCGTCAAGGACGCGCCGAACGCCGTCGAGGAGCTCCCAACGACGTCGGCGCGGAAGTGGTGGCTCCGTCTGGTCTGGCTCACAACATGGCCGGTACCGAGCTTCCTCCTGCGCGTCGTCGGCCGCATGAAGCGCCCGGACGTCCGCCTTGCCTGGCGCGAGAAGGTCACGATTTTCTGGCTCATCTTCCTCTTCAACGCGATCGTTATCTTCTATATCATCGAGTTCGGCCGCCTTCTGTGCCCGAACTTCGACAAGGTCTGGTCCCTCAGCGAGCTCAATCAACATCAAGGCGACTCCGACTTCTGGGTTGGCGTCCAGGGCGTGGTGTACGACGTCTCGAATTTTATCCACGGCGATCACAGCGACGGTACTTTCCCGATCAAGAGCAATTCGCCGGACGTCCTCGAGGCCATGGCGGGGCAGGATCTGACCTATTGGTTCCCGCCCCCGCTCGTCCTGGGCTGCGATGGCCTTGTCACGGACAACCAACTCTCATTGACCCGACAAAATTGGACGGACGTCGCGCCTCTCGCGCACCACGTCAGTGGGGCACTGCAGACTGTGAGCCCAGCATTGGAGCAGTCCGATTGGTACAGCGCGGTCTTCTTCCCGAAGATGAAGACGATGAGAAAAGGGCCTCTGGTGTATTCAAAGAAGGATATCGCGGCGCAGGCTGCTGATCCCAACATCAACAAGTTCGTCTTTTGTTTTTCTTTGCTAATGAGAGTGAGACGCTGAATTAAAATTTGCAGGATTTGGGCCGTTTACGACGGCCAGCTCTTTGATCTAACGGATTATGTCTATTCGGCTGGCCTTAACCAGAACTCGGGCGTTTTCAACTTCCTCAATGGCGATGTTGTCGATGTGTTCAAGCAGCGCGCAGGCCAGGATATTACAACAGCTCTCGGAGAAGTCTTCAACGCTATGAACGGGACGCTGCGCGCCCAGCATATGAACTGTCTGGAAAATGTGTTCCTCGCCGGTGGAGTCGACTTCAGAAAGACTGCGAGGTGTCAAGTGCAGAACTACTTGCTCATCATCATCTCGGGTATCTTGATGGCGTCTATTTTGATGAAATGTGCGTATTCTATCATCTCACTGAACTGAGCTCACTGACGGATGTTCATTTGTGTTCGATAGTCTTGGCTGCGCTTCAGCTTGGAACCAAGCGTTCGCCGGAATTGCAGGACAAGTTCGTTCTCTGTCAGGTACCTTGTTATACCGAAGGCGAGGATTCTCTCAGACGCACTATCGACTCTCTGGCTGCTCTGAACTACGACGACAAACGCAAGCTGATCTACATTATCTGCGATGGGAACATCATCGGAAGTGGGAATGACCGTACCACCCCGCGCATCGTCCTGGACATCCTCGGTGTAGACCCGAAGCTCGATCCTGAGCCTCTCTTATTCAAGTCCGTGGGCGAAGGGTCAAAAGCGCTCAACTATGGCAAGGTCTATTCCGGTTTGTACGAATTTGAAGGACACGTCGTTCCGTAAGTTTTACTGGCTCTATTCAGCACCGACCCCGCTAATGTATGTGTCTCTGTTTAGCTATATGGTCATCGCGAAGGTCGGCAAGCCCACAGAGAGATCTAAGCCTGGCAATCGCGGAAAGCGAGATTCGCAGATCTTGTTACTTCATTACCTCAACCGAGTCCACTTCGATGCACCCATGTCGCCCTTGGAGTTGGAAATTTACCATCAAATGCGAAACGTCATTGGTATCGATCCTGCCTTCTACGAGTATATCTTTACAATCGATGCCGACACGGTACGTTTTCACCAACTGCTAATCCAAGTGACGATGAGCTAAATATTCAATTCACATTAGACCGTCACTCCGGATTCGCTGAATCGCCTGGTAGCCACCACTGCGGACGACTCGAGCATTATTGGTGTCTGCGGCGAAACGAAACTCACCAACGAGGAAGGCTCCTGGTGGACAATGATCCAAGTCTACGAGTACTACATTTCACATCATCTGTCCAAGGCATTCGAAAGCTTGTTTGGATCAGTTACCTGTTTGCCCGGTTGTTTCACTCTTTATCGAATTCGTACCGCGGACAAAGGACGTCCTATCATCATATCCAATCGCATTATCGAGGAATACGCGGAGCCCAATGTTGATACTCTCCACAAGAAGAATCTTTTCTCCCTTGGTGAAGATCGATTCTTGACGACTCTTCTGATGAAGCATTTCCCAACTTTCAAAACCAAGTTCTGTCCCGATGCTATTGCGCATACCATGGCTCCAGAATCATGGCGCGTTTTATTCTCGCAACGTCGTCGCTGGATTAACTCTACGGTGCACAACTTGCTGGAGCTTGTCATCCTCCCGGAGTTGTTCGGGTTCTGTTGTTTCTCGATGCGCTTCTTCGTCATGATTGATCTCGTTGGAACTATGGTCCGTGATGATTTTCTTGATGATGACATTGCCTAACAGTACCCTATTTCACAGATCCTTCCCGCTACCTGCGTATATGTGAGTGACGCTCGTTGTATTCATATCCCTCTCTCTGCCTACTGAGGTCAATATTTCTAGCTGGTTTACTTGGTCGTCGTGGTTGCTACAAAACAAGCGGCGCTGCCCACCATCGCTCTCGTCATGTTAGCAGTTTCATACGGTTTGCAGGTTTGTGGATCCCATATTTACTAAGCGTGTGTCGACGTTGATTATTGGTCTAGGCTCTCATCTTCTTGATCAAGCGGGAGTTCATGCTTGTTGGATGGATGGTGGTATATATTCTCTCGTATGTTGAATCTCATCTATGAGAACCATCAAAATCTAACATGCCGTATTTAGATATCCTGTGTACAGTTTCTTCCTCCCGGTCTATTCGTTCTGGTGTATGGACGAGTTCAGTTGGGGTAATACCCGTGTCGTCATTGGCGAAGGAAAAGAAAAGAAGGTCATCAATAACGAAGATGAGAAGTTCGACGAGTCCATGATTCCATTGAAGAAGTTCAGTGGTACGTCACTTTCCGTCTTACTTTCTGCGTCGAATACCCCTGATCATTTGTCTCCCAGAATATGAAGCGGAGGCTTGGGAAACTGGAACGCGCCACTCAGATGAAACCGGATACGAAAGCAAAGCTCATTCCCGATCGCAGGCTCAGCATTCTCAAGGATCGCCACACACCTACAACCAGGCTTCACAATCGGGTGACTATTACCGCGATACGAACATCATGCACAATAACAGCTCCAATCCTAATCTTCGTTTGGGCGGTAGCCAGCTGTCGCACAGCAACATCTCGCATCACGGCGCCGTCCAACCTCAACTTCCCTTCATGCCTTTCGGCGGTGGCCCAGGCTCCGTCGCCGGTTCTGACTACGGCCACGGCATGGGTATGCAGATGATGCCGCAGCTAGGCTACCAGAACACTGGGAGCATGTTCGGAATGATGCCTCCGAATGTGGGCATGATGTCGAACATGAACATGTTCAGCGGAGGTAGCAATCACGGATCACAATACGGCACCATCCCTCCTTCCATAGGCGGAGGCCAACGGCCCATGTCGACATTCTCGTTGGCGACGACCGTCAATCCGTTTGCTGGCCCTAGCATGAACCCGAACCCTTCTGATGACGAGCTGTTCAACGCCCTTCGCGGTTATCTAAGCACACAGGATTTAATGACAGTAACCAAAAAGTGAGTTCTTACCTTCATTCATCCTTAGTTTGTTTTTCGCTGACATTCGCTCTGCAGAACGGCTCGAGAGGCGATCATGGGCAAATTCCCGAAAGCAGATCTCGCTTCCCGAAAGGACTTTTTGAATCAATCAATCGACAAAATCCTCTCCGAAACCTAGACATTTTCTTGCTCGTTTTTCTTTTTGCACATTCCTCACGCCCTTTTCCCTCATGAAGACCATAAGACACTAAGGACCACTATATCGGACATTAATACACGTTTCATAAATTTTAGTAGCTATCATTCTTCCTTCCTACCCTTCTTCGCTCGCTTTTTGGTTATCGGTTACCACTTGCATGGACCCCTTTCATCGTACATAATATGTAAGTCAGTAGTGTTCTCGATGGACTCTCCGTGGTGGATATACGCTCTTTTTCAAGCACTACTAGTATAGACAATTTACAGGGATGGTTTATGACGATTACAGCCTCTACTTCGTATAGTATATTAGTATTATACTGAGCTGCAATTATGGATCGAGGAAACCCTTCGAAGTTCTCGTCTACTCTTCGTTAAAGTATCTACGTGTATCAAATCAGGCAAGGAAATTCTATATAAGGGTCTTTACTCTTCAATCAGGTAAGTATTCAGGCAGATTCAGTCACAACTCAAGGTATTTTCTTACGTGTTCTTGTTAACGTTACTTAGACATTGAATATGATCAAAATATGGTCGTTTATCTGAAGAAATATTGAGTTAACCTACATCGCCAGTCCTTCAACCATTTCAAACCACACGTAAAATTTCGAAAATCTCACTGCAACGAACGCAAAGGATAACGATTAAAATTATCAATTAAGTATGTACTAGTGATGAACGGTTGCAGCCAAAAGTTCACGTCGAACCCATTTTCCACTCAATGCATCCATCAGGTTTCTCCAAGCCGCGAACGAGGCCGACAACTTAGGCGATGTTAATTGGGGTGCACCCAAGAGCGGCAACTCCATCTATAACACAATAAACAATTAGTATTTGAACAGTGCAGAAGTAAGCTAGTTAGAACGCACTGAAGTTGTTGTTCTCGCAGCAAACGGGCTGGGAGGTGCAGGACGAGCCAGAGCCAACTCCAATGGCGGTGATAGGGCTGCAGGTCAGTCCAGCCTGTCCGGTGAAGCCCGACGCATCGACGCCGACAAGGGCGAGAATCTGAGTGAATCCCGGAGTGTCGGAGGAGATGACAGAGTTGCCTATGGGATCGCGAACACAGTATTAGGACACAAAACTTTAAGAGAAGCAAAAGTTGATAATAAAAAAGTACGAACAGCATTGCACTTTTCCGGTGTTGCAGGAGTTCTTCACGTCACCAGCAGCGACGAAGACAGCCATGGTGGCAACGGCGAATACAGCGAGCTTGGAGAACATTTTATCGGGTGAGAAAGACTGGGAGTGACTAGTGAGCTCGGTGTAGGTGGCAGACGAAAGTGGTGATGTTCGACTGAAGAATTAGAGAGGACCTCGTCCCCATCTTATACCGCTCGACGATGGCTCGTGCGCCTGATTGAAAAGAATTGCATGTCGTGGCCAGCAGATTGAGCGCCGAGCCCCAACCGAGCCCTGTGCGAGCCTGTGCGAGACTGCGTAAAAGTAAAAGGTGCTAGCACATATGTAGTAACGGAGCTTCGGAAACGTGGCAGGAATTCGCGCCCACCGCGTCGCACCGCGTCTGACTCTATTATTAAGATCGACGGAGTTTCCAGAATAGGAATAGCGTTAGCCATTTCGGATAGTCCCGCTCGGCGCCGCAAGGCCTGCCAACTTATGTTAGTAAGTAATGCGACCCTCCGCAGATTCCAAAGAGTTTATCACCCGTTCAACAATTCAGATAATTTCAGTCAAGTGTACTGCAAGCCTCCATTAACTTCTATCTAATTTCAGCAGTAGACATCCAAAGAAACAACGAGACCTTGTAGGCGCTGGCGGAGAGCGGAGACGACCGTGCTAGCTCTAGGTTCACTACGACGCACAAAATGTTGTCCCTTAGCTTCGTAATTTTTTGCGTTGGTTTCGGCTGCACGCTAGATACTCAATTCAACTGCACCAACACCCTGTCCGGCTCTAGGCGGCAGCGCATTCATCGAGCAGTGTTTCTACAAGTTGCGCCACCAATTAGGAAATTTAACTATATTAAGCGCCCATAATCGGCTCCGCTTGAGGACACCGGCAACTCCCGCTGTAGAGGGAAACACTTTCGTATCTAATTCCAAGTACATACTTGCGTCCTCTTGAAGGCATGACGCATTGGAATATTTCCACTAAACCGATGTAAATATATTTATTAGATACCGACAGTTTACGAATGATACAGCACATATCAACCAAATGGTCCAGGGGATCAACAATCAACCTGGGAAAGAGAAGGGTGCTTGAAAAATACGAACAAAGCATAGAAAGAAAGAAATCAAGCGTATATATATGTGTACAAAATCGAAACAAAACGAAGGATCGAAGTAGAGATGTACAAGGACGAAAGAAAAAGGAGGATCATGTGCCAAGACTCGGATGATGCCATAGCAGGTCGTGAGCCATATGATGTGCCATGCAGCGTACAAATGGAGAAGAGGGAAAGAGGTCATTAAAGGGTCGTGAATCGTGGACTCTGGTGCGGATAGCTGCGAGTCGCCGTGAAGCGTTGAAAGACGTGGATGAGTCGTGGAAGTTGACGGAGAACAATAGACTTCAGTCCGGTAACCGTACCGCTGCGAGTCTACACCGCGAAAGAAAAATCTATAAATGGTGTAGAAAGAGATGCATAATGTGGGTTGTGGACATCGAAGATCCCCAAAAGGTGTGTAGTGGGTGAGCTAGAAAACAAAACAAAAAGACAAACGGCCAAAAATAGGAAAAGGAAAACCGAAAGACCCATCACATGTTCACCGCTCAGGAAACAAGAAGTGCTCGTTCGCCTTGTCAGGCGAGCCCGGTTCCTGGACATCAGTCTCGCCATCGATCCCGTCAGGATCCACGACGCCCCACACGGCCGACGCACCGTCCGGGTCAAAGCCTCTCCCACCCCGCGGCCGCCGCCTGTCATTTTCCCGCTGTCTCTCACGTTCCCGCTCCCATGCGCCAATCACCTGCTGCTGATAGAAGGACACCGGGGGAGAGTACGACTCGTGCACGATGGACGTCGGGTACGTGCGGGCCGGCGCGTGCGCGCGGAGTACGTGCGCAGGCGCGGCAGCGGTGGCGGCGGCGGCTGGCTCCATTGCGGGGCGTCCTCGAAGTCGGAGAGCGGCGTGGGCGAGGACGCCGAAAGCGGTCGAGGATCACGTTCGAGGGGCCGCGCCGTCGTCGCCACGGACTGTCAGATCGGAGGACCAGTCGCCTCGAAAAGGAAATGAGTCTCCCTCGTCGTCCGAGGATGAATGGCTCACGTCGAGCGACTCGTCCGACGCATTCGAGAGCACCCGCTGACGCGCTCGAGTCGGGAATGTATACGATGGACGTGAGGTCACCGCGTCGGAAAAGAAGGTGAAGGTAGTGTGATCAGACGCCTGGAGGTGCCAATATTGCGGGCCTTCAGGACCCCGCAGGCGCGCCTTCTCGGTATTCCGCGGGCAGAAAAAGCTGTCTGAAGCTGATTTACACGGAATGTGTCTCGTACCTAGTGGGTTGCCGCTGCATGCCAAATCAGATGCCACAAGAACAATAAGAAATCAAAAACATACCAAACAGCACAGCCGACGCCTTCGTTGATACAGCCGCATTTACTGCGCACCATCTTGGCAGCCTCGCGCGTGTCAAAGTAGCTAGCGTCCAGAGCCACAACGGACTCGGGCGCTGCGCCGCACGCCGACCACACGCCGAGCCGTGGGCGCGGGGCCGCGCGCGTGTGCACGACGGCGCCGCACCCCGTGCTCCACTTCGCAGGGTCTTTCGCCTTCGCCGTTTGCGGTGGTGGGTACAACGGCAGCACGGAGGGCTTAAACGGCTCGAACTCATCTGCGCCACACGCAGCCGTCGTCTCCGCGCCACATACGAGCGTGTACACCGTTTCGGCGGCGTCCTCCTGCTGTTCAGCCGCCGCACCTGTCGAGTACGGTCCATAGCGCCTTGAGCGCTGGCGCCGCCGCGGGTGGCGCATAGAGGTGGGGCGGCCGAAATGCACGTCCGGTTGAGCGGACAGGTCGAAGTCGAAATCGGAATCCCAGCTCGGCCGTTCCACGAGCACGAGGTTCCGTGTGGTGGCTGGTATCCCGGAGGCGGCGTTCGTCGTCGAGCCGTGGTCGATGCGCATGGCGCCCTGCGCCGCAGACGTGAGGCCTCGCCCGAGCGAATGAGATCGGAGAGCACAATGGAGTCGTCCGCGTTGATGGGCTCTAGGCTGGTTGAAGTGGACGCTGAAGACGCCGACGATAGCGTCCGCGTTCGCGGTTCATTACGGGAGTAGATTTGTGGCATATTGGCATGAAAAGCGTCGTGTCCTGGTCGTATAGTATGAGGAGATCGTGGTGGTCGTGGAGAAAAGACGCCATGCTCCCCAGGCGTGTCTTGCCGCAATTACATAATATGACATACGCGATTAGATAATTTCTTGCTGCTAACCCACTTTACACCCACAATGTTATCAGCAGGGGTGCAAGTTTAGATATATGCGATAGAAGATGAAAGGGAACAATGTGTAAAGAAAAGAGACATGGATTTTGTCTGAATGCAGAAACCAGTGCATGGAATTGAAGCTGGAGATGGGAAATAAGGGTATCAAAAGGAAGATACAAGGAAGATATACTATAAATTCTAGAATAAGGCTGAGAGAGAAAGCCGAATGAGCAAAAATAAAAGCACGAAAAACTAAGAAGAATTTAGAAAAGGAGGGTAATTAGCTCCAGCTTTCAAAGACACAGGAATATTGTTTATTATATAATTGAGAAGTTGACAGAGGTGGAATAGTTAAAGGCGAGGGAGTTGCGAGGAGCATAGAAACTAAAAATCAAAAAATCAGACAAGAAACTGCTAGTAGTCAAAGGTAGAGATATGGCAAGAGCAAGCCACACAGAGTTGAACGGCAAGGGGAGAGGCTGAGAGCTGCAAATGCAAAAAGAGTTGACCAGATGCGCGTGTGGTCTGTCGAAGCGCGAGATCCAAGACCAACAAACCACGACTCCACGAGAAACCAGAGTGGAAAAGACAAAGACTTTGGTGACAAGAAAGAGCAGGAGTCGTCCTGAGAAGGTTGAATATATGAATGCGTTCCGGGGTTGGCAAAAGTGCGAGAAACCGACAAGATGCAAAAGTTTGAGAAACAGATATGCAGCGCAGAAAGCTGGAAAGCTGCAGAGTTGAACGTTGAACGTGAACGGCGAACGAGAGATGACTTGAAAGTAAGTATGAGTTTACTTAAGTTTTGATTGAATTGGAGTTTCTATATGTACGCGAAGTGTATGAAGCCGTCACCAGCGGCGAAATCGCCATCGATTTCTCGTCTTTCACCAGAACACCCCAATGAAACTCATTCTTTGTTTTGTTGCCACCTCTGATGTATATAGACTCAGATTGAATTACTTAGGGTCCAACTGATCAGCAATGAACAAGCAATGAATCCCCGGCGCTCCTGCTCCAGCTTCATCATCGGCGCCTTTTAAAGCGGACCTTGGCTTCCATATTCGCACTGAAAGCCTTCTCCAGAAACCCACTCATCGGGTGCAGCTCCTTGTCCGTCTCGATATCGTACGTCGCGATCAAGTACGCCAGCATCGTCTTCATCTGGTACGCTGCCGTGAAGCGTCCGGGGCTAAGGTAATACATACAACGAGTAAGCCGACGACGTTTGAATACTCCCAAGAAGCGAGGGAGACGCAGGGAGCCTAATAGTACGCACCATGCGTGTTTTCCGTACCCAAACGGCACGTAGTCAAGGCCAGGCTTCGTAAACTGCGCCTGCTTCGAAGCGTCCTCTCGCACGAAACGGAAGCCATCGAACGTACGCGCAGAGGGGTACAGTTCTTCGTCGTAGTGTATCCCATAAGCATTGGAAAATATATCAGAACCTGCCGGGATCAGGGTGCCGTCTGAGAACACGAAGTCCTTGACCGCGCGTCTCCCTAGATGCACTGCACACACGGGATAGGTAAGGCGTCAGAACATGAAAACGCCAATGAGAGATAATAATAAAAAATCTCACGGATATTAAGATCGTAACACCTATGAATCTCCCTGAAAAAGCTATCCATCTTGTACAACTTCGAAATAGAATCCTTACTCCATCCTTCCCGCGCAACAACCGTCTCCACCTCGTCTCGAAGAGGCTTGATGTACTCCGGTCTCGTAGCAACTTCGTACAGCGCGCACGACAACATCTGCATTGGAAGGATGACGACAATCCCAAGAACAACGACGAGGAGAGAGACGGACCATGGCGATCCCATCCGACGCAAAGGTGAGAAAGTAGAGACGCGTCGCCATGCCGTACGCGGTCACTCTCTCGCCAGACTTCTCCGCCTCGTCCATCATCCACATCAGTGTGTCGTTCTGCGAAATTGGGATCCATTTAACATTGTCACAAAGAAGAGCGGTGCATGACTTACCGGTTTTGATGGCCATTCGAATCCATGTAGACGCTGTTCGTTGAGTCTGTGAGCGACGACGGGCTGGAGATGTCTGGCCATGGCTCCGATGTCAGCGCCAGAGTTGACGATGAGCTTGGCTGCGATCCTGTGCACACGATGAGTACTGTAAGGGAAATAAGAACAGTATACGTACGGTCTCAGGAAGGACGGCACGAAGCGGAGATGTCTCCCCTTCATTAGAACGGGGCTCGAGCGTCCACATAGATCTCGAAATGCCTTGTTCTGGCCTGAGCGTCATGGGTGTGGTCAGAACAGGCGATGAACGGAACCCGAAGAACGCACAGAGTGGATATCCAACCGCAAGCCGGGCATTGATTCGCGATATTATTTCGCTCATGGATGGAAATATCGGGATGGCATGCCAATCTTATGCGCGTCAAAATGTTGATAGAGTTTAATAGCGATGGTAGCTTACCCAAGGAGTTTGAAAAAATAAGATCCTCGAAAGCACTGACCGCCTCGGAGTGCATGTCCTCGAACTGCGCCGCGACATTCCGCGTCATCGTAGAGCGCACGACATTGATGTGATACGGATTCGTTGTAACTTCGGGACCGAGGGTATAATCAAGTTGTAGGTACTGCAAGAAGTTCAGGAGGCGGCATTTCGGAGGTTCGATTGGCCTCACAGATTGGAAATTGAGAATCGCGGACAACTCCTTCCCGCTCCCTTTGTTCATCTCCTCCACGCGATGCGTCCCGTTCGCCACGATGAACCATCCATCAAGCGTCGAAAGCTTCCACACTTGATTTGGATACTAAAAAACAAAACTATGAAGGCTTTTCTTCGCATGATTAGAGAGGTGAGCGCACCTTTCGATACCCTTCTTCAATCATCTCACGACTATGTGAGCGAAACTTGAACGCGGTGATGTAGGAAAGGAGTGGTGTCGAGTATCCGAGGGTCGGAATGTGGCCCAACTATATCGTTCGTATCAGAACACTTTGCTTCGTCATTCACACACCAATGCACGTCAGACATTGACTAACTTTAGGCCGCCTGAATGGGAGAAACAGTATGACGACCACAGCTACAGCCAGCGCAGCGTATGTATAGTCCATCGCGAGCGAAGTGTGGCGGTCGACGAGACAAAAGAGGAAGGACTTTTCCAAGCACAGTGTATGCAATATGTAGGTCCGGTGAGAAGGCCACGCTGCACGACACTGCATGGGGGGCGAACCAAATCACGGCAACTGCACCAGCAGGCCTATAAAAAGAAACGAAGTGTCAGAGTAATTGAGTCGTTCTTAAACATGACACTTGGAATTGAAGCTTTTGAAAAACGCGCCGCTGCGGAGCTGAATGACGAATCTTCTAGTATGTCGTGCGTTAGATTTTCTTGCGTGTTAGTTCCATAAACACCTGTCTTCTGAGTAGCGCAATAATTTCATAGGAATTGGATTCTTCTATAGGATTAGAAGGTGAACCACAAATGCGATTGGCAAGGAATGGAGAGAAGACAAGAGGCAATTAAGTATAGATTCTGCGATCATCAATGTCATGACGTAATGGCGGTCATGTGGTGGAGAACGCGGTCGGCCCCGTCGCCGTCTGCGCTCGCCGCTCTCTCGATACCCTTTGCTCACTCCCTCCTGTAATGTCTCTTTTCTGACCTACTTGCGTTGCTCTTTCTCTTATTCTACAGGAAACTCTCTGGTATCTGCAAACGTAGCTCAGGCTTACTAGCATTCAGTTTCTCTGGATAAGATACTGCGTTGTGCGCGCATATACTTAGGTACAGGTCAAAGTCGCTCTGACATGATCTGTTCTTAGCGTGACTACGCGAAAAGGGGCCTCAGCTAGTCTCTTTTCCCGCATCTACATTCAGACTCGGGTGGGGTATCTCGGTTGACTGAATCCCCGCCGGCCAACGTGAACTCGTCGACTTCAATCTGGACTTCTCTTGGTCTAAGGAGGTCTCGATTCAAGGAGGCCCAGAGGAGGCCTCAACTCTGAAGCGCTGTTGTCTAGACATCAAGAAATCTATTGATATCATGGCTATATATATGCGCACTCGTTTTGTCAATTGGTTCGCAGCACGCAACGAGTATGATTGACTTTTTAACGCGGTATGTTCTCAATTGTCTACTTCGCTATTGTGCATGGCTCATCTGTGTCAAAACCCAACATTGCCAACGATAAAGACGATAAACCTGAGAATACGGCCAGCCTTTGGCAGATGGATGCCCAAAGATGATACTGTTTCTAAAAATTTTAACCTTCAGTGGGAATCGTCCGAATAACGTCGACGAGAACAGCGCCCATGTAAGAATTCAAGTAAGTGCATGGTCAGTCAAGATGGATAAGGCAGCTAACTTGCTGCTATCGATTGAATTTTTGAGATGTCAGCCCATCATACGCCGTCATATCATATCAAAGTCTATGCAGTTGCCATCGATATCTTCCTATGTGACAGTCGATCTCTTCATTTACTCATCTCTTCTGAACCAATCTTTGATAGAAACGAGCGGTTTGAATATGAAACATCCCATTCTTGCGACCGTATGCGGCATATTATCGGGACGCGAGGTAAACCTACGGCCTACTTTCCGCGGCTTCGATCCACGGCTCGGAATGGCCGTAGAGGCGATGTTTTCCTTCTCCGTCCAGGACTCCTGGCTTCTTACCGCATGTTCGCTTCGCGGTTCGCGTGTATGATAATTTACGCGGCTTTAACGTCTCCAAGTTCATTCGGAATTTCAAGGATGGTCAAAACTTTTGTTGGAACAAGCACTCAGACGTCAGTTTTTAGGTTTTGACAAACTTATGACCGTGCCGTATCATCTTGTTCTTGATGAAATGCGCACCCGCATCGCCATGATTGGATCGTTGTTGGATCGCTCGAAATCCTCAAAATATCTTCATGGCGCTTCAAAGTTCACCAGGAGTTCACACCTGCTTCACAGTTCACACAATGGTCGCACAATCATCATAAGCTAGTATTCCTTTTGGGCCAAGTCCTCCAGGACTGAGGAATTACATGTTCGTTTCTTTATTCTTGATTTGCACAATATCGACATCGGTCGAACCGTTATTTGCTTATCGATTATCTGTTAAGGTTCAACGTCAAAGTTAGTTCAGACGCTGCCCATTGAAGTTTGAACTGAATTCAGAATAATGCTTCATCTATGGCCAGTGAGCATTTGACAGCAATCAGCGTCTGGACTGCGATTTATTTCGAACACGAGCATCCTGCCATCTCACAGACTTTCCTTCTAGACCTTGACTTGAGGGCAGAACGCCGCAGAATACTAGTCCAAATCTATACCTTATCTATTGACAACAATCCACCCACAATACGAAGGCTATGTTTGGAACTGAGAGTCCTTATTATGGGTTGTCGCCTTCGGACCTCGACTAGTATTATTTCGGCCAACCTAACTCTTTTCAGCATTTTGCGAATAAAGGCTTTTCGTGCCGGCCATCTTTCTCACCCTTAGGTCGCAATTCGCGGTAAGACGAGGCCGTTTTTCTCCCGATTATTCCGATGATGAGCTAAGTATTTCAGCGATAAATGATGCTTGCTAAAAACATTAGCTCCTGCTCGCCCAATGAAGAGACTTCAGCCAGACGTGAGCGGCCGGATAGGCCAGCTATTCTCTATCGATATCCTCCGAGTGTTCTAGTTCTGCAGTCCGGGACATGTCGCGTGGACGCAAAAGCTCCGGAGCTCGCCAAGCGAATGAGGCTATGCTCAGTCATCGCCGACATCGGCATCATGGCAACTGCCACGGGCCAAGGCTGGCCAAGGCGTCAACTGCCCGCATATGTCACACATGTCACAATTCACGCACTCGTGTGAGTCGTGTCGCAACTTTAGAATCTCTCTACATCCACGAATGCATGCAAATAACGACGTAAAAAGTACTTTTCATGTTTTTTTGTGTATGTGGAACATTAGATTAATCTCCTTTGTTGGGACCAGACTCAAGGTGTCAGATATCGGCCAATTGGGTATATCAACATTTGGTGATATTCTCCGCACACGACGGTGACATTTGTTCGAGTCACACGCACCCTGACACTGGACCTCGCATTTAGCGTGCCTTTTCAAGGCTGTTGCGGTGCTGTCAAATGTCCCGCATTCCAGGAAGTAGATATATCGAGCCCGCCACTGACTGTTGTCAGCTCTTTTTCTTTTTTCCCTTCTCCCATTTCCCAGCCGTCTCCTAGGACTCGCCATGCTGCCTCCGCGGCTCGCATTCGTCACGCTATGCCTTTCGACAGTATCGTCCTTCGTTTCTGGGCAAGCCACTGGTGGTAGTATTGTCGAAGTGGGCAACACGCAGATCGGCGCTCTGATGGTGAGTGGTATCCGCAACGAGTCCTCTGGTACCCACCACTGATTCGCCGTACCCCTTGCTAGATGTTCCTTGGTAATGAAAAGAGTGTCTACATTCTCGACAAGGCAGAGGGGAACGCCGCTGAGATCAACGGTCATCCAGCATGGGGAGCGATCTGGTACGCATTCGTAATCGATTTTATCCTATCGCCAAACTCTGAATGCTTGATGTTACTGTAGGGACATCGAATCGAGTCAAGTGACTCTCATGGACGTCCAAACGAATACTTTCTGCGCTAATGGCATGCACCTTCCCAATGGATCCTTCGCCGCATTTGGAGGCAACGACGCTGTCGGAACCCTTGGCCTCGTTGGTGCCACTACCCAAAAGAATCCTGACGGTACCGGCGCTTGGGACAGCAACTATCAGGACTTCGACGGCAGGCTTGCGATCCGTGTCCTAAATCCTTGTACAGCGGCAGACAACCTGACACCGGGCGCCAATTGCGGGTGGTACGATAACCCAACGGTCTTAGCCATGAAGAAACACAGGTGGTACGCAGCTGTAGAGGCCACTGGCGATGGTACTATCGTCATTATTGGGGGTTTCGTCACTGGTGGTTACGTCAACCGCTGGTTCCCCGATGTGGATCCCGTTCGCGAGAGTGGGTCTGCGGAGAACACATACGAGTTCTATCCTCCTATCGCATCAGACCCGCAGATAGTCAACTTCCTGGTCAACACGTCAGGTCTTAATGCTTACGCCCACACATATATGATGGCGTCCGGGCATATGCTTGTGCAAGCGAATCTGTCTACAAGTATGTATGATCCGCAATCTTCCTAATCGGTGAAGCTCAACTTCTTTGACAGTGCTATGGGACTTCAATGCAAACGTCGAGACCTATCTGCCTGATATGCCCAACGGTGTGGCTCGAGTCTATCCAGCTTCCGGCGCGGTGGCTATGCTTCCCATGACCCCTGCAAACAACTACACCCAGACACTAATCTTCTGCGGTGGATCGGATATGCCCTCCGACGACTATGGCGACTACGCCGGTCCCTCTTTCGACACGTGGCTTTATCCCGCATCCAAGGATTGCCAGAGGCTCACTCCTGAACCTCAAGATGGAAGCGCGCCCGCCTATGTGCAAGATGACGACATGCTTCAAGGGCGCACGATGGGTCAATTTGTTCTGTTGCCAGATGGTACGGCCCTGGTCATCAACGGTGGATTGAACGGTACGGCGGGCTATTCCTTGGGTACGAAGGACACTCCCCTGGGCTTCATGCCATTCGGCCCTTCTCTCGCATCAGGGCCGGTTGGGACACCTGCAATCTACAATCCTAACGCTCCTAAAGGCAGCCGTTGGTCGAGTGCTGGCCTGGCTTCCTCGAAGATTGCTAGGTTGTACCACTCTGTCGCTATTCTGATGCCGGATGCCTCCGTTCTTATCGCTGGTTCCAACCCCAATCCCGATGTCAATTTGACCACCGTGTTCGCTACTGAATACCGCGCAGAAAAGTTCTATCCGCCTTACTTCAGCGCCAGCGTACGCCCCGCTCCCACCGGGATGCCGAAAACCCTGTCCTACGGCGGTAACCCCTTCGACATCACTGTTCCCAAATCTTCGTATCAGGGCTCCGCCAATGATGCTGCAGGGAACACCACGGTAGTAGTCATCCGTGGAGGGTTTACGACACACGCTATGAACATGGGCCAGCGATTCCTCCAGCTCAACAACACGTATACCGTCAACTCTGACGGCAGCATCACTTTGCATGTGGCCCAAATGCCGCCAAACTCGAACATCTTCCAACCCGGCCCGGCCTTCATGTACGTCAACATACATGGCATCCCAAGTAACGGCTCGTATGTGATCATCGGTAACGGAGTGGTCGGTACCCAACCCACTGCCCCCGCGAGTGTTCTTCCCGCCCCTGTTCGCTTGTCTGCCGACGCCGATGCCAGTGCCACAGGAGGATCGTCAGGCTCTGGTTCAAGTCCTGATGGAACACCAGCAACAGGGTCGACCATAAGCACGGGCCTCAAGATCGGATTGGCTGCCGCTGGTGTTGCTCTGATTGCTATACTCGGCGCTCTGCTCGGAGTATGCCTCGCTAGACGCAGGCGTGCAGCTCAACGCGCGGCCACATCCAACGCTCCCGCAATGGCAATGTTACCACCACGCGCCAACTACAACTCTGTGCATAGCGAATCAAGCGTCTTCGTTCCGTTGAACAAGCAGACGGGATGGGACGACGCTTGGGATCCAAGCACAGCGAGTCTTAACGCTCCGTATAAGGATTCCCAAGATACCAGGTCCCCATCCACGAGCTTTGATGTGCAGCAGCCATATGATCCGTATGCTGGCGCGCAGGTAGGATACCCCACAAGTTCGCACAGCGCCTCTCCCCAGCCTCATGGTCAAGAATATTCTAGCCAGCATGGGTACCGGTAGAATTTAGTTACATCTAGATACTTATTTGGGTCTCTTCTTATTTGGGTCTCGGTCTCTTCTCATGGACACTTTTAACCACGGACATTCCATTTTTACTGACTGATTGTACGACCGACTCCGCTCCTTATTTCAAGTAGTAATTAGCACGCACCACACATTCCGTTTATCAGACAACGCCATTCACTTATACTGCATATAGTTAATCATCGCTATTCAATCATGCTCTGCCGGACATTGATATGTAGTAAAACCCTCTCTGTTTGTAAAATCGGAAAGGTGGTCCTTTGCAACTCTAATAAACCGAATACCCAAACTCCTTCGCCCTTTGTCATCTCTACTAGTGACTAGTGACTGATCCATACGGTATGCTGTGTTGTCTTCACATCCGGTGGTGGTGGTGGTTGTATCGGCCATACCCGCCGCCCATCGACGATCCGTCCGAATCTCTTCTAGACCGGACTAGATTAGAGCGCTCATTCTGGTTTGTCGTACATCAATCTCAACGAATGATTCTCAGGAAAGCAGATTTAAATACTTACAGGCTCTCGATCGTCTCCTTCGTCATTCCCAAAGTTAAATGAGGAGGAGTCGCTGCGACAGCACATCGTGACCAAAACCAGAAATGCCAGTACTATGAGTACGACAAGAAGTATCGCAGATATTAGCTTCGTGTCGATTTTGGGTAGAGAGAAGCTCGGAAGGCCTTCTGTCGAATTTTTGGAGAAGGTGTACATGTCGTTGCTGGGATGGGCAAAGCTTGATGTGGATTTACTTTGTCCAACCGTTATATTTGTTTCGCGATCATTTTGACAGAAACCGAGCATACTTTCACCTCTCCTAAGAATTAATCCTGTCTGTGGCTGAACCCAAAGTAGCGCGGAAAGCAGGTTCCCCTCTCAGGGCTTTTCGGCGCAACTAAGCGAATTTAAATTAGGCAGAGTGGTCGCTGATTGATTGATTCACAGACGGGCGCCTACATGCAAGCCCCTCAAATTTCTTTATCGTATATGGGTCGCACTTGCACATCGCATCTTTCTCTAGCACTCGAATAAAATTGAACGGAATCTGAAAGATATTATATATTGGTGATAATTATGTCCGTCATTAGGGCGTCGTTCTTCTTCGAGTGAAACGTCAAAATAGGCAGACCGAATAATCTCTCACATCCACTGCGCACGTCCTGACTAATCTGTAAGTCTTTGGGGCTTCTCGCATGGAAAAAAGATGCTTACGAGCTAATAAATGGCTCCTTTCTTCGATTGTATCTGAGTTTGTGCTTGAATCGGCAGAAAAGCCAGCCACTTCAGCTATGGCTAGTAACACAACGAATATCAATGTGTAGGTAATCGTGATGCCTATGACGACTAGTGTAACTAAAGCCATCGCACCTACATAAAAGCACGGTTAAATTAATAGCTTTGAGGTCATGTAGATGTTACGAACTTTCTGCCGCTGTGTACAGGAGCAAAGGACCGGGGAGTGATTGAGACGCACTCCCGATCTTCTCTTATTCATACATCCTTTTTTGAAAGTTGAGATGATAGCAAATATGTAGGATTATGCTGAAGTCCATTTTGTGTTTGAGTATGCTGCCTGTCCTCTATTGAAATTCCTGCTGAATGGCCCGGTGTGTCATACTCGAAGGATGTGCCGAGTATATGAGTGACGGGATTACTAGGGAGAATGGGTTTGCAAACTCGCTGGTTCAAACTTGGTATGATATATCTGAGATTGGAGTCGGAACGTAGCAATAAAAAGTATGCCAGATGAGATCCATTGGAATATCATTTTGCCTCAGGCCTATAACCTAGGAGTAAAACCATTGTCTATTGGAATAAAAGTGACCTTGCCGTTGGTCCCCAAGGACCTGCATTGGGGCCCGGGGTCATCGAATAAATCCTTTCCAAAGCCATTGTGGCACGATCACGGGGACACATCTAACTCCATCTCCCCACATTTTACCGGGCCAAATCCATTTCATCAGTTTCTACTGGAGCTTATTGGAGCACAGACTTCAACCTCCCGCTAACGAAACCTGCCTCTAAATTTACCGCCACTACATATATAGGAGCTATACCGATGTACTTGAGCCCAACTAGGCTTTAACCCTGAGTTTCCTTCCAATTGCCGATGGACCCTTGGCTCAAGCGCGACGAGTCCTATGCAGGCCTTTTTCTTTTTCTTTCGCAAGCGGCCGGATGTTCTGCTTTCCATTGTTCGAAAACCGTGTTCATCCATAAAAGGCCTATTCGCCTATTCTAAACTATTATGTGATTCCTCGAATTCAGGGCAGCTAATGGCCCTTTTTCATTCAGTATCACTATATATACGACCGAAAAAAGTATGAAAATTCGACAGCATTTTACTTCGAGCTATGCCTCCACCGCATGTTGGGTCCAAAGACCTTCTTCAACGAATGTATCGATGCTTTACAGGTATGTTATCCAGTCTCAATGGTTGTATTATTAAAATTATTTATTTGAAACGATAGCCCACCAAAAGCTTTATGAAGAATCTGGCGTCTTGGGCGACATAACCCTTCGGGCACTTTCACTAGAAGCGACTCATTTAGGAGCGGATACTGTTGATGCCACTCCTGAAGGAGCTTCGCCAATTAATCTCGACACAGTAAGTGGTCTTATCGCTTGAGATTCTGTTTTTCTCATTCGCAAGAAGCCTCTTCAAAATACTACGCCATTCAAATCGTTGCGCCACTTCTACTCCCCCAACACTCCATCTACCCTCCAAGATCACCTCGAGACCTTCTATTACATTATCCTTTACTCCGCTTTCAGGCATAGTCAGCATACTGGCGCGAGCTCCGTGACGAAAATTCTGACGTATGTCAGAGAGAAATATTTGGAGAAAAAGTTTTCAGTTATCACGCGTGGATCTGACGGACTGTCAACGCTAATCGCCAACGAAGCGCGCGTTGGTTTTGCAGTGACGGGAAACAAGCCGCTGACTGATTTTTTAAACAGTGCGCTTATTGGAATTTGGGCGTGGTACGCTCACCACCAAGTAATCGAGGGAGATACAATCGATGAAGCGCATGTTTCAGCCGCTGCGCGAGGGCTCTATCTATATGACCACAAAATGATGCGGTTATCTTTTGAAGACGCTTTGGCTCGCCTGGAAATAGGAGAACGGGAGAGCTAAAAGGCAGGGTCATAACGTCAGAGTGGAATGTAAGCGCAGGCTGTTAGATGTTGACTTGGGTCTTTTCTTACATTTCTTCACTTCGATTTCTGTAGCTTGCTACATTCGAGAGATAGATCCGCCGATTGTGCTTCAATTTCAGGCTGTAATATCTTTAACCTACACACAAAACTCAACCTTAGTATGATTTTGCAATATTCATGTTCTTCAATGACATCGTGTAAGCGGCGTTGAGTCGTTATATTAACTATTGGTTGAAGATCTCGCAGTCTCGACAGTACATGTGGCATGTGCACGGAATATACCCGAACAGTTCTATAGTGGGACATATAATCACGTAGCCAGACACTTCTCGATACATGTCGAATGTTGTCTTGGCCATAGCGAGAAAGTGGATGCTTCCCGACAGATGTAAGGTAGTCCTACCAGTCCTGATGCATTGATGTTTGTCATTATGCAGCGTCATGGTTCTTCTGGCTCTGCGCAATATTTACTGACTCTCAGTGGCATCCATTGGGACCCCTGTATTAAGTACTTCGCCTGCATTCCACTGACACTGCGCACTGATCAATCCTTTTGAAACCAAATTTAGGGCAATTTTTGCCAAACAGGGACGAATTATCTCGCGCGCAATCTGTGGGTTGTCTGCGGGCCGATCGGCAACAAGAGAGCTATTCTTGTATCGAGACTGAGGCATTGATCATGAGCCCACGCCGCACGGTGAACAAGTTGTGACAACAAAGCTTACTTATAAGTTCAATGTTCACATGGCGAACTTTGGCCGTTCCTCGCTTTCTTCCTCCGTGACCGCCCAAACACCCCCAGCTCATCCGTCATGAAGACGTCCTCGATGAGGATACTTTGTTTAGTCCTGCCTTGTCTGCTGGGCCGAGTCTCAGCGATCTACAACCCCATCCTCGAACATGCCGGTGCCACGTTCTTCGACAGGTTTTCGTATTATGGGAATGTGGATAATACAAGCTGGGGTGAGAAACCAACTTCCCATCCGTTCGTTACACCTAATGATATCTTCTGCGTCTAGGAAATGCGACATACTTGGACCAACCCAGCGCGGTAGCACAAAAATTGACCTTTATCAATGATGCGGGCAACGCAATTGTCAAGGTGGACAATACCACGACCCTCGTCGCAGGAGGTCCTCTGGATGTTGTCAACCGAAACTCTGTGAGCAGTTTGGACACCGCCCATAATATTAGACTCTTACGCGCAATAGATTCGGTTGACTTCATTAGACACGTATGGACTAGGTTCGCTCATCGTAATGGACGCGGTCCACATTCCTTTTGGCTGCTCTGTGTGGCCGTCGTTCTGGACATTTGGGATGGAGTCCACTTGGCCAGGATCAGGAGAGATTGACATCATCGAGGCGATCAACGGTATGGACAACAATCAGATTGCGCTGCACACCCTTCCAGGCTGCACGCAAGGACAGGCGCCCCAGTCAGGAACAACAACAGAGACTGATTGCTCTCCAAAGCGGGGATGTACGGTCACTGAAAATAAACCCAATAGCTTTGGCCCGGGTTTCGCAACTGCTGGTGGCGGTGTCTTTGCACTTCAAATGGAGGCGACCGGAATAAACCTCTGGTTCTGGAGCGTATGTAGCATTAATCCATTGGCAAGATGTCTTGCAAACTCACCCCATTATTTTGTGCGTTTTTAGAGAGCAGATATTCCTGCAGATATTCTGTCTGCCACGTCGTCAACGCCAATGGACCCCTCAACATGGGGAATGCCTTCAGCTGCATATCCCTCAAGTACTTGTGATATCACTCAGTTCTTCCCTCCTCAAAATCTCGTTCTGCTTACTACCCTTTGCGGGAGTTGGTATGTATCTAATTAATCTCGTCGACCCTCGAATATTGATTGTCTTCTAGGGCCGGAGTTCCTAGCATCTACTCCAGTACATGCCCGGGAGATTGCGTGCGTCGTTCTTTGCACTTTTTATCACGTCCATATCTTAAACAATATCATCTTAGTTCGCTAGTAATGTTCTTGGTAACGGAAGCAATTATGCTGATGCCTACTGGGAGGTCAAGTATATCCGCACGTACATCTCCCCAGATGTACCTC
Source organism: Pholiota molesta (assembly GCA_014925825.1). Taxonomy (NCBI): domain Eukaryota; kingdom Fungi; phylum Basidiomycota; class Agaricomycetes; order Agaricales; family Strophariaceae; genus Pholiota; species Pholiota molesta. The sequence continues at coordinate 249,645 of JACGCK010000040.1, forward strand.
AAACCGGGTCGGTGGCGGCTTTGACATCATCAATATCAGCGGCGACTAACGCAGCGACTGGTGCGGCTTCTACCCCCGCGGTGGTAGAAACTGGCGGCAACACTTCCCCGTCTGCCACCCCACACTCATCCTCCGCCGCCTCCTTCAAACTCTGGGCGCCAGTATGGTTATCGGCGCTCATGGGGTCCTTGTTTAATCTCTTATAATGAATGATCCCTGGACTTTTTTTTACATTGGTTGTATATGGACAGTTTTTTGTTGTACTTCCGTTGGACTTCGATCTCCTCACTATACCTCATAACTATTTGGACGCTATTGCTAGGTTGTTTATCTGTGGATTTTAGTAGATCTCCGCCGTTTATGTCACTCGTTTGAATTTAATGAATATGCGGTGATTGGTCTTGCGATGTCTGCGGAATTTTCAGGTCAACCAGAACTATTCAAAATCATTATTGGGTGCGGAGGATGGGCCATATGATAAGCTCTTCGTGAACAAAGTAACTGGATGTATAGCAAACAGACCTCCAAATATGCTTCATCTCCTTTTCTTGGATTCGACGACATACAACACTACATATCTAAAGCTAAATTACCGTTACGGCGAGCATTGCACCAAGCAGGAAAACTGTCTGGACAGCCATGACCCTCGAGTTAGGATCTGCATCGCTAGTACTGGTGCCACCACCGCTTCCTCCTGAACCGCTTCCTCCAGTACTACTTCCTCCATTTCCTGATCCAACAGTAACGGTCGCGAGCGGTAAGAGGGGTCCAGTGACAGTCTTGGACGATGTCACTATTGCCGTTGAGGGCGCGTCTCCATTGAGAATCAACGACGGGGATTGGTCCTCCTCGACGCATGTGCCGGTCTTCTTTGAGATATCAAAGCTGCAGTTCTGCCTCGAACCTACGAATTTGACCTGGCCCAATACTTCCTGCGTTATGAGAGGCGGAGCACTGTGATATGCGGTGGAAGCGCCCTGTTCGATTGTGTCTAGAAGCAAATTAAATCAGGATTGTGCATGTTTTCCGGCTGGTGATAATTACACCAACTTACAGGTGAGTGTTATTGGCGAATCGAGGAGCGTAACTGTAGTCTGTGGTTCATGAAGTATGATCTTAGTTTGAACTTCCTGGATTTCGTATTTCGTCATTCCAGCATCTCCGGGCCCAAGCGCGGAGGCGATGATCGTTCCCTCCGTTTCCAACGAGAATGAGGCTGCTGGAGGAACAGCCAGTTCAGCTGGCTGATTTATATAGTACAATGTCACCACGCTGCCATGAACTAAAACGGCGTTTGAGAGCAGTGACGAGTGATGGATAATCGATATATAACCTACCAGAGCGGATTCCATACAGAAGCGCAGCTGGAGGAAGCAAAAAGTGACGAGAAGCGACCAACATGGGCGATACTTGAGTGACTCTGTTCCGAACTGTCTAATACCTCTACCTAAATATGTGTCAGTGCAGATGGTGTGCGGACGATGTCAACGCGATGGAAAGGCGGCGATAATACGACTTTCGATCTTCCAATCCATCTTTCACTTGTTCGCAAGACAGCGCTTCCTGTATTTTTGATCCTCATCAACCGCGTTCCTGATTATTGACAGGATACAATTCAATTCTCTGAAGATCAACTGTGTATCGAGTTTTGGGTTATGTCTTGCTTAAAGTTGATTAGGATAATATCCTTCCACCACTTGGATTCTGAAGCTAGGAAGCGAAGTCGACCTAGGCGGTATGCTATTGTGAGACTAGTAGACATTTTATGGAGTGTAGATCTGGATTGGGGAATTTATATTTGCACGTAGTTAATGAGAGATTTATATACATAGTCGCAGAGCACAGAGGGTTATCCACTATAATTATTAGCAATGAAAATGACTGACGGAGGGTATCATACGACGAATCAAGCCGGGTTAAACAATATTAGAAAGAGCGCCCATCATCTTCAAATATGTGCCTGGCGAGCTGGAGGCGCCTTTCCCTTTCGCGCCGATAAAGGAATCGAGGAGGCCTATTCCCGCATCACGACCAGCCACGTAGTCCGCGAGGTATTTCGCAGCAGTCGCGTCTTTCGTTTTGGTTATCCGAGCAATATCATTGCTCAGGGAGGACGTTTTCAAACCAGCAGATGAAGACGCGATGAGCGAGTGCAGAACTCCTAGGAATGTCTGAGGACGGCCGTTTGAGACGAGCCATTCGGGGTGGGTGAAGAAACGGTACTTCCGGGGCAGGAACCGTATCCGAGGATGTAAGGGTAGTGTCGTAGCGCTCGTTGTTCCTGGGTGAGAGAGGTCCAACCCAATCCTGGGAGAGAAATAGATCGTTGGGAGCGTTTGCGATGCTGCTGTGGGGACAGGCTTCAGGGATAGAGAAGTGCTTCGTTGAGCGTCCGCTTCTGATGGAAATGGGGCGGTGTTGTTCAGCCATTTCTTCTGGACAAGGTCTTCGATGCCTTCCGAGCCACTGGCGCTGAGAATGAGGTCGACGAGGAGAGAAGGTCCCGAGGTGACTTTGCCGGATTTGACCTGTCGAACGGAGCGTAACAGGATGCCGCCTCGCAAAAGACGGTCACCGTTGCCAGCAGCTGGTGGTGCATCAGAGACGAGTTGCGGTGGTCCTCCGAACGTCAGATCCATCCCTTTACGCGATCCGTTTCTGTACATGGTGAGGCTGGTTGAGCTTCGAGTCGAATCGCGTGAACGCTGGGGAGCACGATGAAAATACCTATGGATTTAAGATGAGCAGTCGTTCGAAAGTCTTTGTGAGCGAAGAATCTAACATACCATCGACCGCTGACTCTCTGCTCTTCGCTCCCATGTGTGAATGGGTCTTCATGACATTCTGCAAACTGCAGATAAAATTCGGCTTCCAATATCTCCAACTCCATTTCTTGGGCGTTTTCGCGTCGCACCACGAGTCTAAACTCGTGCATGAGCGCTTTCGCTATCCGGTCAAAGCGCGACGCAATTTCCTCTTCCGTATCAACCAGAGAGAAGTCCAAGAGATTTTTGAAGGCCAGCAGTTTTTCATTGGCGCTGGCTTCGTCCATGGTCGTATGGCTGCCTTCTCCGAGATCGTCTGCAGCAGGTTTCCTCTTTTTGAATATGGAGTAGACCTCTCCTTCCGTTTTTCGCTTTTTCTCCGGCATTGGGATTGGAAAATAGCAGGAATAGCTGAGATGTGGGGAATCAGCGCCCAATGATGTGCCACGTATGCGAAGGTGTGGTTGCAGATCAGATTGAAAATGGCAAACTTGAACGCGCTCTCATCCAAAGGTCTTGGCCGTGTCTTCCGCAGGCCAGTATCTTGTGAGCGCTCGTCAAAAATCAGGCCTCAAGGCCTCAAGGTCAAGCCTGTCTGAATGCTTGAATCCAATGAGGTAGATATAGCGCAGTAGACTATCATGCGAGGTACAAAATGAAGACGGGAGGAGTCAACTCAAAAGCGGCGGCAAATCTAATTCTGGAAATAGATGGCACGTGGCAAATATGATTGGCTGAGAAGATTCGCACGATACTGATGCAGCTTTATCTGGATTCTGAACTCTCCACGCAACATGCTTCAAACAGACTTCAGACCGACGCTATTATAAGCACTACAATGTGCTTCTTTGGTATAGATACCCGCTGTGTCTATGTCGGGATCCTTCTTACCGTATAACCAGGGACTCAGCACAGCATCGATGTTATCTTTTGCATCCCCCTGCCTCCGCCATCCGTCCTCGCTCAGCTACTCCGCGCGCAGTGGTTAACAGGGCCTCTTTCGACGAAGACAGGAACCAGACATTGTTGGGGTTTATTCGGGGCTTATAGACGCTTCGGCGATGCTTGAGCATACACATGGAAAAATGGCAGATGAAGATTTGGGATCCGAAGGCGCGCCGTTGCTCTCCCCGCCTTTCACCCAGCCCCAGCATAGGTCGCGTTTCGCAAGGTTCTGGATGCCGAACATCATGGGACGTCGTCCTGCTTCCAAAGCGCCTTGGGGAACGGTGAAAGGAGTGGAGCATGGGAGCGGAGGCACCAGCGTGTATGATGTTAAAAAGTCGAAAGCTGTCTGTCTCGCAGGAATTTCGTTCTTTTGTCTGGCTGCGGTCTTGCTGTCCTTCTCAGGAGTGGGCTTCCATCCTTTACCTAGCCATGCCAACTTTCTTTCAGAATCTAGAGCTATACGACACTCATGGGGAGCATATGCCCCCTACTATTCTGTGGAACCATATACCCCACCCCCAGACAACTGTCGCATCACTCAGGTCTGTTTTCTTCGTTGTACACCACTTTGCTAAACAGTCATACTGAAGCATATCGTTTTTCGACCAGGTTAATATTGTACGTTTTCCTTCAGCTGACGTTCAATCATCCATATCGAGCGTTGATTCCAATACATGATAGATTCAGCGCCATGGTGCCCGTTTTCCAACATTCGGTGCCTCCTTACGCATCATCGCAGCAGTAGAGAAGCTTCAAAGAGCAACAAATTATACCACGTCCGAGCTCTCTTTCCTTTCGAACTACACGTATACACTCGCGACAAATGCAGACCTTCTCCCTTTCGGCGCATTCCAGTGAGCGAGCGAGAGTTCTGGTGTCTGCGAACATGCGTGTGCTGAAAATGCCCTATCAGATCCAGGGAATCTGGGCACGAAGCTTACGAGCGCTACTCAAACCTTATTTCCCATGAGAACCTCCCTTTTGTCCGGGCTTCGTCAGGGGTGCGTGTCGTTGATTCTGCCAATAATTGGACTTTAGGTATGCTGCATGGCAAGCGTGCTATTCGAAGGCTCGAACTTTACTTACCACTACTATTCTTGTTGTGCAGGGTTCTCGATCGCTTCTCATAGAGTATACACTCCGAAACTTTCAGTGATCCTGTCAGAAAGCGTAAGCACCGTGGCCTGTCAATTTGCATCTTATGGCTGACGTTCGATTTCAGCTCAACGATACCCTCGACGACAAAATGTGTCCGAATGTCGGCTCCTCTGACGCTGAAACGGCGATCTGGGCGAACATCTATGCCACTCCCATCGCTGCGCGCTTGAACGCGCAAGCCATCGGCGCGAATCTGACGCCGCTGGACGTCACCTCGCTGATGGCGTTGTGTGCATTCGAGTCCATTGCGAACCACGCACGGAGTCCGTTCTGCGCGCTGTTCACGCCAGAAGAGTATACGCAATACGAATACTTTGTCGATCTCGGAAAATATTACAAAACGGGGTTCGTACTCTACTTCCTATATCTTCCCAATTTCTCGAATAACTCATTCATCCGCTCCAAAGTCCCGGCGCGTACCTCGGCCGCGTGCAAGGCGTTGGCTACGTCAATGAGCTCCTCGCGCGCCTCACCGGCACCGCCGTCGCCGACCGCACGCAGACCAACCGCACGCTCGACGCCGCCCCGGCGACGTTCCCGCTGCATCGCGCGCTCTACGCTGACTTCTCGCACGACAACCAGATGGTGGCGGTCTTCGCCGCGCTCGGCCTGTTCAAGCAGCGCGCGGCGCTCGACCCGGCGAGGCCTGACGGCGTGCGGACGTGGGTCGTCAGCCGCCTGACGCCGTTCAGCGGGCGGATGGTCGTCGAGCGCCTGGCGTGTGGGGGGCGGGGGAAGGGGGGTGGGGCTGAGACGTATGTGCGGATCCTGGTGAACGACGCGCTGCAGCCGCTTGAGTTCTGTGGTGGGGATCAGGACGGGCTCTGTACGTTGCGAGATTTTGTGGAGAGTCAGGTGTATGCGAGGGAGAATGGGCAAGGCGATTTCGAGAAGTGTTTCGAGTAGGTGTGCGGGGGATACTTGCCCGTTGCGGCGTTGCATGCTGTGCAGGGATGCTAGGCATGAAGGGGACATGTATGTATGTGCGGCATTTTGCGAGGGACGTAATCACGACGATCTAGAAAGACTATGTATGCAAGTTTGCGTGGCCAAATTTAGCCATATTGCGAATAGGCGCCCGTGTCAGTACCACTTGTCTCGCTTCATTCCACGCATCCCAAATTTTGGACGATACCTTTGATTACTTACGTCTTCGCCACGCCTGTGATCATATAGTGTACGACGGTCTCGGTGTATACGCTACGCGAACGCCCTGTTAGATCACTGTGGTTAATCGTTTCCGAGAATTTGGGATGAATGGTGAAGTAGCTCTTATGTCGACAGTTATGACTGAGTCATGGAGAAGCCATAATTAAAACATAACCCGCGACTTCTAGCTCAATAAATGTCGATCGACCTCTATTATAACTGGTGGCCTCGGTATGAAACCAGTAATAGCCATTCTAGCCAAGCATGCACAAAAACGGCAGGTTCTTCCTAACCGAGCAAGTTCACAGTCGAGTCCTATTTTGGTTACTCCATTTTGTCCAAGCTTCTTAAATTACCGTGGAGCGTGCAAGACCGCCAACTGAAAATGTTTCGAAAGGACAAGAAACGCACCTTGTCCCACCAGCGCACGAGCCACCGTCGAGGGTATAAGACGGGCTCGAGATGGTCCCCTCTTTCCTCAGTCGAATATCCTCTTTCGCCTTCACTCGCAACCACCTTAACTTCGGTTTATAACCCACCACCCACCCAACACCATGTTCTCCAAGCTCGCTTTCTTCACCGCTGCCTCCATGGCTGCCTTCGTCGCCGCTGCCCCCTGGGCCGGCGACGGCGTCTCTGGCTCGTGCAACACCGGCCCCGTCCAATGCTGTTCGTCTCTTTTCCACCGCATTTTTTTGCGATGAGTTTGCTTACTTTCATTATTCCACACAACACATAGGCAACTCCGTCCAAAACGCCGACGCCCCCGGAATCTCCTCGCTTTTGGCGCTCGTCGGTGCCAGCGTGAACGGCCTCACCGGACAGGTCGGCGTCACCTGCAGCCCCATCTCCGTCATCGGAGGCGGCGTCGGCTCGGACTGCACCGCGCAGCCCGTCTGCTGCAGCAACAACAGCTTCAGTGCGTTTTCCTTCGTTCTTCGTCCTTGGAAGTAACAGAGGATATTGACGATGTGCTGGATATAGACGGTGTCGTCGCTCTTGGCTGCACCCCCATCAACGTCGGCCTTTAAGGCCTGAATCATCTCCCAGCGGATTTTTTAGACTGAGGCTTGCATAGAGTACTTGGTTGATCGCGCGCTGGGATTGTGTATATTTAAATTATAGCCACGGTTGTATACCAGGGTCCCAATTATAGTTTTCATTGAGCCGCTGCTCATACTTGCGATTCGGAATATGGAACTTAGGTCGCAGATATGTGGACCGCGACATTCAGAAGAAATGGGTGAATCAATGTCGGTTGTAAATTGTTATTCAGCCATATACTAGTATTCTCCACGGAAGACATACTGTGATGGGAGAAGTCTCGAGCCCTTCCTGAACAAAGAGAGGGCTTTGCTCCCAGATCATCTCCTTTACTGGGATTAGTTTTGGGCGATCTTAATAATTCGAAGTCGTGAAGATCAGTGAGAAACCAGATTGCGGCCAAGCTTAACCAGGCCAACTTTTCCTTATCATTACACGTGTTTATCATTGCTTGAAGTCCTTCCATACATACACCTTATTGACAGTTGACTGCTTTAGTGTTCGCCATTCTCCACATAATATTACGCCTCCTCTCGGGTCTCGAAGAACGAACAAATCAAAATCAAAGAGTAATCATAAAGTGGCTATAGCGAGCGTTGCACCGAGCAAGAAAACGCCAGTCGTCATAATCATTGCGTTACGTTTTGCGTCACTGGTTATAACGGTCGCGAGTGGCAAGAGGGGACCAGTGACGGTTACGGACGATGTCACTATTGCCGTCGAGGTCGACGCGTCTCCGTTGTCAACGAGTGAGGGGGATTGGTCTTCCCCGATGCAGATTCCAGTATTCTTCGAGAGATCCAAGCTGCAGTTTTGGTTCATACCTACGTATGCGACCTGTGCCGACCCTTGTTGGACTACAGTTATGAGAGGCGGAGAACTTTGATATGCGGTGGAAGCGCCTTGCTCGATCGTGTCTGGATGCAGATAAGTCGGGACTCAACATCTTTTTCCAGTCCATGATAATCACATCAGCTTACATGTATGCGTTACTGGCGAGTCAAAGAATGTGATTGTAGTATCTGGCTGATGAACTATGAGCTTGCTTTGAATTTCCTGAATTTCGTATCTCGTCATGCCAGCATCTCCGGGCCCAATGACTGAGGCGATGGTTGTTCCCGGCGATTCCACAGAAATTGATTCGGTTGTAGGTGTTCCTATAGGTGTTCCAGTAGGTGTCGGGAATTGCTGACTGACATAGTACAATGTCACCACCCCTCCATGAACTAGAACGGTATTTAAGAGTGATAACAAGTGGTAATCGATAAACAACCTACCAGGACCGATTCCATACAGAAGCGCAGCTAAAGGCAGCAAGAATTGACGAGACGCGACCAACATGGGGGATTCGGGTGGCGCTGTTCAGAACTGCTGTCCAATACCTTTCTTATATTTTTGTCTGTATGGACTATCATGATAATAATCGCTGTTACCATCAATTTCAGGGCACAATTTAGGAGAACATCTGATCCACGGCCCACGGGGGTGGGACCTGATAGGGACCAATGTGGAATCCGAAATTGATGGTGTGATATCTGTGGTCATCAGGTGGCCTCAGGGGAACGCTTGAGCGCTTGAGCGCTTGTCATTGAGCACGGAGCGGTGAGATAATTATAATGCCTCAGTCAGAAGGAATAAAGCAGAACTACTGTGGATTAAAGTAGATAATCAATCCCGTTAATTTTCTAGTGAGCTGATTGAACCAACTGATATGGTCCCTGCTGTTGATTAAGTGGTCTTACGGCCATGAAAACAAAGTATCGAAGTTTTGTTCAATTCCATTGATAGTCATAATTATTTATTGCAACTTTATTGTCGGTCACATACTATGTATTCAAATGGTCTTCAACTACATTTATATACTCTAACTAAGCCTGATCATGAGGCTGCTGCTTAAATAAAATCCTCATAGTTGGTCTGCCTCTAATGGAACGCGTTGAACATTCAGCGCGCGATTATACTACAAAACTTGAAGCCTGAGACTCAAGCCAACCAAGCAGCGCGTTCTGCAAGCGTCTCATTAAAATCAGAGTCTTCAAAGCTTCAAAAAAGCTTCAAAGTTGCTTCAAAGTTCAAATGTTCAGGCGGAGTCTGTCAGACAGCCTCACCTCCGGCACGTGGATGATGCGATTGGCTCAGCGCCTCGTCAAATGCCGAATCACGACCTGGCCGCAGAATCGCCTGCAACGGGTGTGCTTCTACCAACCATGCCTGAACCATGCCATGGTATTTTCTCTGAAATGATTTGTACGCCTACTTTCACCAGTCTACCACCGCCCTATCTCGTTCGATTCGCATTCGCACCCAGATCAGCACTCATAACGTCCATTGGATAATAATTATCATCGTGGAACACCTGCCCTGTTAAAAGTAACCCTTGCGATGTCTATATTCGCGAAGTATTCACATGGCCTCTCGATAGCGAACGAAGGCTGTGTCCCCGAAGAAAGAACAGCTTTACTGCTAGCGCCGCATGCTCAAGCTTACGATACCGCGGAAAGGCTGCTTCTCTACCCTTCGCCACGTATCTTCAGTAGCGACGACAGCAACGCTTCTTGGGGGGAATTCCAGGGCAAGAAGCATGTGGCCAGAAGCGACCGTGTATATGAAGCCAGAAAGTCTGCTAGAAATTCGATCACATCCCGGCCTCTGCTGAAATTCCACGAGAACACTGTCTGTTTTGCTTCCAGCTTCATGCTATTGTCTTTCGCTGCAATCTGGCTGCTCTTCTCGAGGATTCATTTATGCGTTGGATCTTCATTACCCAAAGTCATTACGCAGTTCGCTCCTCCATCTGTCCAACAGTCATGGGCCGCGTATACTCCATATTTTTCTGTTCAACCGTATACTCCACCACCAAGTAATTGCCATATTACTCAAGTGAGAACCTATGCTTCAACTTTGATGACTCTTCTAATTCTTTATCCTGCCTTCCAGGTCAATATTGTAACTATTTTATCCAAATCTGCTATAGTGTATCTCACTGGATTCAATAGCTTCAACGACACGGCGCCCGTTTTCCGACATCTGGCGCGACGACAGGTATCCTTGCTGCAGTCACAAAACTTCAGTCGGCCACAAATTACTCCAATCCCAAGCTGGACTTCCTTCGCAACTACGCCTATACGCTCGGGAAAAACGGTGACCTCGTTCCTTTTGGTGCCTTTCAGTAAGTGTACGCATGTCTGGTATATACCATCTCAAGATCTATTTCTTATCTCCAGTACGACTTCCACAGATCCGAGGAAGCTGGTAAAACCGCATATACGCGCTATTCATGGCTTATATTTGAAGAGAACCTACCCTTTGTGCGAGCTTCATCCAGTGAGCGAGTTGTTGACTCTGCTACGAATTGGACTCTAGGTACGCCCTATGACTATTCGTGCTCTTTCGTTGATATACTTAAACTCCTTTGTCTGTACAGGATTTTCGATTGCCAGTAATCATGTGTTCAACCCGAAGCTCTCAGTCATTCTATCAGAAAATGTAAGTTTCAATCTATATTCTGTGAAATCATCCAGCTGACCTCTTGCTTTAGCTTAACGATACGCTTGATGACAGTATGTGCCCTAATGCTGGCTCGTCTGACCCCCAGACCGACATTTGGACCGCTATCTACGGTGCTCCCATCGCCGACCGCCTCAACAGGCAGGCGCCTGGCGCTAATCTGACAGCGGAAGATATCTCCAACTTGATTCCCCTCTGCCCCTTCGAGTCGGTCGCGAATGGCATGACTAGTCCTTTCTGTGCCATTTTCACGCCAGAAGACTTTGCCCAGTTTGAATATTTCGGCGACCTCGATAAATTCTACGGCACTGGGTAAGCCAACTGAATCCACGTTCTTTCCGGTCAGTCATACTCCACGCTCATCACCCGCTTCACAGGTACGGTCAGGCGCTCGGCCCCATCCAAGGCGTGGGCTACGTCAACGAGCTCCTCGCGCGCCTCACCCGCCGCCCCGTCGCCGACCGCACGCAGACCAACCGCACGCTCGACGCCGCGCGCGCGACGTTCCCGCTCGACCGCGCCGTCTACGCGGACTTCTCGCACGACAACCAGATGGCCGCGGTCTACGCGGCGCTGGGCCTGTTCAGGCAGCCGCGCGCGCTCGACCCGACGAAGCCGAGCCCGGGGCGGACGTGGGTGACGAGCCGGCTGACGCCGTTCAGCGCGCGCATGGTCGCGGAGCGCCTGCACTGCACCACGGGCGCGCGGGGCGGGAAGGCGGAGGTGTTCGTGAGGATCTTGGTGAACGATGCGCTCCAGCCCCTGGAGTTCTGTGGGGGCGATCGGCGCGGACTGTGCACGCTCGATGCGTTCGTGGAGAGCCAGGCGTTTGCGAGAAGCAATGGCGCTGGGGATTTCGAGAAGTGCTTCGAGTAGATGGCGGTGTGGGCTGGTGGAAACGATGCCATCGGCGTCCCGTAAAGCGTTGAGTGTGGTGTTGTGATTTCGTATGTTCTGTTTAATTGCTATAACATTCTGTTCAGCTGCTTCTGTGGTCCATGCTAATGATAGAGTTTTTTTCTTCTCAGTTGGCATTGCTTCTGCGAATTCAGTGATTTGAGAATGATCTGCCTACCAAAACGGGTGTGGGACTGGCAAAAGACTCTCATCGCTGGGATACTCGGCGTCCAGAGAGGGATAGATTATGTCTACCGTATCCCTGGCTCAACACTTCTTGCGCGTCCGAGAATAACTCCAGGTCACCGCAGTCATTCTTTGCGCGACACATTGAACTTGATAACAGTGTCGGTCGGAATTTGCCTCCTCTTCTCACGACTTCCTGCCTGAATACTGGGCATGCTCCATATTCCAAGTTCCAAAATTCCCACTCAACTTTTCGTCCTCGTCCTCTCATGTCTTTCGTCTCAATCACTAGTCTACAATATTGAACGCCAACATTCCATCACCCAACGTTCGCCCAATCAGTAACAGCTCAACCACAGGGGGAATAGACGACTTCGACCATTCCTTTCTTTGCTAAATTTCGTCGAAATATTATCCACGAACTATAATTATCCCCTGGTGTTCATCAAAACCAGTCTTTTATAGAACTTCGCGCCCAGGGTGGCTGCCAGCTGCACTGTACCGGCCCAAGTCGCTCAGACATCCTCTTCGTTTCTCTCAAGGTCTATGTCGTTCTCGCCCGCTTATAGTCAGCCCCAATCCCCCATGACCCACCGCTCTCCTGAATCCTAAAATTATCGCCTTCCCGACTGGGCGCGCGCGTCTTCATGTGTTATCTCGAGATAAAGAACTGGAGGGAATGGGAAAGGGACTGGGAATGGGAGGCTGGCTGCGTTAAAAAGCTGAGGGTGGGCGCGTTCGCATGCCTTTGTCCCCACATTTCTGCCCTGCCAGCGGATCCTGTCTGCCTCCCTTGGTATCTTCGCTTTCAGGTCGACCAACATTTTTAACGAACACGCCTATCATGTCTGAGAAAGGAACCGATGAGCATATCCAGAGCGTTCAGAATGTGAGATACGTGCACGCGCCGTCCAGAATAGCGAATCCGGGTCCAGCGTATGTTCCCTCTTCTTTCTCTCAGCAAACCCCACAAGTTACAACCAACCAACTGATCTCGTTTTTCTCTTTTTTTTCTTCTCATCATGATAGCGGCATCTTCTCGTTCGCGTCGACGACCTTCATCCTGTCGATGTTCAACGTGAGCGTACGCGGCGTCTCGCACCCGAACGTCGTCGTCGGCATGGCCATCTTCACCGGCGGCCTCCTGCAGTTCATCGCGGGCATGTGGGAGTTCCCGCGCGGGAACGTATTCGGCGCCACGGGTGTGTCTCAACACGACATTTCTACACGGTATTGATTGGTATCTTACATTTATTTATTTTTCGTGGGCAGCGTTTTCGTCCTACGGCGCATTCTGGATGTCCTACGCGACGATATTCATCCCGAGCTCCGGGATCATGGCGGCCTACCCCGTCGGCTCGCCCGAGCTCTCCAACGCCATTGGAGTATACCTCATCACCTGGTTCATGGTCACCGTCCTGTTCATGTATGTTTCTCGTCTCTCCGGGACATTGTGCACGACTGACGAGTTTTCATGGGATTTCGCTTCTCATCGTCATTGTCATTGTTATTACAGTATTCCCTGCATAAAACGCAACATGTCGTTCGTGATCCTCCTCAGCGTCCTTGCCTTCGCTTTTGCGTTGTTGGCTGCGGCAGAGTTCACCGGGAGCGCGATGTCAGTGGCATTTCCCATCGTCCTCTTTTTCGCCAAATGCTGACCATTGTTTCTCGATCCTTTTACAGGGCCCAAAAGGCCGGAGGCGCCTTTGGGATAGCCACTGCGATGATAGCGTATTATATCGGCCTTAGTGAAATGCTAGAAGCGGAGGCAAGGCCAATCGCGAGGCTGCCCCGTGGAATACTCTATGTCAACGAGCCTTGAATATTTTAAGACCCAGTGTCTTTTGCATCTGTATAACAACTCATTGTATGGCCTGTTCCCGTTGCTAAATAAAGCTTCAATACAAATATCATTCTTAAATCCCCCATTCGCTGCCAGGAAGGCGTTGGGAGTACACACTATTTGATACAAGTACAATGATTGTGTGATACGGAAAATATTATTATCTTCCAACCACAACAGGAACGGCGACTAAGGTGAATAAAATGAGGATACTGGGGAGGAAGATTATGTCGGGATGATTAAAGTAAACGAGGCATCCGATGTAGTAGAATAGTAGAGGTTGGACGACACATACGATATGTCCCTGTGGAGAATATCCAGAGCGGCCGACGATTATGAGAGATCCGGAGAACTGGTGAAAACAGGAGAATGATAAACAACCAACAAAGGAAGTTGTGGAAATACGGGGCTAATACTTATGGATTAAGGGTAAATAATAGAAATAACGGTGTGATGTAACGATAGAATCAGAGCAATTACTCAAAACAAGGAAAGGAAAACATAGATATGATACAGTCGCAGGAAGGGGGGAGCTCTCGGGGGAAAAAAAAAAAAAACAGTTACGACGACCAGATTATACTTGACGGGGAACGAACATAAGTTTGCATTCCATAGCAGCGGGGAAAATCACCTGGGGTATATGGTGCGGTCAGTGGGCGATCGAAGCTCGGAATGGGACACTGCACTTACAAAGCTATCTTTGATTTCCATGCTCCTCTCGTTGGTCTCCGCTGGAGCTACGACGTCAAAATTCTTGACAAAGGCGGCAATACATAGCCTCAACATCATTTGCGCGAGGTTCTGCCCTCCACAAATTCTGGATCCGGTTCCAAATGGCATCATATATGCGGACATAGTGCAGAGATCCTCTGTGCTCGTCGAAGATCCCTCGAGCCAACGTTCTGGGAGGAACGTCTCGGGAGAAGGAAAGACGGATGGATCCCGATGCATCGACCACGCCTGCGTCGCGACCACCGTTCCGGGAGGAAGTGCGTAGCCCATGAGATCGAAAATCTCATCAGAGCCCCCATTCTTGGATGTAGAACCTGGGACCACGCGCTCCAAGAGGCTAGGTGCGGCGCTATAAAGACGAAGGCCTTGAGGGAATTCGATTAGACCAGAAGAGATGGGAGGGTGGATAGGATATACCTTCTTTCATGAACGCGCTGAGATATGGAAGTTGTTGTAGAACACTGATATCGGGCAAGGTCTTGCAATCAGTAATCGCCTCATCAATTTCAGCCTGAAGCTTTTTCATGATGTCTGGTCGGCGGCTGAGTTCCCAGAGAAGGAATGTGATCGTAATCGATGTAGTGTCCGTTCCTGCCATCCTGATAAAGGATATTAGGGACAACGATTTGGTCGCTTTCATCGACGTACATATGACCAATAGATTCCGATATAATGTCATGATCGGGCATTGGCTGGGTCACTGAGTATTGATATTTCATCAAGCGTTGGAGGAGTGAGAGTTTCTCTGAATCTCCGCATTTGCCGGCGTTTATCTGCGCACGCATTTCGTAGACTCTAGTGCTGACGAACTTTAGCAAGTGGATATTAGCCAGAGGAAAAGGTATAATGGGGCAGCTGCGAGTCACCTCAGCGAGAATTTTGTCGGAGTCGCACATTTGTCTCCATCGGTTGTTAGGGATGCGGCAAACAAGGTTCCAGGCCCAAGTAGGAACTGCGCTGCGCTAGGATTGCGACCAGAAATCAGCCAAAAGAAACTATGAGAGTATGTTTAAACGCTGTACAAGAATGCCTCGCTTTGGGAAGTCGCTTATCGCCGTGGAAAGGGGATCCTCGACGTCCATGGTCCATTTCCCGACCGCTCCGAGGCGATAACCGAAGGAAGAAGAGGCCATCACATCAGCCATTAGGTGTCGGAATAGCGTCAGACATTCTACGGGCGTCTTTCCAGAGAGGCCCTCCAAAGTCTATGTCGGGCGGAATTACATAAATGCGATGTGGATTGATAGTGACATACATACATTGATGATTTCGAAGGTATACTCGTGCATTTCAGGCTGAAATTTAGAGACAGACGCATGGGTATAATGGGGAGCGTATGATCTTCGTCGAATAGAATGGTTTTCATGGTCAAGGGTCGTCATACTAGACTCAAACGTTGTGAATAAACGAAACAAGGGGATATATGCGCGCATATACTCACGCATGGTCATTGTCGTTGCTGCGGCAGAAAGTAGCGAGTCAATTGCAGATTTTTAAAGTTTAAGAAAAGACACACGTTAATAAACTTTTGTAATATGTGCTCTTATCAAACTTATGCACAGAATACACGTTCCGCGACGTAGAGATGTCGCGAAACACGACCTTGTTAGGACCCACTCTGACAACAGGACCATAGATATCGAAGAGGTCATGGATCGTCTTGCATTGGTGCAAACGGAGGACATGTGTGGTGAGCCAAAAGTCGGAAACGGCATAGTACCAAGGGCCAGGTATCGCGCTGAGGGGAGACAAAAAAAGATTGTAGATTACTCGAATGAGCAGACACGTGAAGAAGACAGAGCCAGCGACAAGGGCGAGGTTGTAGCCGAGCCAGAGGGAGGAAAACTGTGTCGCGGAGAACATGGCTGGTGTGTGGGCGGGGACCTGCGACGCTGCAGGTGCGGGGCGGGCGGAGAGATGGGGGGAGGAAGGAAGGATGCGGGGGAATTGAAACATGGACGGGTAGGTATATATACGATACGGAAGTGGGCTGACCAATCCCCAAGAAAATGAACAGCGTCTAATGTGTCGAGGACGCCAATCTGTGCGGAGGAGAGGCAACCTTGTGCATTCGAACCCCGCTGTACGTCACTGCCGAATCGAGCTAGCGAGCTGCCGCTTCGGGACGGCGTCCTCTGCTCCCCCGGCCTCTTCACGCGCCACTGAGACGCCGGCCTGCGCCCCAATAGTCGCTCTGTGCGCGCTCGCACCAGCCCCCGTTTGCATCCGGCTCGGCCCGCACTCAGTCCAGACACCTTCGCGAGCTTATCCCAATTCAAACCGCGCCGACGCGCCCCATCGTCGGCGTTGCCCGCATGTCGCGCCTTCTCCCACCAGGCCCCCGTGTAATTCCGCTTCCTCTGCGTGGCTATCAAATCGAACGCTCTCCCGGCGGTACTTCGTGTCGCGGCCGTGCCTAGCATCTTCGAAGCGTCGAGGCGCGTCTCTGCCTCGGTGCACGCCTGGCGGGATAGAGTTTTCAGGGGCCGAAAAAGCACCCTCCCCATAACTCTATCCCTTACCAGATCCCGGCGCGCTCTGTCAAACAGTGGTACGAACCACCCGCTTTCATGTTTCTCGCCCCCAGCAATCTCGCGTCGCGCAACGCCACCAGATCCGTCCTGCGCTGTACGATCGGTGCATTCTCTGCGTCACCACATGCTTTCCGCCTGCTAAGCTTAGGCTTCAGATCTCTCGGAGCTCAAGCCTATACTCTGTCCACTCCCCTATTTGGCGTGCACGGCGCGGCGCGACAGCCCCCGGGCTAATAGCGCGAGCAATGTTGCCTGCTAAATTGTAAACCATTCTGGAATGACAGAGACAGTCGCCGACCGCGTCGCAAACCTCGCCCGTACCGCAATTCCTGTCATGTCAGACAAGCAAACTGTATTCAGACGCGCGCGGCGGCACGCACGCTAGTACTTATCGAGGGCGCTGCCAGTCCGCTGCAGTCGCGCTCACGCGCGCATGACCAGTGGCCGAGGCATACCCGCTGATACAGCGCGTGTGGGAGGATCTCATCGACCTGCTAACGGAATATTAACCTACCGATTTGTATGAGTCACTCGGCGGCGCACACGCTGTATGAGTAAAATTCAACAACGACGCTAACACCGCGAACTGCTCGCCCGACCATCGACGTCACGCATGTACGTCGCTATCTGGGGTAGGCGATATGCTCTGAATAGCATCTTAAATGAACAGGTTCTCAGGTGGATGGATCAGGGATGGATCATGGCAGCGCGTTTATCAGTCTATGATCATCATCCTGAGTCCTAATCCTCTCTCGGCGATAGTGGGTCCTTGATCATTATATGTGCAGCAGGTTAGTCAACTGTGGGTCATACCCGGCTCTAGGAGAGATGAAGCATCTCGTGCTCCTCCACGAGAACATTAGCTCGAATCTGACTGAGACAAGGCACACGTCTTCTTTTCCACCTCCAGCGTATACTGTACACATGCACATTACATCCAACATCGCGTAAAGAGTCAGAAGGCCCTCAGGGGGGTTATAGCAATCATAGTCCCAATAAATTACTGTCAAGTCTGACGCCTGTACGTCAAGCAACCTACAGCGCCCTCGTCACAGCTACACACAATGATACTCAAGATGATATTTGGTAATGATCAGCGACGACAGGGCGTAAACGGGACAATGCCATTACGCATCTTGCGAATCAGGCCGAGGCACAGCGTTGCAAGCACTGTTAGACGCGCCACCTCTCGAGCATAAATATCTATAGCCCATGGAGACATAGAGAAGAATTTGGGTAACCAAATACTTTGATTGTCAACTCAATACCTCCACAGAAGGACGTTATACAGTTATACTACCACTAGAACCATCTTCTGATGATTAGAAGCGTAAAAAATACAAGAGATCCATATATATTACTGACAGCCATAAAGAATGCTAGGAATAGGAGAGATGTTGTTGTCAATTGGCGGATACCAGTGATTAAAATCACAAGCGGGCTGCGGAAGCGTATGGCTGGTATGAGGAAGAGCCTTTCCAAAAGGACAACGAATCTACTCGGGTTCCAAAGCAATAATCCGGATCCGGCACATATACGTCCGGCGCAGCAGACCCAGGATCTAATAACCCACACACCACAAGCCAAATCAGCCCACCCTCGAACAAAATTTCAAACATCGACCCATGAGCCTCAGCCACCGGCACCCCCTAGACATCAGACGCCCCTGCGATAGCAATGAAGCGATGACGACGCCAAGCAGCCAGCGCGCGCCAATCGCTCCCACCAACGTTACATAGTAAAAGACAATCCGCCACAAAGCCAAAGCCAAATCCAAACCCAAAGCGAAGACCAAGCCACGAAAGGAACCGCACAACAAGCTCCATTCAAATACTTTACACACCTCACCGATCTGCCGTACGTGCGCATGAAAGCACCATCGCGGATCGCCTCCCCACCCTGTAATTACCTATGACTATGCACGATTGACTCGGCCCCGGGGCCTGGACCAGTTGGCGATTGACTTTCTGAAATACATTCAAATCGAGAAAGCCTACGAGAGAGTTATTACTACACAGGGATCCCCCGCCACACCGTGATCGCCAGACGGAGGATCATGATGTGCATGCATGCCCTGATAACCTCGCGAGAGGGCCGAACCCCGCGCGCGTAGGCTTTAGCCAAGGGCATCATCATCACCATCATCATCCGCGAAGGACGCCAAATATACGCGCATACGCGAAGAGGTAAACGAATGAACGGCGCACGACGGACATTCGATGCGGCTGCGCGTCCCGACGGGCGCCGGCGGCGAAACCCCAAACCGCGTCATGCCCGAGTGCAGAGTGGTACGTGCAGTGCAAAAGTTACGGGAGTGAAGGTTTTGCAATGATGGAATGCGCCGCCGCCGTGCGCTCGGGCTGTGATTGAGACGCAGATCGACGCCGTTCACGGTAAAGTAGTGACGGTAGACAATCTGCCGCTCAGCAGGCGCTTTCAGAGGCGTCGCGTACAGGACCGATGCTCCGCAGCTGCGGCACAGGGTACGACGATCCGAACTCCAAGAGGCGCATAAGGATAAAGGAAAGTGTAAGCCGAAAAACCTGGATTGACGCACAGGAGCAGCTCCACTGGGGTCGCAGCAAGGCGACGGCCTCAAGATATCGGGTATATAGCAAGCTGTAGTCATGTGTGCAAAGTCATATTTCAGTCACTGGTCAGTCGCCGTCAGAGGTATCGGTCATGCGACGCCAGCCATAGAGTAAGGTGTCGAAAGAGAAAGGTTACTGAAATGCCGTGAGCAGTTGTCGATGGCACTGAACAGAAGTCAAGTAATGCCATGTATACCAGAGCTTCTGTGTCGCAAATCTGCAATGACGTCGATCATGCATTCGTTGTACAGATATAAAATGGTTCGATGATACAAAATCCATTTTTTGAGTTATAGTTATATAAGAAAGATACCTGGCCTCGCTCTTTGAGGGCCACTAGAAATTTGCGCTTGTCCTTGCGCTCTTGCGCTACCTTGCGCTTTACATTATAGCGCAAGGTGCGCGCAAGTTAGCGCAAATTCGCTGATTTTGGGCGCGAGTTAGCGCAAGTTGGCGCAAGGTGCTTACTTTACCCGTATCAGCATAACTATTTACTTGTATATCGTATCTAGCTGGTTGATTAATAAAACTTATTGATTTATAACACTTGAATGTACCCTAAAGAAGTTGGCTAACCAATACACAAGCAGGCGCCATCTTATGGTAATGCGGCCAGCCCAGGGCCAGCCACATTGAGACCCTAGGTGTACACTGGCAGCCATTCGCTTGGGCTGCGTGGGATACTATACGCGACACCTTTGGCTCTTTATCCTCGTTCGGCTGTTATTCTAAGAGACTCTGAATAGACAGAACAGTATATAATTCGAAACTTAGTAGGTTTCCAGTGCTATAATATATATTCAGGCCATACTGAGCAAGGAACGAGGAAGGTAATATGTAGTGTGTGCTTATTCAGCTGGTTCCAGAACCAGCTGAATAAGCGCACAGCCACCATGGGCTCCGGAACGCTACACACACTTTTCAGAGAGATTGATAAAGTACATATCAATGTAGAGTAGAATTATATCTTCTGTTCTATATTCCCACTACGATTAGTAGTAGGGTTCCTGTCTGCAAAAGTCTCGTGATGCTTGCAGTGTTCCACATGAAATGGCGCTTTCGACATTCAGTTCAGCATCATGATTCATCCCATCGCTCCCAGTCCTTCATCCAGTTTGTTTCAACTGCTGCCCGGCGCCATCGACTTTCTACACTTCCAAGTTCCTCTGAGTCTGTGGGGTCAACACCAATGTATTAGGCACGTGTCATCACGTGATGCACATCATGCTTTTCAAATTATCGTTCACTTTCTAGTACCATAACTAAAGAAAAACAAAAGCAATTGCTTAACTTACAATTTTGTCAGATACATAGGTCTTGTAATATAACATCTAGAGATTTTCAGAGCCAAAAACGAACGTCTTCCCTGTTTCTATATTCCTTCAAAATGGTGTCTTTCACACTTGGACGTCTTCCACATCATTTTCAATCGGAGATCAAAATCTGATCAGACGTCAAGTCGCTATTAAGTAGTGGGCTCCTGCTGGGCTCGTCCCGGCCCCGTGAAGCCTTATACATATTGTACCTTAGCCATAGACCCCTCGACTTACAGGCCACCTTTTATTGTAAGTAGTATTGGCCTATTTTAAACTCCGCACGTACTGAGCACTCTAAGTACTCAACATTTATTATTTAATGTTCAACCATATCCTCCACCTTCATTGTGCTACCCATTAGCTCTACCACCCCATCACCGTCTCTTTGTACAATGGACACTGCACTTGCAGTGTTTGGCGGCATAGAGACGCAAACTGGAAGGCAGTATCACGTCTGTGAACATGGTAGAAAACCGCGAGGACTCTCTGAGCTCTCGCGCTGATGTCAGGCCTCATAAATACTTGTCAATGAGCTCCGGCAGTGGCATTGAGTTTCATCTGTAGACTATGAACTTCATTATTCAATGAGGCGATCAGGCCAGTCCACGCGCAAGATGCGCAAGTCAAGCGTAAGTCACGCGCAAGTCACGCGCAACGTCGCGCAAGTGTAGCGCAGGCGAGCGCAAGCATAGCGCAAGTATAGTGCAAGTCCCGCGCAAGCTCGCGCAAGCTCGCGCAAGCTCGCGCAAGCTCGCGCAAGCTCGCGCAAGCTCAGCGCAGGCAAGCGCAGGCAAGTGCAGGCTATGCGCAGGCAAGTGTGACTCAAGCACAAGCTGCTTTCAGTAGGTAGCATTGTATCTAGATATATATGATCCGCAAGGCATATCATTTTACCGACATTATCAATTTTGAGTGCATGGCCTTCCTCACTCTTTGACTTCAATTATTGACATGGTCTTTGTGAGTGGCCTTTGTGCTTTCATGTAAAACATGTTGAATGAAATTTTCAAGGGTTTAATAAAACACATCTACCAATACTTCGTGCCTGAAGCTTTGGGTGAAAACCCATCGCCGACCACTCTCATGAATCCTCCACTCAAAACGCCAGATTCTTTGACGAAGGCTTATATTCCCATTTATGATGAACATGGTAAATCCCTGACTCTGAATTCTCCGTCAACTGCCGTTGCGGAATGAGCGGAGATGGCAACCTTCTTTATGAACAGGAAAATGGAGAAGCCATTCAGTGCAATACCTGTAATGAATGGTCACATATTGCATGTCAGAGCAATGGACGAGCAAGTAACTTGAAAACGAACGAAAGATTCCTCTGCGACTTCTGTGATCCAATGATTCCGGTGTTTGCTGGCACTTCAAGGCGAACTTCTAGTCGCATGTGAGTTGCTTATTATCGTCATCCTACACTTCGTTACAATTAATTCAAATTTAGAAAGATAGAGGCACATAATACAATGTCAAAAAGACCTTTGAGTGAGCGCCTACTGCGCGGAAGGGGCGCCTTGGTATGACATGGTGAATTTTGGTATCCAGTCCGTGTGATTCATTGTGAAAACGATAGTCCTGGACGGTGGAAGGTGCGCTGGTGGAGAGGCTGTGACTTTGCCAGCCCTGGGATTACCCCGGACACAACCACGATAGTGACGATGGGAGATATTGTGGATTCCCTCTGGCGTGACAGAAGTGGAAGAAGGGCAATCAGGGTCAGTGGATTATTATGTTTCGTACTGAAACAAAACTAACCTATTGAACAGCTCGGGAAATGGTTGCATTCATGGAATGTCAAGACACCAGAGGACATTCTGGCAGACCCGTCCACTATCCCTATACGCAGCAGATCTCTGACGCGTTATCGCCCTCGGTAGACATTCTCAAACGGCTGCTGAAGGCACCTGACACTGTGGACTCGGAAACTGTCCCCGCGAAGGCATGGATGGACAAGAGCAAGATGGATGTCAAAAAAGAGCTCATACCATTTGTCGGAAGCTTGTCACTCACCGAGCGCGCACAAATTTCCAACTGGTTCGAAGCACATGTCAGCAAGAACAAGAATCTTCGACACAAGTGGTTAGGACACTTGCCTATTGCCCATGCGCACACGCTATATATATTGAAGTCCGTCAAAGCCGACCCCAAGAACAAAGGACTTACCCAAAATATGCTTCTCAAAAAAGCGTGGGATGTGCAATTCAGTGGCACACCTTCCGCCCTGATAGATACTGATGTGGACAAGGAGTGTTTGGAAATATTGGAGGAGGAAATGTTTGAAAAATCGGCTCGCGCAGGAATTGCTGGTCACTATCAGTGGGGTCTGGATGCTGGTGATCACCACTATTGGGATCCGTATGCAGGTACTTTCATCTGGGATCTTGGTGATAGAGAGGGAAATGAGGACGAGCTCGAGGTAAGCTGAGACTCTGGCACTCCTTTCTGAGACTTTTGATGACTCAAGTTCGATCGTAGCGTGGCCCTGAATATCAAGAGCTCCCAAAACTTCCTCAGGTGGTTGACTTGCGTCCTCGTCCTCAGCCACGTCCCAAGGGTAAAGCCAAAAAGGCTATTAAATGATTTACAATCTGGTAGACTACCGTACTAGATGTTAACAAGGACAGCGCATGTATGCGCAAAATTTCCACTCATTAGCAACTTGCGCTCTCGGAACGCGCGCAAGTAAGTGCAAAAATGCTTAGAGTAGCGCAAGTCAGCACAAAATTCCAGCGCAAGTCGCAAAATCCCAGCGCAAGTCAAGCGCAAGTCAAGCGCAAGAAGCGCAGGCGAGCGCAAGACAAAGCGCAAATTTTCCTATGCCCGCTCTTTGATACTAGAACCGCAACCTCCAAGTTCAAACGTTCATGCCTGTAGATCATCCAGGGGCCAAGTGTCGAGTAGACACAGTGCAGGACGCAAAAGAAAATCAAGAATAAGAAACAGGATAGAACACAGAATGCAGAACCAGAGACAGACAACCGAAAGTGCAAGGGTAGACGGATACAACCTTCAGCAATGTTTCATAAGAGTGTTGGCGCTCTGGGGCATTACATTTTCATCAGGTATCCGTGGCAAACAGCACAGCAGAGTTCCGAGCCATGAATCCATTTATTGTCCAGTTTCTTGAGTGGCTGAGTCTCGACATATTGCGCTTTGCGAATAAGAAGGCAGTGCAAGCCGAGTGCAAGCGG
This sequence comes from Pholiota molesta, assembly GCA_014925825.1. Lineage (NCBI taxonomy): Eukaryota > Fungi > Basidiomycota > Agaricomycetes > Agaricales > Strophariaceae > Pholiota > Pholiota molesta. Next base: position 273,515 of record JACGCK010000040.1, read on the forward strand.
CGCGCGGTTTATAGAACGATAACGAGGAACATTTACATGAGCCCACTAGAAAGCAACCATCATCATTCACGTTATAATACCAAGTCCAAATACAAGTACGACAGACTCACGGTGTAGTTGGGTGCGCATGGCACATGATAGGGTAGGCTTCACACATCAGTCAACCACGAGAAGATATATAATGGGCGCAAACACCTGGTATCTAGAATCTCATTACTATGAAAATGTCGCCGTGGGTGATTGTACGTTTGCCACTTTGCATGCGTTTCTCAAAATCATTGGGAGTAGATAGGTTCAAAAGCTAGTTAGAAGTTTACCTCGAAGGGTAACGAAGGACTGAAGGAAGAGTGTATGTTTTGGCGGAAGCAAAGCAACCGGGCCTCAGGTAACAACGAAACCAGTTTGCTAATACTATTGGCTGGAATGGGCACACGTGACGCATTATGTATAAGCGCCGGTTCGGTTCGGGAGTGATAAGATGTTCAGCCTGCGGACGGCTGCCGTGAAACGAAAAGGTCTGACTTGCTCCTGCACCCTATACAACACGCATCGTGCTCATCGCGAGGCTAGTCCATTCAGATACATCCCATCCGCAGCCCAGATCCAGCAACTCTTGCCGCCACTATTTGGCCCGACTTGAACGTGCCTGCTGCAGCCTCGCGGTGGTTCGGAATCTAAATGCCTGCACCAGCGGTCTACGTGCTTGCCATTGTGGGAACGGTCGGCGCCGTGCTGGCATTCAAGGAGGTGCGTGCTGAGTCTAACCTGTCTAATCCAAGATTGACGCCGCGGCAGTTTGTCTACGAACCCCACATCGCACCCGCCATCGATAGATGGAAACTCGAGTATCGGACGGCAAGAGATGCCAGGCGCAGGAGGCTGGCGATGGAGGTGTCTCAAGACGGATCTGACTCCGACCTTCTGATGTCCGAGACGCGAAAGAAATCCAATGGCAAACCTTCTGATAAGTACTCTGATGACGATGACTCTGACGACGGGGCCCATGGGAAGGGCGCCACCACCGGCACCAGCCACAGTTTCATGAAGGGTGGCTTGTTGATTAGACGCTCAACACTCGTTGCGAAGAGTCAAGTGGATGTAGAATTGGACGACTTCGTTGCACAAGAGGTCAACCAATGGAGAAACGAAGTTCCCGGCCAGGTCTTACGACAGAGGAAGAATGTTTCGGAACATACGATGGACGAGGTGCTATTGACTTCAATACCTTTTTGGATTCATCTAATTTCTCTAATAGTCCATCCAGCCTATCCCGTACACACCATTGTCGCCTTCACGTACAACTCACGTCGTATTCGACGCCGCTGCACCGACGCCTTCTCCACCCAATCCTCATATGCGGCTGCCTTCTCCTCCTCCTCCACATATTGCGTCTGCACCTTCCACCGGGGTGACTCCTACCGGTCTATCTTTCCAGAGTCAATCAGAGATGACTTCATCCCCAGCTACTCAGGAACCTGCGAATCCTACTCCAAGAGACGCTGAGCTTGCTCCATCATTACATTCTCCTGTCGCCTCGCCCGAGTCGCCCGCGGTGCCTTCTCCGCCAGAAGCAACATTTTTACAACATTCCACTTTACTCAGAAACACTCCTCAGCTCCCAACAACTTTCAATGAACCTTCGACGGTGCCCACTCATTCGCTCCAACAGTCATATCATCAGATCATCCCGTCTTTGTCGCAGTCCTATCCCCAAGACTTGGATTACGAACATGACCTCGAGCTCCTTTCGCCGCCATCCTCGCGCGCAGAGTCACCCTTCTCGTTTGCAGCACTGAGTCCCGATCAAGGACACAGTAGTCGGACGCTCTCCGGATTCTCCTCCGCTATCTCCTCGCCCTCTCCCCTGCGCATGGATCTCGGAAACCAGTCATACGACGCCATCTCCCCCCCTCCTCATACACACCTGATCACGCCCCCCGACAACACGAGCACCGCGCATTCCACGCAGAGCACCGCGTACCTCTCCTTCGCGGAGGACTCCTCGGACGACGGCATGGACGGCGCCCGCTACGCCCACCCCGGCATGGACGGCGCACCCGGGCCCGCCCGCGCCCGCGCCCACGCCCACGCCCAGCCGCCGCCGCTGCGCTACCACCAGCCCGCGGTGCTGCACCCGTCGCTGCTCCACGGGCCGTACCACACCAGCGCGTCGCCGCCGCACACGTCGCGCCTGCGGGGCCTCCCCACCGCATTATCGACGGGGCAGGGGGCAAGTGCACCTGCGCTGGGGCGCGCGGCGGGGTCGGACGCGACGCTGCACCCGGAGGGCGCGGGGCTGGGGCTGTTCCCGGTGCCCACGCGCGGGCTGAGAACACCTGCGGGGGAGGGGGCGGGGGCGGCGTACACGGTGAACGCGGGGGTCGCGCTCGGCGCGGGCGCGGGCGACGCGTCGTACTTCCGCGCCTCCCCGTCCGCGTCCGCGTCTTCGTCCGCGTCCTCGTCCGCGGCGGGGTCTCCGGCCGCGACCGCCGCGAGCTACCTCACCGCACAGCAGGGCAGCAGCAGCGGCGATGTTTCCGGCGCGCTGCATAGCGACAGCGCGAGCGAGCTTTCGGACCTGGACTTCCTGTCGGACTACCAGCCGAGCGAGATGAGCAGCGCGGTGAGCGATCTGGGCGCGGCGAGCGACGGGAGCTGGAGCGACGCGGATGCGGAGCGCGCGGGGGTGGGCGCGCGGGTGTGGACGGCGTGAGGGGAAGGGCTGCTCCGTTATCTATTTTCGCCCATCTTCGCATTGCTCTCGCTGTCGACACATTGCATTAAAGCATATCAAGAACAACAACAAAGCGCCCTGCGATCAAGATTAAATATTAAATCATCATATCCACAACGTGTGCATGTACCACCACCACCAAGCGCCAGGCCATCTCTGATCGAGCGTTTCTCCTCTCGTTCGGGAACATTGGATCTATGCGCGCGTTCCATGGTATGTACGGTCCATAGACTAACTATTTTCGATCATCATCACCATACACGATCCACCACGTTGTACCGTCCTTTTTTCTTTTCTTTTCGTCTGCATTTCGGATGCATGCATGTACCCATAGATCCTCTTTTCCTTGCAACTCCCGGTCTCTCGCCTCTTTCTTTTCCTTTGCTTTGTTAAATTGCGTATCTCGAAATAACTTTGTAGGATAAAACTAATTGGAAACCCCCATTTCCAGTGGAACCCTGGGGGTTTCTAAATTGCTTGAATGGAAACTGGGTTGTCAAAACATGAATGGAGGAACCCTCTTCGGTGTCGCCGGAGATGCCGAAGTGCCGACCACCAGTGGCTCGGTGTCTAAATATATACTTTGGCGTCAGTCTACATACGCTTGAATTCAATGATTTGTATACTAGTAATACAACTCATTGCACAAACACAATGATATAAGAGCACCAGAGGCTGTAAAAAGTACAGATCTGTTCCTATGGGGAGGTTCTCAGACCTTGGGGGACCGGGAACTAACGCCTGGTGTCACTGGCGAAAAGATGAACGGCGTGGCTATTACAGTTGGATAATCTTGGATTATACACTGGCGACATAGTACATACATCGGGATCCCAATCCTATCGCATTTACTCTTCGAATCTATTACGTAGCTCGGATACGGCATGTTTTAAGCTGCAACCTGCACAACAGTGTTGTTACCTGGCCATTACTTACCTCCACATCATTGACAAAGGAAACTATAATTTATTGGGAGCTGCAGAGGGAGTATTATAGTGTACATAAAATATTTTGATACAGTAGCTGCTCATAATTGAGATTATAAACATTACTGAAGGTGTTACGAGCAGTAAGTTATGCCAGTAATGAGCAGCGCGATCCTGACGGCGCCAACCTCGCCCCAACCTGCGCAAGGACGCGCCGGAGGCTCACGTGCTATTCGGTCGGCGTAGCGGCCTGCGGCAAATATGTACAAAGGATTGGAAAACATGCAAGTGAGGTGGGTTTCTTTTTTTCGGCTCGAAACCCTGGGTTTCTGTTGGAAAGGGGGGTTTCCAAATAGTTTTATCCAACTTTGTATGTATTGTATGAACTCGCTGCTCATCCCATCTCGGCTTTATTTTTTATTTGTCTGTCTTATTACTTATCGCGACCTCCTCGCCACCAACTCAACTAACAGTCAATTTTGTTCCTGTACATCCGACCATTCATGATTATTTCCTGTTCTCTTCGGCCGTTGGTGTTGTACTTATTTGGTTTGACACATCGTGTATTCTACGCTTCCTTTGCTGTTTTCTTTTTCCTCGCTGAGAATTAAGTCCTTGTTGCATCAAGATTGGAGAGACGTTGAGCTGGAGAAGCTGTGGACCTGATTTCATTCTAGAACCTTTTCCTTGCACTCTTCACAACTCAGAGCTCTGAGCAAGGTCGCGCCGGGTGATTGCTCTATGGATGATCCCTTTAGTTCATGAATGGGCTAAGATCAACCGTTTCCGAAACCCTGGGATGACTCGTAGACTAGAGCAGGGGGCGTGCTATGGCCAAAGCATTCATGACTCGGCCATGAATATTATGTTCTGCGACTTCTAGCTCAATGAATGCAGACGCTCTACTGTTCAACTCCCTGCTTCGAGGTGAAAAATAGGTAATGACTATACTAGCCAAGCATACTTGTACTGAAATCAAACAGAAATGGCAAATAATTCCTAATCAGGTGGCTTCCAGGTAATATCCCAGTCCTATTTTAGTTACTCTCAATCAACCGAGCTTCTTGTTCGCCCTGCAAGCCCTCTTGCAGTGGATTGTTTCGAAACGGAACAAGCCATACGGATACTCTTCTCCCAGCGCACGAGCCGCTTTCGAACGTATAAAATGGGCTGGGTACGCTCTCTTCGTTCTTCAGTCGAATACCTACTTTCGTCTACTACACTCTCCTTCACACACTCTCTACATAACCTTCCCGTTTGACCCCCCTAATACCAACCAAACGCCAAAATGTTCTCCAAGCTCGCTTTGTTCACCGCTGCCTCCATGGCTGTCTTCGTCGCTGCTGCACCCGCCAACATTTACGATTCCTGCAACACCGGCCCCGTGCAATGCTGTCAGTATTCATATCAATCCTCTCCTAAATTTATTAGCTCACATCTTATCTTTTCATGCGTAGGCAACCACCTTCAATCCTCCGACACCCCAGGATTCTCTGAGCTCCTCAGCCTTGTCGGCGTCAGCCTGAGCGGCATCACCGGGCAGGTCGGCGTCACCTGCACCCCTATCTCCGTCATTGGGGGCGGCGCCAGCTCGGACTGCACCGCGCAGCCCGTCTGCTGCAGCAACAACAACTTCAGTGCGTTTTTCTCTTCTCTCAGGTTACGGCAAATTGTTGACGGTTTATGGGCGCTATAGACGGAGTCGTTGCTCTTGGATGCTCCCCCATCAACGTTGGCCTTTAAATCCCCGACTTTCTTTCCATGGCTAATTGATCTTGGGGAGCTGATGCATGGATCAAGAGTTCGACCGCAAAAATAGTTTTAGTCTGTTACTCAGCGCTCGAATTAGATACATTACAGCCAAGATCTTACATACCCAGGCAAAATTATCACTTTGTTTATTGTTTGACATTCATTCCCAAGTTTGATTGAGTTATTCCATGATATTGGATGTGCAGATGTGGGCGCTTATTCCATAACAAGCCAATGACGCAAGTAACGGTTGATCCAAATGTGGCGGCGGGACAGTTGTCCTCGGCTGTCCCTATAAAGGCAAGCAAATAATTTCCCACAGTTTTCCACGCTTCTAGCGTACTTTCTTTTACGCAATATCGGCACGCTATAGCAGGCTCGCAGCAATAATTGCTGTACGACTTTACGGAAATTCAAGGACACGTAGGCTGAAACATCCCGTAGTTTTCCGGTGCACGAGCCACCGAAAGCCGTATAAAAGATGCTCGAAGTCCTCTTCACATTCTTCAGTCGAATACCCACTTTCGTCTTTCACTTCCAGTTTCATTCTCAAACACACAAACCACCACTCGTTTTAAACCTATCTCCCTCATCCACCACCAATCAAAATGTTCTCCAAGCTCGCTTTCTTCACCGTCGCCTCCATGGCCATCTTCGCCTCTGCTGCCCCCAGCGGTGGCATGGAGAACTCTTGCAACACTGGCCCCGTCCAATGCTGTGAGTGCTTCAATTAATCTGACCGCTTTCAACAACTATGTTGGTCTGTTCGCTCACATTTTATTTCCACATCTACAGGCAACTCCGTTCAATCTGCCTCCTCCCCGGGCATGTCTGACCTCATCGGCCTTCTTGGCGCCTCGCTGAGCGGCTTCACTGGCCAAGTTGGGCTCAACTGCAGCCCCATTGGCGTTGCTGCCATCAGCGGAGGATCGTCCTGCACCAGCCAGCCCGTCTGCTGCGACGGCAACAACTTCAGTAAGTTTTACGCTCAAGACTTGGGACGTGATGGATGGATCTAATATATTCATTTTATAGACGGCGTCGTGGTTCTTGGGTGCTCCCCAATCAACCTCAGCCTTTAAGTCGTTTGCTACTGCGACGCATACCGCGGAGACATGGATTTTCTTGAATGGCATTGAGATGATCTTACAATATCTTAGTAATATCTTGATTAGCATATAATGTCTACAAGTCATTTCCATCATCTCCTTTGAGATTCTCACAGCGCGAATATGGGGCCCCACTAATGCCACGTTTATAACCTCATTTTACTTTTCTCTTCAATGAATCAGTCCAAGTGGCTTGTGATTTTATTGAGACAAGGTCGTAAGTCTGGCGCAGTAGCCTCACGTATCAGTCATTGAACGGATGACAATTTTCACCCCACTGACACGGCTGAGCGGTTGCAGCAGATCTGCAAGAGGCTGCACCGTCCCGCCATCTCCGCCGTCTTCCCTTACCGTCAGAACCAACCTGTGCAACTTTCCTCTGCCAAGGTAGTCGCGCGGATGCCGACTGCGCACGCCCCGAAAGCGCACGATCTCCGTCAGCAAACCCACATTCCGCATCGCCTCCTCCCCACTGCACTCCACGCCGAACGTCCCCATGCTCGGCACCAGCGCCAGCGACCCCGAGAGCGCGGCGAGCACGGCCGCGACATCCAGGATATAGCCCAGCTCGAGCGTCGCGACGTCCGGCGTCTCCTCGAGGATGCGACACACGCCCGCGGCGTCGATGGACGACAGGCTGAGGGCCGTGACGCGGCACGGCGCCGAGCGCTGGAGCAGGCCGACGACGCCGTGCACGATGTGCGCCGAGGCGGCCGTGGTCCCAGGCGCCTGGTGCGTGGCGATGTGCAGCGCGCTGAGCGCGGGCAGCGTGAGCGGCTGCAGCGCGGTGAACAGCTCCGGGGGCGCCGCGTCGATCTCGAGGCGCTCCAGGAAGCGCAGGGTCAGCGGCTCGGAGGAGCTGGCGCGGTTCCTGGTGAGCCCTTTGTTCCACTTGGAGACGAGCTCGACGAGGTTCGGCAGATGGCGTAGCATTTCCATGAATTCGCCCGCGCCGAACTCACAGAACATGGCCTTGCAGTACCTGAGCTGGTGCCAAGGGAGCAGTATCGAACGGAAAGGTTTTGGGACACCGTGGAGACGTAGTTTAGTGAGTTGTTGCGCATTTTGAAAGGAGTCGAAGAGTGGACTATGCGACGACTTGTATGCCCCAGATAATTCCAACGAGTGAAGTCTGGTGAGATTGTGTCCAAGATTTGGGGGGTAGGAGAGTAAGGATAATGAAAAGGATATGTCCTTCCAGCGATGCGAATGCTGCAGAAAAAGCCTAAAGACTTCTCTAAAGTGGTCCTGGGTACCCAGCTCTACGAATTTGATAGACAACGAACGGTTTTTCGACCGTTCCAAGGATGTTTGCACCAGCCGTTTAACTGTCCCGATAGACGGCGCTCTGCTGCCGCCCAAATACACGTCAATGGCGGACCACATCGACGGCGTCGAAACCGCAACGTCGCGCCATATCTTACACACCCTCTCCAGCTGCCAAGCGCCCGAGCGCGGCATGCACACGTCCACCGTCTTCCCCCTTGTGCAGTAGATCATGATCCCAGTCAGCAACTCGTCCGGCAGCTGTCGAATCGGGGCGAGCAGGCCGCCCTGGCAGGCCATCGCCAGCTCCATCTGCCTTATGCGTGCAGCCAGCTGCGCCATCTCGCCCCTCATCTCCTCGATGTCCGTTTTGTATCTCTGCACAGTCGCGGCAATGGAGGCCCTCTCGTCAGGGGGTGGCACGTATCTGGACCGCAGCTGCGCAAACGTGGCAGCGCGATCAAAGTTGATTTTAGGCCATTTGGAGCTGGAAGGGATATTTTTGTGGCCGCAGGTGGGACATGGATAGGTTGAGGTTAGAGCATGGCGACTATCAGACAAGCGTTCGCTGTGATTCATTGAATCATAATGGTCAGTAATTTCCAAAAGAAGACTAGCACAGAAACGCACTCGTGGGCTGCCGCGGAGTTCTGCTTCTCAATCATCGCGTGCGTTGAGCACTTCGTGCAGGTGTGTTTCGGTTCAAATCAATGTGGAGGAGTGCTGGAACGTGAAGAAGGTATGGTCGATGTTGCTGTCCGATGTTGAGCGTTCAAACGGTCATGCACTCATGAGGTTGAGCATTTAAAAAAAGAAAACATGCTCTGACGACCTCAATGCCGCACCGCCGCCGAGTCTTCCGCCGACAACGAGAAATTTGATGGTACCTAACAGCCACTCAAACTGCTCAAAACCAGTCAAAACCTCTTCGAGCTTATTGTCTCTCGCACAAATTTCGCAATACTGTGGGCACTTACGTCGTCGTCGTGGAAAACGTGCCGGTATCACAACTCTAATGCTCTTACAGCTCTTGCTGCGAATACTCTCATAACCCAGTCTCAGGACTCAGACAGTAATAATGTCTTGACCATGCTACCGTTCGTAAAGTTTAATTTTGTTTTCATTGGATGTGATTGTGTGCAATAGTACAGGTGACACAACAAGAACGAACCATGCGAGACGACTGTGAAAATATAGTCAGCAATTGTTACAAAAACAACAGGTTCGAAAAGGAAGGATCAGACGAGTATATAATGATTCCGGATAGACATGATTCTTCAACAGATGAATCCTCAGTTGAGGGAGTCTGTATTGTCATCAAAAATAGAACAGCACTCGCAGAGACAATTGTGCTGCGATGCTATCCAAGAACTGATAGGTAAAAACTCACTTTAGCGGTTCTTGAAGTAGTCCAGGAGGACGTGGAGACCCTCGGACTGGACACCATACTCCTTCACAACGACACAGCTGCATCCAACGACCTTGCGGGGGTTGCCCTCACGGTCGATCTTGCAGAGACCAGCCCAGGTTCCGAGGACCTTGGCGTCTCCGACCTTGATGAGGTTGATTTTGTGCTCGGCGCAGAGGGCCTCAATGAGCTTGATGTACTCCGCCTCAGTGCAGGTCTCGACGAGAACGCACAGATGGGCCTGGCGCTTGTCGAGGGCCTTGGCGCACTCACGGAGACCGCGAGCGAGACCGTCGTGAACGAGAGCGTTCTTCAGGACTTGCTATTGGTGAAATACGGTCAGCTTCCACTTCTTCCGAGAAGAAGACGCTTGCACGAACTTGGAGGGCGTCCTCAACAGACAGTTTGCCCTTGGGTGCCTCAGTGGAAACTTCGACCTCAGCGGCCACCTCGACAGGAATGTCATCTCCAGCGTCAGACATCCTGGGCTCAAAATCAGTCTCGCGATTCCATTGTCAACGACAGCATACTCACTTTTGTAGTTATAAAGGCTGTTAGGGATTTACAAGATCGAGCGATGTCTTCGTCCGCTTTCGTTGATGTGAGGAAAAAATAAGGTTTCAGCGGGCAGGTTATGCTTTGCAGTTTAAGCTCCGTTCGGCTATCGCCGGAGCCCCTCGTGAGGTCACGCTCGTCGTGTTCGACGACGCCGACGCGTATTAACCGCATATCCTAACTACACTTTCGACGCTCCGAGTCGCAATGGTGAATACCTATCTCCCTGTCTGATGCAGAGCTGACACGTCGCAGAGTCTAGCATTCTTACACGCGCATGATTGCTCAGAACGTACTGCTCATGTTGCTCACCTTTTCGACGATGCTTAGGCTTATCTACCCCTCTAGCCCACTCTGACGCGGTTTGGGGCGTCGCCTGGACGGCCAAAGACACCGTTATCTCAATCTCTGCCGATGGGTCAGTGAAACAATGGTCAGCACTCGTGGGCCAACATCATCCGCCAAATGCGACCTTCCCCTCACCCCACACGTTGGCACAAGTATCGTTATCAGTCACGCCGGACGGAAACAAGGCGCTTTATAACAGCATCGAGGGTCTCACCACGTTATGGAACTTGGAGAATGGAGAAGTGATCGGTACTTTTGAGAGCTTCGTGAGGACGAAAGAGGACTCTGAACCTTGTAAGTAATTGTTCATGTTCCCTGCAACAGAATACGTAGCTTACTACCATGCGTCTGAAAAGCATGGTCGGTCTCTATTCATCCTGCAGGAGAGACATATGCGTCCACGGGCGGTTCAGGGAATGTCTCCATACATTCCGCCAGGAACGACAATTTTGGCGAACGGCTTAGCACCATGTCTTCTGGAAGGCCTAAGTTCGGAATGTTCTGCACATATGTACGTTTTCCTTTCTTTGTCTTTTTTCCTCCGCACTTGTGACTTACTATTTCACTAATTACTTCACAGAGTCCAGATGGCCGGCGGATTGCAATGTCCTCGGAAACGGGGCAAATCTATATCTTCGACGTCGAATCCAGCGCCCTATCTTTCACATTCACATCCCATGCTATGTCCGTGCGCTCTTTGGCGTGGTCTCCTGACTCTAACGTATGTTCTTATCTGGCACATTTAACTCCGAAACACCGATACTGATACGGTTCAAAGTTGTTATTAAGTGCTTCAGAGGACAAGCGCCTCGTGTTGCATGACGTTCGATCGTCTCCAGGAGGCGCAGTAGCTTCTTTCTCCGGCCACACATCTTGGGTCCTCAGCGCTGATATCTCCCCAGATGGGCGTCTGGGGCTATCAGGGTGCGTATTGTTCATGGTCACCTCTGTGCGTTTTCGTTCGATCTCTAATCTCTTGCGTCTCCTTGATTAGGTCTGCGGATAAGAGCATCAAAGTATGGGATATCGGAGCACGCAGTGCGGTCTCCACAATTCAAGACACTGGGGAAGTCTGGTCTGTCTCATGGCGACCCAAAGCACCTGCTGCCGGTAGCTCTGGTGCCTTTGTCAGTGGTGGAGAGGATGGCGTGGTCCGCTGGTGGAGAGGAGCTGGATCAGGCAGCTCATAGAGAGACGACCTTTCCAGTTTCTTCTGTCGAAAAAAAATATACATGTACTAAATCAGAGCAATTTCAGCTCAGTTTGTAGGTTTTGTCCTTAGCATTTATGTATAAGTATTCCCTGCTTGTGAATACAGCGTCAGTTGATCAACGTCGCCAGCGCATGAAGAAGTGATGGCAGCCCTCGTTGCAGTTGGTTTGTTTTCATGATCCTGTTTGGAAAACAGAGTCCACGTCATTGGTGCCACTGACTTCTTGCTTCCTCTCGGCTACGTGTGCTGATGGTGTGCATACTGGCTTTCCACCTTACATATTGCGACTAACTTCGAATAGACTTTTATCAATGTGTCAATAATCCGGATAAAGCGTTCATCAAGATAAGAAGTTCAATGGGCGGTCCTCAGAGTAAGAAAAATAATGCATTTGGACGTTTGACAAAAATTCTCAGGTGTGCATGTGGTATGTGATATTCCTCTGGGGATTTTATGCATTACGACATATCATCGTGGCTGTTAACGTAGACCTGTGCTAACCACGCGATAACAATTAAGAAAATCCAGCCAGATCAGAAGGAGATGAATTGAAAGGGTAGACCAAGGGCAGACATAGTGATTTAAAAGATAGTGCCCGAAACTAGGTATTGCTTGAAGCTATTCTAGGCGTATCATTGACTACGCAGGGATGCAGCGATTGACAGTGTCGTGAATTTTCCCAGAGGTTGTAGCTGGCTGTACGTAGACTCCGTTGATCGTTGAGAGTAATAGATAGAGTGGCATGTCACTCCGCTCGCCATTGAAGGCCTCGACGAGGATTGCGATGAGCTTTTTGATTTCAGCTTCTGGAATAGATTAGATAGTGATGATAGCGTTGGGTTAGGCCCCGAGTATGTGCGGAACCAAAAATGGTTTCCCCACTTGGACGTTGTCCATTATCGTATTTTGCTTCCGTCGCCAGTTGTGGACAATGTGATCCTTATATTCCTTTTATATTTTCCAGGGTTCACAGGTCGTTCTAGGGGCGACGGAGATAATAGATTCCGCCACAAGTGTCTGTACAATCTGTATCCTTGCTCCATGATGTTTTCATTCACGTAGTTACCAAGTAGTGAATGCAGAAGGACCCTTGGCGGATGCTCTCTCATTATGAGATGGGGTAGTCAGATAAGTGAGATTAGTATTCAGTCGTGAGCAACGGAAGAGAGTTATGAAAAAGTAAATGCAAGAATCCGAGAGCGTGTATAGCATAGTATCGCATGGTAGCAAATTCGACGAGCATAGTGAGGATTGATAATGTTTAGCACGGACCCTGTGTCATCGATAATTTCCGTACAAAATATGGTCGATGTTATGGCCGCCAACTTCTCTACTGATGGGCTCAAGAGGCATAACAGCGCCAATGAGCCAGGAGAGTGAAGACGTTACAGTTCTGCCTTGTGCACGAAATCCTGTCCGATATTCAGCGCGCAATATATGTGATTGAAGGGGAGTGCCAAACCCACCTATCAGCTCCTGATATCGAGCAATGATCTTGTCTATTTGTTCCTCAGTAAAACAGAAGAGTATCCCTTCTGAGATCGCAGATTTTGCTATCCAAGGGATCAAACGATAAATCACAAATCCAAGGGAAATGGCAGAACTTTACCTGTGGTCACCGATTGTACAAAGCGCGACTCAGCGTTGGGTGGTAGATCTCGGTGGTGTGAAGGGAATTCGGCAATATGGGACCAAAACTCCTCCTTCATGCCCAATCTCAGCCCTGTTCAAGTGAGATTTCAAACTGATAATACCGTTTTCATGAGCGACAGTACCTGTGCTTTCGGAGTAGTGGTATACTGTGCCGGCCATCCTCGAGTACATCCGGATCACCGCCTCACGCGCCGTCACGTCAGAGACGACGATCTCGATGTCTGGAGGAAGATGATCAAAGTTTGGATCGCCGGCTATGGATTGCAGATGGTCTTCACGAGCGTCCAAGATATATTGCAGCATGTCTGGGTCTCGGACGTTGTCGGCTGTGGTCAAGCGCAGGTTGTGGTTGTGGAAGTAGATGTCGCCAATGGGGTGTTGATATTGCCGCCATGAACGAGGTAGGCTCGTCTGACTAGTCAGCGTAGATGAGTGAACGCCGGGGGTTTTCAGAAAAAAAAATCATGAGCTCACCTCGCGCTTCCCGTAGGATATGACGCCGACGGTGGGTTATATTGGGCAGTCTCTATGAAGTCTAAGAAATCACGGTTAATACGGGAGGAAGGAGACATCTTTGGGAGTGAACGTGGCGACACGAAATTTGTGATACCCTGTTTTTATAAAAGGGAACGAAAGAAAGAACGGAAGGAACAGCAGTCAAGGCCCGGCGTAATGATAAAACAGACGGAGGATAATCAGGCATGAGAATGGTGGAAGGAGGCAGCACTACGAATCTTCCCTCATTGTAGATCTCGCGCAAAGAAAATGAAAACTTGACTAACCTCCTCACCCACTCCATCGTGTTGTGCGGGTCGGACACTCGGTAGACGTTGAAGATCTGGAAGAAGTGAAATTTGACAAATAATGGTCCAACTCAGGAAGGACATTGCTGTTACGAAATTTGGTGCAGAGCACGGCACTGCCCGTTACCAATTCCGGGGGTACGAAATACTAATTTCGTGCATGGTGTGTCAAGGCACACTTTTTCTCATTATGACAAGGGGTAGTGTGGGGACGTTAATATATCTTTTCTAGATTTGACTATGTGCTTCATGTTTATCGCGACAAAAGTAAAACGTACATACCAGTTTATCTGAACACCGTTCCACGTTCTCAGTTAGGCTTCGGGGCTCGGCCTTGGTCCTTGAAAGTTCGGCCAGATGCGAAATGATTCAGCTGATGGGAAACAAATCAGATTCCACGCATGTAGAACACGACGTGTAGAAAACAAGTGAATCAAAAGGTTATGTCATGGTGCGTAAAGCTTGGTATCTTGTACTACAAAGAAAGAAAAGATGATACAACCTATAAGAATAAATAAGATATATGATAATAGATGCAATAGAAAATACAGACAGCATGCAGACGAAATAACTAATGAAGAAGAAATGTCTCGATGTAATCAAATACTACCTAAATTCGTTGCGCAGTGTAGACATTCACGCTCCGCGCGCACCGATAGACCTTGTCAATTGCGATGATCTGGGACATTGAACAAATCCTACAGCTCAAAAGAAAGTGACGATGAGACTCATGAAAGGCGTACGCGTTATGAAACCTCGATGATAGGGTGGATAGACGGAACATGGGGCCTAAATGGAGGTTCGCAATGAGTGGCATGCCAGATCAGGTTTCTGCACGTGGAGAAAGCTAATTTAGCTTCAGGAAACGTGGATAAAATAAGAACCAACGCACTCTATATTTGGATCACCAGCGGTACACCAACTCGATACAACTTCGCTTTTTGAGTGGCCAAGGCATCCAATAGGAACGTCGAGGTTATTTAGACTGACAGTCTATAAAGCATAAGAATGAGCACGGGTCTCCAGATAGATGCAGCGTCAAAAACACACGGGCAGGAAGATATCATCGTCTTTGCCCCATTTGACGAGGGCTTCGCCTGATGATTGTTCCAGCGAAATGACTGGCGATACCTTGCCTGGCATAACATGGCAATCGTTTTGCTTGGCACACATATCAACAAGGCCGCCTGCTCTCCGTGATTTTCCTTTCAGGGCAGAACGAGCACAGCTCGAGACCGGAGCAATTGCAGCCTCGAGGAGAACACCGTGGCCGGGGCTACGAAGCTGAAGCTTCATTATTTGCTGCATGCCGGACGCGTGCGAGCCACCTCCTGCCTCCTCGCCCTCTTCCAAATCCATGTCGCCCTCGGCGTCCGCATCCGCATCTGCGTCCGGCTCGCTGTCATCATTTCCGGGAGGCGGGCCGCTGTCGGGCCCAGGTGGCGGCGGATCCGGGGGCGGGGGAGACTTTGATCGCGACGGGACGTCGCTCGCCTCTCCCTCGACGTCATCCTCTTGCTCGCCCTCCGCGTCCTGGT
This sequence comes from Pholiota molesta, assembly GCA_014925825.1. Lineage (NCBI taxonomy): Eukaryota > Fungi > Basidiomycota > Agaricomycetes > Agaricales > Strophariaceae > Pholiota > Pholiota molesta. The sequence goes on from JACGCK010000040.1 coordinate 288,820, forward strand.
CTTCGTCAATGTCGGCTTCGGCGTCAGCATCTTCGTCGGCGTCGGCGTCGGCGTCAGCGTCCATGTCATCGGTGGTCGTGAGTTCTTGCGTTTCCACGGCCTGAGCGCTCGTGGACGAAGGCCAGGTCACAGGGAAGGGCGCAGACTCGACTACCATGTTGTCGATTTGAAGTTCTTGGTGTGGGAGTTGCAGAGATGACGCAGGGGTGTCAGATGATATCACAGGAACGTCAGTCGCAGATTCGACAGAAGATATCGCAGCAGCATGGTTCGGAAGCGCAGGTGGAGATTTCACTTCAGGACCCAACGCTAAGACATTAATGCCATTTGTAGGATCCGAGTTGCCTTCTTGAATTTCATTGCTCTCACTCAACGGCTGCGAGTGGCTTCTGGGCTCGAGCGACCGAGGCCGCTGTTCATTCTCCAAAGGCTCCGTACTTCCCCTCCCACTCTCTGCCACCGGCGGAGCAGAGGCGGCCGGCAAGTGCTCCCCCACCAGCTCGTGCTCCCCCACCGGCTCCTCCATGCGAGTATCGCTTTGATCAAGCGCATGCGGCGAAGCAGCCTCCATTGTCACGCCGTCCTCCCCCTCCACATACGGCGGGGGCGGCGCGATGACGCGCGCTTGCGGTGGCGAGATGACCCGCGCCTTGGCGATGCTCGCTCGCGGACGCCCACGCGGCCTGCTCGTCCCCCGCGCTGACGCGCCTTTGGGCGGCGGCGGCGCAGCGCGCTCGGGGTCGAGCTCAGGAGAAAGCACCGAATGCCGCTTCACCGCATTGCGCAGGGGGCGACCGCTGGCCGAGGATGCGGAATGCATGGAAGACGCGGCGGTCGAGGAGGAGGAGGCGGAAGGCGGTAGGGCGCGCCCGCGAGGTCGCGCACGGGTAGATGATGTCGACGCAGAGTCTTGATCAGGTGGGGCGGCAGGAGGGACTTGTTGCGAATCTCTGTCACTGCCTTGCCCATAGCTCCGACTCGGTTGGGTCGCGTTCGCAGTCCCCTTCACCGCTGCAGCCGCCGCGCGTCGATCGGATTGCTCAGGATCGTCAAACGCCGCCGCCGCCTGGTCCGCCAGGACATCGAGGGCGCTCCGGACGCGGCCCTTCGTAGGGATAGGTCTGCCGCTGCCGCCATCGCCGTTGACAGTAGGCGGCCGCGCAGACGTCTTCCCAGACCCCGACACGCGTCGCCTTTTAGGCAGAGGGCTTTCCGGCTCCTCTAGCGCACGTCCCTTCCCATTCGGCTTCCTGCCCGCGCCGTCGTCCATCATCCGCGCTGCATCGAGCAACGAATCCAGCGGCGTCGGTGGATTGCTCGGCAGCGCCATCGAGGGCCCTCTAGGCGCGCTGAAACTAGGAGGCGGCGCCGGCACCGGCGGGCTCAGCGTGTGCACAAACACAATCGGCGTGGTATTCGCGCTCGGTCCGTAGTGGATCTGTTTCTTCGGCGTGTGCGGCGCCGCGGGCACGCGCTGCGGGCTGCCGTCCGCCGTCGAGCGGTAGTACGCGAGCCCCGCCGTCCCCGTCGCCACGCGGTCCAGGCGCGCGCGCTCCAGCCGCTCCTGCGCCCGCATATCGCGCGCGCGTTCCTGCTCGCGCGTCAGGAGCGCCTTCTCCCGCTCGGCGTGCTGCAGGAGGCCGGAGACGTGCGTCGCGCGCAGCCGCCCGACGCGTTTGGCGGCGAGTAGGAGGTGCTCCGCGTAGGCGTCGGAGGAGAGGGGTGTGTGTCGGTTGGCGCCCCGGCGTTTGGATGACTTGGATGTGGTGCCGTGCCGATCTCGTGAGCGCCGTCGATGGTGATGGTGCGTGCTCGGGGGATGAGGTTGGGGTTTGAATTCCTGGTGTTCTGGAATAGTGCCAAGGCTGCGGGAGTGTTCTTGCGTTGGAGGTCTGTTTGATAGAGGGTCCATTTCGCGCCCTTTCCCCTTGTCTTGTGATGGCGCGGGATACTGAGAAGGGTCCACCTCACGTTCCTTGCCTTTGTCTTGCGTTTGTGGGCCATGTCGTGAGCTTGAGTGTCCCGAATCGTGGTGGCGATACTTGCCTTTGGAATAGGGTTGCATCAAAAGCAGAGGCTTCAATCTCAATAATTCCGCTTCTAAATGAGATAGCCGCTGTTGGGTATCGCGCAGCTTAGATGGACTGTCAGATTAGACAGAGACAGAATTGTATGATTTTGGACGCACTCGATCACGTAGGGCTCGGGTTTCCGATTCGTATATTTCTCGTTGTCGTCCTGCATCCTGAAGGTGTGTTAACTCAAACCCAGATAGATTGACCAGAGATACACACCTCTGACTTCTGGGGTTTCGTCCTCTGCGCGAGAAGGGCCTCTGCCGTTCGGTCCCACACCTCGCGTTCCGCGCGCCACCTCTCCCGCTCCTCCTCCATTTCGCGTACTATATAATCGCGTTGGGTTGTTAAATTGGCAATGGTTTGCGCCTGTCTATGCAGCTGGGTTGTGTCCATCGGAAGTGTAGCGGTAAGACGCAGGACCTGGGTGCTATTTCGTCAGTGAATTATACTGCTGTCAATGACTGTGATACATTACCATATCCACGAGCTCCTTCTCCCTGGAGCTGAGACTTGGATCAGCCACCCAAATTGATCCATTCTGGCGTAGTATCATTTGGGCCAGCCTTTGGCGCATTGCGAGGACATCTGCCTCTGAAGGTGGATCAGGCGCCGCCGCCTGATCTTGGATGCCACTAGCACGGTCAATAACCATACTTGCGACATCTGGTGGAACAGGAGACGGCGACATGTGATGCATGATGTCGGAGAGGGCCAGTGCGGGGGTGTCGTATCCGCTCATCGTGGCCGACGTCGACGGGGGCGGTGGGCTTGCGGTGGGCATCGAGCTCTCCGCTCCGCCATTCTCTAAAATCGTGTCGTTATTACAAACACATCCAAGCAAAGGCCGCGCGGGATCACGTGCAGTTTTTTCCCTCAGATCCGGACATAATTTGGTCATAAATATCCGAATCTGTCGAAATTTGGTCGAAATCTAGCCCTCCTCACATTGCTGCACTCCATCGCCAAAAAGGTTAAGGAATCCCATAAGTACAATCAGAATTCCATACAATGGTCGCAAGCATCGGAATGCCAATGGAATGCTGGCAATGCTCACAATGATTCTGATGTTTGCAAGGTAAATTCATGATAGAATCCATTAGAATCCATTAGAATTTACAAAGAATTTACCTGTTCATTACAAGGAACCAAAATTCAACGTAAGGGATTCAATTGCCACAAGTGCTTGAAATCTAACAAAACTCGTGTCCCTGTGCTTGCGACACATTGGCGAAATGTGTAATGACATTGGAACTACCTTTGTAATGAACATTGTAATGAACACAAAATACTTATATCTATCACCTTTGTCTGGGCACACGACAATTCTAAGGCATTATAATGTATATAATAATCGTAGCTACTTTGCAAGTGTTAAAAGTGTCTATACTCATTTTTGAAGAAGCTATTATAGATGAATCGTATATGTGCGAACCTACGTACTGGCATCAGAAACCGTAATTATGGTATACAAGCAGCAATATTTTGTCTTTCAACCCACATTTTGCGTACAGCTAGATCTATTAAAACCAGATGTATTTGCAAGAATTTGTAAATGTAGCTTTTCAGGGGGTCGAAAAGTGGAAATTTGCATTCCGTGAACCTTTTGCATTGCGTGACCAGACTTAGTACTAGAAAAACGAGAATGTTCAAAGGTTAACAAGGTACCGTAAGGAAATACACTGAATTGAGGCTTCGTCTATCATCCTTAATAAACCCTTCGCGAAAGGTCAACTTTATGAGATTCGAATACAACCATTGAGCATGCGGAAGTTTAGGATGACAATAAAATTTTGTAGAAGATAAATGATATAGGTTATTCATTCGAAGTGTATCCAATAATTCAACTTAACGTGCAACGACGGACAGCGCAAGAGAATGACATACATATTGCATACATATGTAAGTAGCAACTAAGACCATTTTCCCCTTGAAACTACTCAGCTCTTTCTAGTTCATAGAACGATGAATCAAAGCTTGCTCTGCATCGCCCCTTCTCCACCCTCCTTCCTCTTCTTCTTTACCTGCTCTACGATCCGTTTCGCCGCCCTCAGATCAACGCCCTCCTTCTCGCACGCCGCTCGAAACACCGGTCTGTGGACAAGCGCCCACGCCATCTTCTCCTCCTTTGTCGGCGTGTTCGGCGCCTGGACCTCAAAGTCCGGCACGCGCGCGTACCCGATCGTAGCTACGCGAATCAGTATCCCACTACAGGATCAAGGGTATTCAGCTAGCTGAAGAGTCAAGATATATGGAAAAGATGGCGACGCACGCTGTAAGCCCAAACACCGGCTTGATGCCGCCCGCCTCGCGTCCTGTCAAGAACTGGTGTATGCGGGAGGACGAGTTCGGCGGCTCATTGCTCTTGAAATCATATGAGGTGTGGTACGGCACCTCGAGCGTGTCCGGTTCGGATGGGAATGGCGGGTTGGAACTTAGAAAGGAGATCAGCGGGTGCGAGAACAGGCTGGCGACTTCGTCGCGGTTGAGTATTGGCTGTCAGCATCGATAGGTGAGCAGATGTGATGGAGAAATAGGGGGGTGACGCACGCGGAGGGTGTTGTCCAGGATGAGAACTACAACACTGTATTTTGTGATTAGCACTAGATTCCGAAGATGCAAATTGAACTCACGGTGTAACGATAAGCTCTGCAGCCAAGAAGGGTTCCAGGACACACAACAGCGGGACCTTGTTCCTATCTCTTGGAATACCAATCTATTACGATGCAGTTAGCCCAACTCTCAGTGGCACAGGTAACGGAACACGACGCACCTCTTCAAACGCTTCTCGCCGCTACCATCACATCGCTCAGGTCCAACACCACCGGCTCGAAGCAAAGCGAGCAACCACTCACCGCCGTATCTTCGATTGACCTATCCCCCGGTTCGACTTTGCCGCCGGGCAACGACGTATCTCCCGCATAAGTCCTGAGCGTCGACGAGCGGCTATCTTGACGTCAGCACCCCCTTCGATGCACGGCAGAGAGGGTTGAACACACCTACCGATTGAGAAGCACGTAGAGGTCGCCCTGCCGCCCGACGAACAGCGCGACGAGCACCGCAGCGCATCTACTCCTAGGATACTTGAGTCTTTGTTTGGGCGCGCGATAGGCTGCGAGGTTGCGCAGACACCTAACAAGCAAGTAAGAAAGGCCATCGTGTTGAAAGCACTGGATAACTGGAATGCGCTAGCAGCGAAGGATCTGCACGCACCGTTTCGACTCCTCAGTGAGCGGCGGGATGCGCACCTCGTCCCACCTTATCCGCGGACGATGGTAATTCAGCTGGTTCGTCGTTCGTGGTATCGTCTTCGACATCGTTGCGGTTATGGGTATGGTAGATGGGGAGACCAGAGCAAGGGCTACAGCAGGGTCATATTCATGAGGAAGCACTGGAAAAGGAAATAGCGACTGGCATGGTTTAGCACAGTCGGCTAACTCGGTTCGTTCAAGTGTCCGGCAAGTGTCCGGAATACATTTTCATTCACGAGGTAATAAACATACATCAGAGCAGGAAATATAAATTATATGAGTGGTACATGTACAAAGACAATATACTATAGCTACTAAGGGGGTACAATTTTGAGAACCAGCTCTACATACAAAAGGAAAGCATATGAGGAAAGCATATAACAAAAGGTATAACATAATGTATGTCACCGAACACTGATGACCGACTTCGAGCTACTCTGAATCGCACTCAACGCCTCGCTGAACGCCCCCAGGTCCAACCCAGTCTCACTCAGAAGCGACACCGCCGTCCTCTGCAAATCACGCGGCACCCCGCTGGAGGGCGGCACCCGTTTCTGCTGCGATCCTTTGAGCGCCGGATGCGATGGAGTGGGATTGCACCCGCACGCTTGGTATAACTCCAATACATGCATGAAATTATGGGTGCGGTGGAACAGAGGCAGCGCTGCGAGGAAGTAATCAGCAGCGACTACACCTTCCCCAGGGATACTCACCATCATGGATAACAGACAGTGCTCGTTGGAGAGGACACCGCTGAGCAGCCATCACTATCCAACCCACATCAGTTTATTCCATACGAAACACACCCCAAAAGACTCACAATAAGCACAAGCAACCACACACGCCCGCGACTCCACCGCAGAATACACCAAGACCACACCGCCCGAATCCAGAGCTCCACGGATATAAGCACAGATCCCAGGCAGCGCAAGCAACATAGCCTCCACAGAGTCGTCGACAGCAGCGCGACGGTGGTCCGCGACAGACGCAACAGCAGGCGCTGTTTTCGCAGGCGAGACGGAGAGCAGATGCGTTATACCTAGACCAGGCAAGAGAGAGCGCGCCTGCTGCGCGTCCGTCGGGAATTCGCTGGTGGGGTGCGGACGGCGTGTAAAAGTAAGTAATCACATTGGAAACGCTGGAGCGGGTGCACAGACACGCAGGTGGAGTCCGACAACGGACCGCAGACCAAAGACGGCACAACGCACCTGGTGAGCAGCAGCTTGTCCGGGATGATAGACACAATATCCCCCATATAATTCAGATATTGAGTGACATCCTGCCTGTACCTGCGCTTCCAAGACCGATACTGTGGGTGCGCCGGCGAGGGCTCGCAGTCACATCTCCCAAAGGCCTCCAGCTGCTTGATGAAGCCGTAGTTCGGGTGGACCTGTGGGCGGGCTATATATGGCCAGTGTGGCGTCATAGGTCAGATGATGAGGTAGGTACCGAGGCTGGCGGAATTCGGGAACATGCCCTGATAGAGTTGGAACACATACCTGCCTTGAGCTTTTGGATAGCCGCGGTGGGCGACATTCGATGGGTCTTCATCACTGCACGCGCCGTATTGTTAAAATAATCATCAAGAGAAAGTAGAGAAAAAGAACACGCACGGAAAGCCGCTACCACAGTGGTGCTACGCGAAATCCCCATCACACAGTGCACCAGAACGCGTCCTCCATGACCGAGCGCATGCTGGATGAACGCACAGGCTTTCGGGAGGTGGATCAGGAGGTCGTCGTATTCCGTGTCCTCGACCGCGATGTTCAAGTGCTTCGGGCCTGTCGATGGAAATTCTGGGCAGACGGATACAACGTGGGTAATCGAGTGCCTCTGTTTCTGCTCAACAGAAAGCGCGGCCGATAAGCTGGAAAATGACACGAAAATGAGATGGAGGTGCTCGCGGATGTGGGCTCGTCCAGACTTACTTTCCGAGATAGAGCTGGCCTTTGAGCACTTCCGTGATACTGGGTATACTCGCTGTGGTGGTAGTGACCGTCATTTCAACAGTGATATCGGAATCCGCTGCACCAGTGGTCGGCGTGTATTTGACCGAGAAAGGTGCTGAAGCGAGAGGAAGGAAGAGGATAAAGAGAAGAGAAAGCCCAGGCTGGTCTGAACAGGATTTTTTTGTCCTGGACTAGTTTATAAAGTTAATTTCCGTCCGGCCCCACCGACTGACTCCACGTGTAAGTAAAAGCCAAGCAGGATTTTTTTGGGTAACATTCACGGAAATGGAAGATCGGAGTGTCGTCATACCTTGTGGACCCTCCCGTTGCGCTGGTCCCGCCGGCGCCCACGCATGTGTCACCGGTTGCCTCTGTAGAGGCTGGCTGTCAAAAGAGAGTCGCATCCCGCTAGTAGCGCTGCTGGCGGCACTGCGCCGACATGGCTCACGTTGACGTCGAAGGCCTAGGTCGAGCAGTAGAAGAACGGCGAGCTCTATGAAATAGAGTATCTGTGGAGATGGCACGTAACCGACAATAATTTGCGGGTTGCCGTTGAGGCTTCCGACGCCGTAAAAGCCCTAGTTCACCACGTACTGGCACTGCATCATGGTCCACGTTCACCAGTCAGTAGTGGTCCGCCATCCCACACCCTTCGTATGCTCCTCTGTGTGTGAGGGTCCGCAGGCCACAAATGTGATAAGAACCCTTCGTAGATAATAACCACGAGTGCGATAAGAATTGGGGTTGCGCTTACATACGAATTTGTGAGTGCTTTCGCTCCACATTCATGAGAAGGATGCGCATGACTCACAGGACCAAACTTCAAAGCACGCTGCGCGAACTTGCCAAATTGTCCGACACTCCAGGATATTTGCCATATCAGTGGTGGGCACGGTCCAATTATACGACACTTACACGAATGCCAGGAGAAATGGGGTCACTAAGATCAGCAGGTATGTATGGTGAGGGTTGTCTTCGCATGGACTTAGCACATTGCAGAGCGCAAAATAAGCGCAGAACCTGAAAATAACCCAGGGTGAGAAGGTGTGCATCTGGTCGGCATCAAAGTGGGAGGGCGGTATCCTTGTACTGCAGAGCAGTAGGCGCCTAACCGGTGTTCATTTCGAACCCTACATGACAGCAAAAATGAGCAGGACTCCAATACATACGATTACGAGGAGTCTGCTTGTCTGCATAAAACTTTGAGATAATCAGAATCTTGTATTCGAGTGCAATGAAAAACCCAGCAGTAAAGAATCAGAAAATGCTGCGCCAAGGTAAGGTCGTAGCTAGACAGGGATGATACGCCTACAAGGATACAAAATTAGAACAGTAAGTGTGCAGAGCAAGACAGTCATTGCGGACGAAATCAATCATAGCGATTCCGTCTCCTGGGTGGACTTCTCGAACGAGAAGGCGACCGCCTGCCTCCACCGCCGCCGCCTCGTCCGCCCCTAGCACCCCATCCACCACCGCTGCGGGGCGGCGGCGATACACTCCTTCGTGGTGGGGGCACCCGCGAGTCGTTCCTGTCTGCATCCCTATCTCTGTCTCTGTCTCTGTCCCTGCCTAGGTCACCCCCACGACCGCCGCCTCCACGCCCTCCACGGGCTGGCGCATCCGACCCGCCTCTCCAGTGCCCGCCCCCGCGCCCAAACCCCGGCCCAGTCCCCGACGCCCCGCGCCCCCACCCGCCATCGCTCTTGCCCGCAGGCGCTGCCCCACCGCCGCCTGTCCGCCACCCAGCGCCCGCCGCTGGAGCCGCCGAGAGGGCCCCAGCGCCCTTGACCGCGAGCTCGCTCGGGAGGGTGACGCTTTTCGGGAGGAGCACGGCGACGAGGAGGAAGTCGCCGGGGATGAAGCGGAGGTCGTCGAGGTTGCGCTCGCCGTCGCGCGCGGGCTGCTCGGTGTCCTGCGTGAGCCGCGGGGCGGGGCTGGCGAGCGAGCCCGGCTCGCCGAGGATGTCGCGCGAGTACACGGTGCCGATGTCTTTCTGCGCGTACCGGCCCTTGTTGGTGGAGTCGGCGAAGACGGTCTTGAAGGAGAAACGGGCGAGCGGGTGGCGGTATTCTGCGATGTGGGGGGCGGTGTTGCGCAGGGTTGTCAGGACTTCGCGGAGGGTCGCGTCTTTCCTGTGGAGATGTTAGCTATATTGCCAGTCAAATTATGATTAGCGTACCAAGTGAATATCTGGTGTTCGTCTGTGGTCGGCAGTGTTCCATCCTCAAACAGCGAAAGACGGTGGAAGCTTCCGATTTTTACAAATGTCCGGATTAGAAAAGGCGCTGTCTAGACTGGAAGTTAGCCAATGGAATATCGCTATTGCAACATGTTCTCACCTTTTCCCTCGACACCGAGAACTGTGGAATGGGTGGGCTTTCGTCGATATCCATGGCGGTCGCGGCGACGTGGTTGTGGAGGAAGGGTATTGGTGTTACATAAGCACGCCCCACTTTCTTACGCGCAGTTCCACCGCGACTTTCATTCTGCGCCAACGTTTGACCAACGCAATGCATTGGATCTCTTCCAACATCTCAGTATTCAATGCCTGAAGCTTGCAACCAACTTCAACATAGTTTCGGTCTCTGATAAAGTTCAATTTTTGCCGAATCTCCAGTGAGTTATAAATCAAATGTCAACGAAATTCGCATAACACTCACGCAAATTTCACGAAAGAACATTTACTTATGTAGAAGTTATCCCAACATCCATTGGAACAAGACCATAGTCATATATCTTTCTGGGAACGATCATCGCCATGACCTATGCGAAAAGAAGCTCAAAGTTGGATTTCAAGGCGTGCTGACACTTCCTCATGAACATATGATCTGGAGTCATTCGGTAACTAATTTTGGTTTGCTATCTTTTATCTTTGTTATCGGGTCCGTGTTGGCACTATCTAAAATCGAATTCGAGGCACACTATCATAAATGTGCTCTCGACCAGCGATACCCCCAACTCTGATCGACCATGGCTCCTGCTTACAAGCCTACTCGCGGCGCTGAGCGGTTCCAGTTTCGCAAACAGCATCTGCTGCTCCTAGTCTCTCTTCTGTTTAATTGCCTGGCAATCATTGTCGTAACACGCTCGCACGACTTGACCGATCTCTTCTCTCAGCGGATCTTCTTTGGAGATAGCTGGTACAATGGGCTGGAAAGCGCGCCTCCTCAACCTGTCAAGGTCGATGTCGAGCGCTGCGCGTCGACGCATTCTCAACCACCGCCAGCGTCGCCGCCGGCTCCCGTCAACCCCTGGAGCTCACTCACCATCCCTGAGCTGACGCAGATTCGAAGCTGGCTTGAGGCTCCGGAGCAAAACCTGAACCTAACGCAAGCGAAATCTTCCAAGACCTCCGACAATATCATATTTCTCATCGAGGCGTATTATCCGGCGAAAGAGGATGCGTTGGCGTATTTATCGAACCCCGTTCCGACGTTGCTTCCGGAGCGGTACGCGAGAGTGACGATTCACCATGGAGGACGGAAGGAGCCTGTGGTGAAGGATTATCTCGTTGGGCCGCTCCCGATTAGTCGTGCGACACGGATGCGCGAGCTCACGGAGATATACCACACTCAAAACATACCTTTCAATGCTCGTGGTGTTGCCCAGCTGGAGGAGCTGAGTATTGTTCTGGCTAAGCTGATGGAGCCGATGGCGGATGTGCTGCAGGTAAGTATGCTGCTTGGTCTTTATCCGTGATAAGTTGTGATCTGAATCATGCTCAGGAATTATTTGGAGCTACGGCAAGAGGGCTTGCGAACGATACCTTGGTAGCAGGGATGAGCGGCCCCTTCAGCTTCGACGGCAGCTTCAGACGCCTGTGGATGACCTGGCGCAGAAACTACGCCGGGTCCTACCTCCTTCCCGTCAACTTCTACCAATACCTCGACGTCTCCGGCACCGACCCCTCCCAATGGAAGATACTCAAAGTACGTCTCAACACCCCCACACCCCCACACCACTAATACAATATTACTACCCAAAGCACATCTACCACGGCCAAGTATTCGACACCGCCGACGCCTTCCTCGCCGCGTTCCACAACGGCACCCTCGTCCGGCACCCCGAGCAGGCGGACCCCGCGCTCGACCTCTCCTGGACCGCGCGCACCCGCCGCGGGCGCGACCGCGACCTCGACCACCGCCCGGGCCCGCGCTCCGTGTCCTTCGCGGGCCTGCGGTACAGAGTCGACCGCGCGCGCCAGCACGTCGCGTGGCTGGGGTGGGAGATGTTCCTGGGCTTCGACCGCGATATGGGGCTGGGGTTCTGGGATATTAGGTTCCGCGGGGAGAGGATTATCTACCAGGTGCGTCGCATAAGTAGCGATTCTTTTAGGTGGATTTTGGCTGACTGTTTATCCTGGCTTTTACTGCATAGCTCTCCCCGCAAGAAGCTATAGCGCAATACGGTATGCGATCACCATATTTCGGAACGGACGTATGCCTAATACCCTATCATTTTTCTTGACCAGGCGGAAACGACCCACTACAAGCCACCACCGCCTGGCTCGACCGCCACTTCGGGATGGGCAGCCTGGTCCGGAACATGATCCCGTACTACGACTGCCCCCAGGAAGCGACCTTCCTCCCGGCGACGACGCACACGGCCTCGGGCACCATCCACGTCGAGCGCGCTATCTGCATCTTCGAGCAGGACACGGGCAAGCCGCTGACGCGGCATTTCGGGTATGCGGAGGGCGAGTTCGGGGCGGTGAAGTCGTATGTGCTGACTGTGAGGAGTACGACGACGGTTGGAAAGTGAGTTTTCTAAGTGGGAAGTGAGTTTGGGTTGGGTTGCTGATGACTTTTGGTGTCTAGTTATGATTACCGTATGTTGGCCCACTTCAGCTATGTTGGTCGAAGTTCTGACTTTCATCATCATGTTCGTGGTTCTGGCTCCATCTTCATCCAGTGGTGAGTTTCATTCATTCTTCTCAAGTTAATTTCTCATTCGAAAATCTGTTACATAGTTCGATTACTTGTTCCATCTTGATGGAACCATCGAAGTTCGCCTATCTGCTTCTGGATACATGCAAGGAGGCTATTGGAACGCACAGCAAGATGGGTACGGTGCTAGAATTCACGAAACCTCAAGTAAGCGTTGTGTTCTCTAATCGCCGACGCATGTCGCACCGCTAACCGCCACTCACTAGTGGGCAATCTTCATGATCACGTCATCAACTACAAGTTAGTGCACTCCAGCGAAATAGCATTCTTCTGAGCTGAACGTTCAACCCATCGTGACAGAGTTGATTTCGACATCGCTGGGACAGCGAATTCCTTGCTCAAGACAACGACGAACCAAGAGGAGGTCATCCATCCGTGGTTAGACGACGACTGGGGTCAGCGTGTTATCCAACAGAAGATCTCGAAGGAATACATCACAAACGAGAACGACGCCCTGTTAAAGTACCCCGCTAACTTCCAAGGTGGCTATGCTGTGGTCAACCAAAATGCCACGAATGCCTGGGGCTATCCAAGAGGCTATGCTGTTCACCCAGGTTATAACGCCATACACAACGTAAGTCTAATTTTGTTCCTTCGCTGCTTCTGCGGGGCAGAGCCAAGCCGAGTGTCCTCACGATCGTTACCCAGACCGTTGTCGGTTCCAAGCGTCTGCTGAACAACGCGAACTGGGCACGGTATAATCTTGCCGTTTCTCGTCGGAAGGAAACAGAGCCGGCATCGAGCTCCATGTGGAACCTCCATCTACCTGGGGCACCGACGGTCGACTTCCACAAATTCTTCGATGGGGAAAATATTACTCAGGAAGACTTAGTCGCATGGATCAATCTGGGAATGCATCACTTGGTACGCAGTATAGTTGTGACATCTACACTTGAACTTGTTGATACTTACAGCCCTTGAACCTATGTATTGATTCGACAGCCGCAAGCTGAAGACTCCCCACACACCAAGACAAATATAGCGACTTCAAGGTGTGTACTAAGATTTTCCATCCATACTTGGTTTCTATTTTCGTCGACTCTATTGACTATGGAGACTAACTGTCAATGTTATAGTTTTGTTCTGACACCTCTCAACTACTTCGACTACGACATCTCAATGGAACTGAGGAACGCCATTCTGTTGCATTCCCCGCAGACTCCAGGCGACCCGTATACCTTCGATGACTATGGCGTCAAACAGGATTTCACTTGCGTTCCTGGACCGCCTTCGCCCTTCGAGTACCCACAAAGCCAGATAATTGCTCCTGATGGAAGTGTGAGCTTTGCTAACAGCCCGGAAGCTAGGAGAGATGCCGAAATGTACTTCCGTGTCAGAATAGGTGCCTAGAGGAGGATGAGTTCAGACGGAGTCCGGCCGGATCCCTCCGACGTAGACGGTACATACCAAGTCCATACTTACATGGAAAGTTTTAATTTCAAGGGAAACTTTGCTATGCATGCTATGTTTAGTATGGAATACAATTTTTGCTGTCATAAGCTTTCGTCATTACAAACGTCGCATACCAATGCGCGCCTAATACAACGTCATGTATTATCATGATGGGGCGTATGTCACCGGCCGGCCATTCAAATATTCACTATTAGTATCAATCGCCTCATTCAAGCTTGTCGTTGGAAGCGTCATGTGCTACTTCGTGACGAAACTCTTTCTCGACTCGTTTTTTCTGTTCGTTGAGTTCGTCTCCTTCGTACACTAGAAGTTTTTACGCCATTGAGCTTCAGAATTTGCAATGTCAAAATGAAAAACCTACAGAATGCAAGTTCCTCCAAGCTCCGGCCCGATGTCTCGGGGAATAGGAAGTATACGAAAACGACCTCAAACAGCAAGAATACGCAATAGCTGGGGGGAGATTAGTCTGAAGATAACGACAGATGCCGCTGCTGTACTCATTTACCTGATATAGTATTTCCAACCAGCTTGTGCAATTCCAATGGGATTTACGAATTGGTTGAAGAAACCAGCCATGCGGCTGAACCATTGGAAAACGGTGATACCCTTGGCCCGGACGTGGAATGGGAATAACTCGACCAAGAAGGCTGTGGTAATATTTTCAGATATTGAATCTTACCTGCGATGTCGATTGAATGGACTCACTATACGTCAAGGCGTTGTAGGCCATATTATAACAAGGGCTGTATAAGAAGATGAACCTAGGTAAATTCAATGTAAAGATCGCTGTAAACCAATATAGAATTCTCAAGGCAACATACGCAATAACGGCCTTGGATGATCCTTGGTCACCATCGATGCTGTATCTTGCGCTCGCAACGGTCCATCCCGTGAAGACAACCAGCAGAGATATGGTACATGTCTGTAACATAGCATTGGTATAAATAAGATGTGCAAGGCGATCAGCGGTGGTGGTACGCACCAAGTACATAGTTCTACGCTTGAGTCGAGAGACTGTCAAGGCCAAGATGGTGGCATTAACAAATCCCCAGCAGGTGTTGGCCAGATTAATGAGATTCTTCGTGCGATTGTCGTGGATTCCAACGTTATCCAGAATACGAGCAAGGAAATACCTATCATCATGATTAAATTCGGAATTGTTTGCGACGTGTTGGGAATACACTTACGATGTCAGTCCATTTCCACTCCATTGAGTCACCAGTCCAAGGAAGGCGCCAATCAAAATCCTACGCCTCATACCCGACGTCCTCAACAAGTCCAACCAGCCAACACCCGCGGTCTCCTTCTCCAGCTCCAGCGTCTTCTCAATCTGGACATACTCCGCTTTCACAAACTCGGAAGTTTCGTCTCCTTCAGCGTGATACTTGACAAGTATTGCACGCGCTTCGTCTCCGCGACCTTTGGAGATGAGCCAACGCGGAGATTCGGGGAGGAAGAATATGAACCCGATTTGGAGGCAGCTGGGTATTATTTGCAGGAGGGATGGGATGCGCCAGCCCCAGTTGCTCGGCATTTGGAAGGTGCCTAGGGTGACTCCAGCGGCTACAATTGAGCCTATAAACGACCTAGAATTAAAATACGGTTTTGTTCGAAAGGAAGAATACGGTACCTATGAAATAGCAAGAGTTGAATAACGAGCCCAGAATAGCACGTTCCTTGGGATGAGAAAGTTCTAAACACAGACAAATTACAATCAGCTCCTGATCAAACAGACAGATGGAACAGGAATCGAACAAACCTCCAATGAGAGACGATGCAGCTACAATGGCGAAAGGAATTCCCAATCCAAGGATAAACCTCGCAATGACGAACATCGCGACTGCAAGTTGCATTGAGCAATCGAGTATGCAATGCGACAGATGAATATAGCGATCTCACAATTTTGTGATGCCGTTTGAAGGGAAGCTCCGATGATCATCAAAAGGCTTCCCAAAACAATGGCCCAACGCCGGCCAAGGCCATCGGTGACGAGAGGAACTAGAGGCAGCGCGACAATTGCACCAGCGGAGTACATCGCGGACATGACACCAAGGAGGACCGATCTGGGAGAGTGGTAAACTGGAGGATGGGCTTGAGATCGTCGTCATTTGGGTGCATGGGCCACTGCTTACATGAGTCCCAAGAATCAACAGCTTGCAATCCATTCATCATAGATGAATCGAAGCTGTATGAAGAGGACGGTGTTCAAATCAACGCGGATGATGACAGGAATATAAACCCCACCCGCTCGTCATTTCTACACCAATACATGTCGGGAATAAGATGAGGTATAGAATCCTCAGGTTGGGCTTTCGATACCATGGCGTCGTGTCTAGCTGAGCGAGTTTGGAAACGACCAGTTCAGGAGCCACTGGCGCAGAATTTTGGATGTGCTCGATCTCTGCTTTCGAGTCGATAGAGGAAGACATAGCGCGTTGGCGTGTCGTGTCGACGTAGGCAAAGATCACCTCAATAAAAGGGAGAATTCGATAGTCGACGCGACTTCTTTTTATATACTTCTTGGAGAAAGAAGATGGGTTCTCGGAGGGTTATCGCTAGTCCGGTGTCCCGCAACAGCTCAGGGACGTACAAGCCTTGCTCTGCATGCTACCAGTATAGCTCAAATAGTGTACATCTCCTTTAATTAGATCGTGAAAAATAGCCCCACAGCGGAAACGCCTGTTCCATGCGTAATTTTTGACATATACGGGAGAGGATGTGGTATTTAGGAGCCTATAGGAGCTAAGTATATAGGCGCTGAATAACTTCGGGCGACCGGAGAAAATTCGCAGTTTTCAGAAGATGAGTGTTGACAGTTTGCCGCCAAGACTTCTTTTGCGAGAGTGTTAGGCCCAGATAGACGTAGATACCCCCTCGTGAGCAAGAGCCGGAGCCGGAGACCGCACAGAATTCGTGTGCTTGGTTTTGACTCGGTGTCATAGAGTATGTATCGTTGAAAACCTTTATCCAGAGCTATGATAAGACCAGGATTTGACGGGATGTTGACGAATGACGAATGCATGCCCTCAGCAGATACACGTTTCCTTCAAGTTGACGCGAGAACGCGAGGTTGACTATAGCCTCCACAAATGTCATATCTATTGTTGTAATCAGGGATTGATATGTTAGCCCATCGATGTCTGTAATGCGAGAGCAGCCTGTGAAGACTTCTAGTAAAGGAGGCAGAGTGAATATAATCCTTTGAAATTCAGTTGAACTTCAGAGCTCAAGCCTGGAAAGCGGGCAAGATTCCATCGAATTCGGGGTATGCTGGATCCTAAGATAATCTAGCAGATCCAAATCAGTTATTTCGTCTGGAAAGATGTGAAAGTTCTTAATGAAATGGGATTTTCGTAGTGGTGGTGGCAGTGAAAAGAATGAACGGGCCCGGGTCACGTTCCAGTCACATTTCTGGATGATGAAATGTGACTCGGGCTCTCTACTGATCTTTTATTATCTACCGCCACTCACTCGTCTCTCTCATATCCTTGTTCTCGTCTTTCCGACGCGGACAGCCTATCATCTCTTCCAAGACACTAGGGAGACACCCAAACCTACTAGATCGCCGCTATCATGTTGATCAAAGTCAAGGTGAGAACGGAACGACGCGTCAAGACTTTCACTGGCTGACATACGGTCTCAAAGACACTCACAGGCAAGGAGGTACGACCACCTCAACTCCAGGATCGAACCCGATCAGATTGTTGAATTGACCTGTTTTCGTTAGATCGAACTTGACATCGATCCCGAGGACAAGGTAGACATCACCATAGCCATTCTACGTTCGTCGATGGACTTATTCTTGGATAGATCACAAGGATAAAGGAGAAAGTCGAGGAGCAGTCTGGTGTACCACCTCCCCAGCAGCGTTTGATTTTCGGTGGTCGTCAAATGTACGTCCCAGGCGGTCTGTCCATGATCAATTCGTACTCATCCATCAATCAGGGCGGACGACAAGCAAGCGAAGGATTTCAATATCACCGCTGGAGCAGTGCTGCATCTTGTTCTAGCACTTCGTGGGGGACGATGATGCATTAGATATCCGATCTATCCGTCTGGTACACCTATGATCCAGCGAATCGTACATGTTGTATTCTTATCCGTGCGTTTGTCACATTCTAGTTCATCACTGTTGTCTTCGCAATTCCATTCGACTCCGTTCAATTATACATAATGAATTACTTTTAAACATATCAGTGACCCCCAATAACTTTGGTCGATTTCCAATATATGTTCGACCAGAATTGGACTGTCCCCGCAAAGTCGTGGTGAGTCCAGAGATCATTTTTGAGTTCCTTGGCGCAATTTATTTGCTGCTGTGGTATAGGTGCGAGGCTCTTTGCTACTTCTTTCACAGTTTCTGATTGATGTGCGCTGTCCT
This sequence comes from Pholiota molesta, assembly GCA_014925825.1. Taxonomy (NCBI): domain Eukaryota; kingdom Fungi; phylum Basidiomycota; class Agaricomycetes; order Agaricales; family Strophariaceae; genus Pholiota; species Pholiota molesta. The sequence continues at coordinate 306,835 of JACGCK010000040.1, forward strand.
CCTTGGAATAGATAAACCAAGAAGGTAACGGTCGTACCGTGTCATTTCTTGGCCCTTCAACGAGCGTCGCCATATGACCCGACATCATAACGCAGTCCGACGCGCCGTAGTCATCAACTACTTTCACGTCGACCTGGCAAAATCCCATGGGGATATTGTGCGTGCTTATTTGCGGGTACACAACATCTTCTACCGCGCGCTGTTGGTGGTGCAGTGTCTGTCCAAACCTGATGATAGGTGTCGTCCGTGGCTCGCCCTGCCACACGCCCTCGCTGTCCCACACGCAGAAGGCTGTGATCCACCCGGAGAGGTAGCGCGAGCCGGAGCCGAGCGAGTAGTGGACGCTGACTTTGTTCCAGAAGTCGACGTCGGGCGCGCCGCCATCGAGGGCACTCACGAATCGGTCGAGGATAGGGCGCAGGAGGCGGACCCACTTGCGCGGCTCCTCGCCGAATTCGGCGAGCTTCTCGATGCGCGTGCGGATGTTCTGCCAGTCGCATTTGTCGCCCTCGAGTGTCACGTAGGGGATGCCGCATTTGGACATCTCGTATTCGAAGTACCTTTAGAGTTATGCCAGGAAAGGTGAGTATCGGCGCTTATGATGATTTATGTGGGCGTCTGCTTACGTTTTCATAGTGGCCATCATCATGACAGCGCACACCACTGTGTCATCGGTGGTTGTAGTTGTGAAATTGGGCATCACCCACTTCCTCAAGTCAGGATCCACAATCTATAAAAGGAAGAAAGGAGATAGGTGAGTTGACTTTTTGATTCTGTGGGTCCACAAGTGAGTTCGCCTACATTCTCTTGAATCTTGTCCGTCATTTGGATAGCGAGATCCCCGAAGTTCACTGCATTTCTGTTATCAGGCATGGTGACGACCAGTTTCCTTCTTCCCTCATGGGGCACAAAGTGCGTTCGCAGCTCTTTTGCGTTCTTGTTTACACTAAGTCAATGCCATCAGAAAATGGCCCTCGCCGCTGGAGTCATTCTGAAACCCACTAGATGCTAAATTGGCTCAAAATCGCTATCCAAACGTCGTCTGGGCTGTGAAACGGGTCGGCGTGTCAGGTGGGAACGGATCATTGATGTACGTCCGCGAATGCTCACCGGATGATTAGTCGGTGATGGTCATTATACGCTTGGGTGACAGTCTGCACGAATCCGTTGCGTTGACTCCTGATGTTCAGCCTCGGAAATTTCTTCGCGGTGAACGAGCTCTGGAGCAGGTTCAACGATGGTGGTGGGGTGTCGTCGCAATCCCAGTCTTCCGGTTTAGATAGGCGGTTGGCTTGTTCGTTCAGGAGGTCCTCGGGCCTAGTCAAAGGATGAGAGGCCTCGTAAACGCGATTTGGGACGACGGGTGCGACAGCGAAGGTTACTGGCATCTTCAAACTTGGTGTGGGATGGTAGGACTCAAGGAGAACGAGGTATAACGGGGGATACAATTGTAGTTTATAAACGATGGCAGCATTGCCTTCTTTGCCACATGGGCCCAAATTGGCGAGAAACTGAGCTGTCCATCCGGAATTCCGACCTCGAGGCTCTGGTAATTTACATATTAATATAGAAGGGTTCGAACAGATGAATGATTCTTGTGTGGCTATCGACACTGCCAGATCTCATTGGGCAAAGCTATGCCTGAGCTATGCACACCTTTTTGGGTTACTTATATTTAGGAATTGACGGCGCCGCAGATCTAGATATTCCATACCATTTGCTACACCGCCTTGCACTGCTAATTACCCTCGTAACTGTATACATAATTCGCTGGTTGACAGTTGGTTGACAGTTAGTTGATGCTCTTATCTTAAAAATAGCGATATTTTCAAGGGGCTGTCAAAGGTGTGTAGTGGAAATAAGTACAATAGTGCTAGGAAGGCATAATATTTGTACACGCAATACACCTACAACGAACTCACAAATGTTGGGGATATTGGATGTTCTGCACGCATATATCGCACAGGATTATGCCAGTCCTTCGTTGACCCTTTCCGCTAGAATGCAAGCTGTTACAGTTGATCCCGCTTTTCCATTCGACTCCGTTCATTCCAATGTATCCAACGGCGAAATGCAGAGAAAGGAGGTACGTTTCTACGAATACCTAAATACAACCGTAACTGATCTTATATGAATTATGCGTGGTGCTGTTGGAGTCGGAAGCGCAGAAGTTGCGTTCTTTTACAACTTCACAGGATTTTAGTTACTCACCTAAGACAGGCCCCTCTCCCCCATGTCCCTCTGAACGCCGATGTGAGATAGCAATGGACATTCTTTACCCATACTCTACGCCGCTGCTAGGGTATGGACTAACACTGTGCTTGTCCAGTGGGCAATCACAAAAGCTATGGCTTAGCCGCGGAGTCGTGTACCGTTTGAGTGATCGTGGAAGGGTGCTCGACAGGCTGAGGCGGCGAAACCCTCGATGTTGAAAGCATCATGAACACGCCCGAACACGCTCCAGTATCAATGAACAGTCAATGAAGCTTGTGGCCAAGGTGAGGTCCTAAGTACACAGCATGTGCGTGAATTTCCATCTTGTTTGACTGCAGCGTGTTATTCAAACTCAAATCTCACAGATTGTTCCGCTGACCGTGAATGTGGTTGAATTTAGTGAAATCACTGTTACTGCTCAACGAACGCTCAACGCTCAGCACAAGCTCAGTATTTTCTCAGCGCTCAGTGCTCAGTTTCAATCTTACTCTCTGGAACGCAGCACTCAATGTCCGGATTCCTTGACAGGGGCATCGAGGTCACAAGCGCTCAGCATGCCTTTACATCGTGACAGTCCCGAGATTGGCATCGCCAGAATTCCAAGAAAGCCAGTCCTCGATGACGGGTAGCCTATTCTTATTTGGTAAAATTTAATATCTATCAAAATAATCAAATATCTACCTATAGGACCATCTCCATATCTGCCGTCGAAGACGGCAGAATGTCATCAACTCGGACACGGTAATTACTGTCCCTTCATCGATCCCCTCCCGGCCGCTTCTCCGAGAGCCAGCAAAGGCTATTCAACCAAATTAATCTCTGGGCATTAACAGGACTGGATTGTATTGTGTGTCGTGTTTCTCTTTCATTCAACAGCTCACTATGATTTCGACGTTACATTGCCTCATGTCAGCCTGGTAGTTTACACCAGTAAATCATGACTGTGGAAATAGAAGACTGTATCGACGCATATCGCAATGTTATATGGTGTTCCAGGTGTTTGCAAGGATTCTCCAACTGTTCTCAACTTCGTTTGATTTTTGAAAATTTGTAACACCCCGGTCACTGTAACTTTGTAAATAATCCCCCCTTCTGTAAAACGTACCTTCGTAATTGTTGTTATTTTACAGGTCCCAGGCCATTGACCATTTCAAAATGGTTTTTTCCAATGGTGGGAGATTCAACTTGGACGTTTCTGGGATCGCAGGTTTTTTCGGGGGAGAGGAGTCCAGTGCTGCCATGGCCAGCGTGAATCTCGTTCGAGCAAGGCCTTTTGTAGGCTGGTATAACTCCCCTGGAAGCTACTTCGTCGCTAAAGTATACGGAATGATTGCTGGCACTCGCTTCTGGGACGGACTCTTCCCTGGGAGAGATTCAAGTCCAGCTGCAATCTTGGGTCTCGATGGACAGCACGGGCCCAGGTTTATAGGATCGAAATCTGCGACTCGCATCGACATGACGGGACACCTGGCCTATTTGCTATTTTCTTATTGCACAGACCTCAAGCCGTCGACCGAATCCTCAAGTGCGTCCGGTTTAGACAAACAGGAAAATGCTGACCAAATTCCACTAGCTCAACTCTCTTCACCGACGTCCCCTCTTTCAAACAAACCTAGCCAAGATGGGCAATTTTCTAGACTTTTCGCTGCATTTGTAGCGATCGCATTCAGCATTGCCGCAGCAGTCGTCGCAGCGGCCAAATGGCAGGATGCTTTTGGCTGCATTGCGATATCCATAGCCATCGTCTGCAATGGCTGCGCGACCCTCGTTTACGGATCCGGCACCCTATCGCTTCATACGCCGTCCACTCGTCAAAACTCTCCTCCGGGCGACGGCATTATGGTACGCGACAACGATATGGTCATCCTTCGAGGGCCCGAAAGCAAAATCGCCAGTATCACAAGGGGGAACTACAAGCTGATTTACCCATTTGAAGAACCGTACCATCCCATTGGAGTGGTATCCTTCGCTTTGACCTTCCAGGCGATTGCCCAACTTGTCCTTCTCCCGGCGGCAACATTAAAAGGCCAGATCATCTTCCTGGCGACATTCGTGCCGTCGTGGTGCCATAACGCTTATCTGGCCTCAATTGACAGAGAACGTTTACAGTGCGAGGCGTTGCGACAAAAGCTTGGGCTTACGCGGGACGACGACAAAGCTTTTCGGAAGGCGCCGTTTGAGCGGTGGGCTAGTATGGTCGCGGCTTCCGCTTTTTATCTCAATCCCACCAACACCGATGACTGGCTCCGCCAGTTGATTCCGAACAACACACCTGTTTGGGACGAATGGAGAAGTCGCATCGTCGCGGCAGTCGAATGCCACTCGACGAACCGTTCAGAAAACAAGAATCAACATGTTTCCTTTGTTTTGCTGAAAGACGAGCTCCTCAATTGGGACGAGATAAACAGGAAACAATTGCAGGGATATCTGAACGACGCTGAGATTGGTTATCGGTGGTGTACAGACAAGTAAAAAGGATTTGTAACTTCTCTTCGTTACATGCCTATGTGGTTCAATCAATCATATTTACTCATTATTTTCCAAATTATCATTTATAGCAGTCGGCACATTGCGCACTAGAGATGTGATCTGATGTGTTCGAGGACGTTGGAATATCACCGAATTCAAGCAAAGTAGAAAGGTAGGTAAGTATCAACACGACTGCAAGCGATGGAAGGCCAATAACAAAATTTCCCCACAAATACAGGCAGATGAACTTCATGGCATGTTTTGCTAGTTCCTCCGTTTTAATATCCCATTCGATGTCACGGGAAAACTTCCAGTCTTCGACATCGGTTCCCTTGTTGAGTCCGAACACAATGGGCGCATTCGTTCGAACGACGCCAAAGCTTCCTGTAATCCACACTTTCCTCGGAGGTTCATAGCCGTAGGCTTAGAGCAATGCATGTTCTCCGAAGAAACACGAAGGCTAGCATTTCGCTAAAATTGAAGACTGCGAATGTCATTTGGTACAGATCGTCTGTCTTCCAACCATTTTCAAGAGCTATCCCGTTGTAGAGTAAATCATACCGTCCCCACTGAAAGAGCAAAGCCACCACATCGTTGCGATAATTTATAAGTACTGCAGTTTCGTATTCCATCGCAAGATGATGATGCATTGACAGTAGGAAAACGAGAAGGATTTTGAGAATTGGGACTCTTCCTCGGCACATCAATAATCATACGGTAGGAGAGAAGTTGACCGGTTTGTCCGCCGTCTCCCTAGTCCCAATGATTATAAGTAGCACCTTAGATGTACATTGTATAAGCAAGCGGAAAGAGATCTGAGAGATTTCCAAGAGGTTTCCATTGGGTTTCCAGGAGATTTCAGAGTTTGTGTTGAGTTTGTAATGCTTTATTAGGCTTGTTTGGCTGAAGAGTCTGATTTAAACGTCCCGTGGTTCTCATCTCGTCGCGCCCAGCACCGACGAACGTTCTTGAACACCTTGTACGACGAGGACCATGTCTGGCGATATCCCGACACGTTCAGACTTGATAGATGTGTAAGTAGCATCAGAATATACCGAATTATGATTGACCAGTTATTTCAGAACGTACACTTCTCTGCATCTAACGCTCTCGGGCCAGGATGGCGGTTTGCGCCCTGAGCAGATCCCCGAACTCAAAAAGCGTCTGGAGCCACGCAAGAAGGTGCTTGGAAGCATCTCAGAAAAGTTTGGAAAGCCCTCCAACGCGTCAAGGAAAGTGATAGAGAGTGGCACAGTTACCCTACCGGACGGCGTCGCGATTCAAGTCGAAAATGCAGACAAGGAGTACGTCTTCGCCATCAGCGACAAATTCAACATCGATGAGATCCAGGCCTTTATTCTGCTACGCTCATTTCTATACAACCAAGGCCTGCCAGCGACGTCCGGCTCGGACTCCATGGTCGTCGAACTTGTGGAAGCCATAGGCCCTTTCTTCTCCTCCGAATACCTCCACACATTCCGCGTCCTACTTCCTCTTTTCCGCGCCAAAGAGAACACCGAGGATCCTCTTTATGAAATTGCCGTCGACTTCCTGCCAGAAGCCATCCCAGACGGACCCAAGTTTGCCGAGTCGATCGTCGACGAATACCTACGGAGAACCAAAGCAAAACTCCCCGAAAAGTTCAATGAAGACCCGAGGGCGGCGACGGCATGGGCGAAGCAGAATTTGAGAGAGCAATTGGTGTTACTCGAGCTTCTGTTCTGGACGATGTGGGGTTATGTGCCATGTAGCGGGCCAATCGTGCTGAAGGTTTTCGAGGCGGCCTACAACACGAGCCTGGGCTCGAATCAAAACAACAACACGCTCTTATTGGACGACGAAAGTCAACAACTACAACAAGATTGTGCTGCCGTTTGGATCCTGATCACCATCGAAGTCCTGGAGTTGGAGACGCTAGGCCAAGACGATGCGATTGAGCTATCCGATTCACCTTCCCGTCCAGACGTGTATTACGCTTCGCCCGACAGCCTAAAAACCCTCCATGATCTTATCACGAGCCACACAGACAGCCAATACTCCTGCACCTACCTTGCCTGGACCTACGTCCTATCGCGCCTATCTGCGAAAGCTGCCCAGAGAACAGATATACCAACATCATACCAGGCCTTCTTCGATCATGTCAATTCGTCGGCGGGAAGATATACCAAAGATCGAGAGCCCATTCACGCGCAAATGGCGAAAGCATGTCTGGATCCCGAGGCTGGATTGTTCAACCTTCTACAAAGCCTGCTCACGAACTCGCCTCTTTTTGTTACGGCGCTGGCGTTGAAGACAGGATCATCATTGACAGATCCCAATGCAATAGCATATCGCTCCGTTCTCAAAGGTACGCCAATCTTTACCCATTTCACACGGTATCTCACTCGTAACAACAGGTCTCATCATCGCCCTCGTCGAGCTGGTGCCTGTCGAGCTGGTGCCCGATTTCGACGCGCTTGTCGAAGTCTGGATCTCCCTCTTCGGCCGCAGCGAGAGCCTGTCGGTCTCGGGTATATGCGCGCAATTCTGGCAGCTCGACTGGCACCACGGCATCGCCCGTCGTGCGATCTTCGACGTCGCGCGCTCGCGGTTCCCCATCCAGGTGCGGCCCCTCGTGCGGCTTCTGCGCGCGATGACGGGCGCGGGCTTCCTCGACACGGACCCGCTCTACACCGCGGACATCGAGGTGGACGGCCCGCTCTCGGAGGAGCGCGTCATCTGCGACCGTTTCGTGTTCCACTACCTGGCGCAGCTGTCGACGTACTCGCAGGTGATCCCCGTGAGCGCGTGCACGGGCGCGCATGCGCTGTATGAGCGGCAGACGGAGCGGTACGGGGCGGGCAGCGCGGGACTGACGTACGTGAATCTGCGGCCGATACGCCTCCCGGGCGGGTCGACGCTGCCGGCGCGGTGCACGGGGCGCCTGCTGAGCGGCGACGGCGGGGATCATGTCGTTGTGTGCTGGCAGCATCAGCACTCGGGGTGGAAGGTCATTCTCGAAATCCTAACCGACTATGTCAACCGTCGGCGGATGGACTTTGGCTCGGGTGGGAACTACCAGGACGTGTCGTTCGGGAAGCGCGGTGGGGCGCAGGTGAAGAGCTTGCGCCTCGAGGATGTGGGTGTTGAGCTGGACCAGGAGAACGAGGAGGCGACGATCACGGATGCGTTGGATCTTGTGCGGAGCGTTATACAAGGCAACCCGGAACAAGCAGGTGTTTTGATGCAATCTTTGGAGGACAACGAGCCCGTCGTCTGCCATACTATGACGGAAGCACAACCGCCAGATTTGGTGCAGCTGACGACGATGATCCTGGAGGAGGCACTGTCGCGTTCGAACACCAACGCCAAAAAGAACATTCCGAGTAAACTCATCACCTCGGCGATGAGTGTGCTGTCTGATCTCCTCGCCATCCCGAATTACTCGAACCGAGTATGGCTCTACATCCGCTCGACAACAACGCTCTTTGGCTCGGACCGCACACCTGGGTTCGCTTCGCTCGCGCTGGCAGCGGAGCGCGTGACGGGGCAGTACACGATGACGCTGGCGCTTCTGCAGCTCGTTGGCGCGCTGTTCCGTGAGGCAGCGATGTCCATTCTACCGGAAAACGCGAAGCTCCAGCAGCTCAAAGAGGAAGTTCTGCTCCGCGCCGCGCGCTTCGTGCACAGCGAGATCTGGGTCGAGCACCTTGGGTGGAAGTACGCGCAGCTGGGCGACCGCTTCGAGATCGGGCACCGCGTCGCATCGCTCTTCGTCGGCGTGCTCGAGCACGCGCCGCCGACGGTCGCGGAGCGCCCGTTCGCCGCGCTGAGCCAGGCGGTCGCGGACATGCTGCTGTTCAAGGCGACGACGTCGACGATCAGCCCCCTCGCCGCGAGCGTCAGCGCGGGGCTGCACGTTATGCGCATGCTGTTCCACGCGCGCCGCCACCTCGACGTGCGGCGGCTCATCTTCCTGCTGCAGTCGCACCTGCGGCTGTGCCGCATCGTGCTCGTGCACAAGGTGCACGCGGGCATGGCGCCGCAGCCGTGTCTGCTGGAGCAGGCGCTCTGCGCGCGCTCGGTGGCGACGCAGCTGCATGATGGCTCGCATGCGAGGAACGATCCGATTGACGCGCTGGCTAGCTACATCCCTGAGCATGCTCTCGGGCTGCTGGTGCCCGTTGAGGCGGCGCAGCTGCTCTGTGCGTTGTTGACGTCGCTCAGCACGGCGCAGCCCACGTCGCCGACGATCATTGGCCATTTGTCGAAACCAGAAGCGATCGTGATGAACCTGATCCGCATTATACAGCACCCATACGATGATCTCGCTCTCCGCAAGGCTATCTGGAACTTCATCTCGTTAGCAGTCGACAATGACCCTGCTCTCGCTACTCTGTTCGTCACCGGAAAGTTTCGCTCGCCACTCGAGCAGAAGGCCCTCAAGGAGAAGGAGGAGAAGGAGGCGGGAGAGAAGAAGAAGAAGAAAGACGACGACGATTTCATCACCCGGTCATCGAGCGCCCTCGAGGTTGCGCACGACATTCTCGTGACGTGGAAGGATCTTTGGGAGGCCAATCCGCTTTTGCTGGCATGCGTCTTCCGGTTCTTGGACGTTGTGTGGCAACATGCGGTCGAACATAAAGCGGTCGTTGATCCATTGCGCGAAGACGCAGAGTTTTGGAGCACGATTGTCTCTGTGGCCTGCGAGGAGGTTGGACCCGTCCCGACGTACGAGACAACCGAAACTGTAGTCATTGAAGGCATTCGACGATCAAGTCTACACGAAGCCGTCCAGGTGCATGCATACAGGACCTTGGTCAAGTCCTATGCAATTCATATCCTGACTCGAGACATTGGCCTCCATCTACAACTGCATGGTTCTGAGGTACCGCTCAAGAAACCGCAAAGTTATTTGAAGCTCGAACCCTACCTCAAGTCGCAGGAGCAGCTGAACGATCTTCTATCAGAAGCGGCCCCGAGTTCGTATGCGCCAGAAATGCACGATAAAGCTGCCGCCTTGCTGTCGAAGAGTTTCCCTGGCCTGACGCTAAGCCAACTGGAGGTGCAGGATCCCATCCCCGAGCGAGATTATGGAGACTCATTCGCCTTCTCGACATTCCTCCTACGAACTCGTCTTCAGGCATACCCGATCGCAATGGACAGCATGGATGATCCTGTCGACGAGGCGGACAAACTTATTTTAACTATCAACCTGAATTTATCCCTCGTGCATGCGGAAACCGCACTTCTTGAAGCCTGGAATGGTTTGCTTCGGCAAGTTATCCCATATTTGAGGACGGATGCTGTTGTTCGGCCTCATCTTCTGTCGATAGCTGCCTCCATCTCCTTCGACATTGCCTCGGAATCGCGAAGTGGTGATATGATGGCGACAGTTCACAGTTCGAGACTTTCTCTGGTGCTAGCTCTGCTCGAAGTGGCATGGTTCTCTTCATCCGATAAGAAGCCCGAGATCGAGTCGTTTATGGAGTTGGTTCGCAATCTTCCCAATATGGTCGCAAATGAGGCGCAATCACCTTCCAGGTCTCTCCTTTCAACACTACCGAACCCCTTCCATCGAGTCCTGCTACAAATCATATATTTCGTCGCGAAGCAGGGCCGGAGTATGCTCAGCCGACCGAAGACTTTGAACGCTGAACAGCGAGTAACCTTTGCGCAAACCGTAGATCCGGTACTCACTTTCGTCATTGATGCCCTTTGGGTCGTCTTCGTGGCTGCTCGCAGCAGGGCGGATATCGAACTCGATCGGGATATGGAGCTTCTCGTGGCTGTATTCGAACAATGCACTCGACCAGATACTGGTGCATCGGCTGTTCAATGGCTAACACGATGCCAGGAAACTAATGTCATAGGAAGCAGCCTCGATCTCTTTACACATATCGACCTCGTCGGCCTCTCGGACCTCCCTCTTTTATTATCTCGGAAGCAACCGCTTTATGCCCCGCACATCCTTCTCTTCCATATAGCGTTGGCGAACAAACCAGCTGCGGCGGAGCACATTGCGAGTGTGGGCGTGCTAACAGCTTATAGCGATAACTTCATCAGCTCCGCTATTAGCTCTGGGATGATCGACATCGTCCTTCCCGAACTCCCAAATCAGCGCAGTCCGGCTCATTTGGCATATTGCTCGATGGTTTCGATCGTTGCAATGGTCATCGGCGTCATTGGCAAGCAAAATCACTATTTCGATGCTGACGTTGTGGGCTTCGTCCAACTGTATGGGCCCCAATTCGACCGCGCACTTTCTTGGACTATTGACGATCCTATCACCCTGCCTCTCCTCGAAGAGATCGATCAGGTGGTCAATTTGTTCTATGCCATTGCTGCCAGCGTCCCTACCTCTGCCAAATCAAACCCGGTTGTCGACAACATCCTCAGAGTATTCGCAGTCAATGCTTTGAAGCTTCTTCAGCAAATCAACTATGCCATCACCCATCCAAACCATCTTGCGAGCCTGTATGAGCCGGTGACGCATGATGAGCGGGTCAGATTCGAAAAGGCGCAGTCGCAGCCAGACCCAACGAAACGATCCTTCGTCACGCATCTGATACATCGCCTGTTCCAACTGTCCGCAAATATTGTAGCGACGCTCATTCCCATCAGCCATGCAGACAAGGTGCTTTCGCTTGGGCCTGATGAATGGCCTATCAATCAAGCTCTAGTTGCACCGGTACGTTGCTTTCTTTTTTCCATATATCTAACGTACATTCTTATCTTTGATATCTTAGCACTCCAAGATCGTGTTGGGCGAAATCGCATCTTTAGGCACTCTTCTGGAGCTCGGCAATCGTACCCTGGATATCCTGCGCGACCTGGTCCAGCGTCCTCCTGGCCAGAGCATTGCCGATCCCTCTGCGCTATCTGGGTCATACACGACAGCACTTGGCGTGAAAGAAGGCGTCATTATCGCTCGACGAAACCTCGAAGAGCTCCTGCTTTACGCTTTGACCCAATTCGCAATGTACCTTATGAAGCCAGAGTTTGAGGGCGAACAAACCGATATGGATGCTGATGATCATTCCATGGAGTCATCACGGTTGGAAAGCACGAAAGAGAGGCGGCAAGCACCAAGATCGACGTTGGCTACGCGGATGCGACGTGGGATGACGGGCGAGATGGTGGGCGACCTGCAGGCGCTACTGAGCAAGTCAAAGCCTCTTATCATCGCGAGTGATAAGGTGATAGGGAAACAATCCATCGATTTGACACAAGTTTTGCTAAATTTCCTCCGCGAGCATATTCCTTCATGATACCTTTGGATTGAACTCGTATATAGTGTTTATTTTACTTCTGATTGTTTTGCTGCTTTGTTGATACCTAGTATACGTAGGCTGTATCCTTGACAAAAGTAACCTCCCTAGTTGTGTATAATAGCCTTTTCATCGCGTGAGTACTTCGGCGCCGGTTTCCGTTATCAGTATCATATGTTCTGCCTGTGCGCTCCGAGCACAATTCTAGCCGAAAATAATCATTAGCTTTGATTTTTTTGGAAGAATGGAAAGTACTTACTTCAGTGGATGCAGTCCATCCATCTGGGAAAATCCAGCCTCGTGGGTTTCTGCCTTGGATGATAGCAGGCTAAACACCTTGTGAAAACCTGCGAGAAGGAGCGATATTGATGAATGCTGACCTCGATGGTAAAACAATGACCAGGTTCCATGACTCCCGGCTCGTCATTCACTACAACAGCGACCGTGAATAAAGACGCTTGAGAGAGTGCTTATTTACGCACAATGGTGGAGGATCCATGGAGCGCAGTGAAAAACCCTGTTGATGCCATGCCCGGTAAATTGTTCTGATATCGAATAATCCTTGTCCGCAATCAGGTCATATATTGCTTTTCCTATTCCTTTGAAGGGTCTTCCTGGCCCACATGCGACTATTGCCCTTTCCAATGCTTCGTCTGTTATTTCGACAAGCTCTTTGCCAGGCTCATCGACGTCGCCGACGAGGAATGTTTTCGAAGTATCTCCGTGGTATCCGTTGAAAAAGAGAGTGACGTCGATGTTGATGATGTCTCCATTATGGAGGGGCCGGCTGCAAAGTAAAGTTAGCTCTTGAAAATCCTCAAACACACAGAGAGAAATACAAACTCATCGGGTATCCCATGTGCAATAACGTTATTTATGCTGCAGGGTATGAGGTCCCAAATTCAAGTTGCTTTAAACCATTCAACACACCTCGTACAACACGAACGAGGGAATCCTTGATAATTCAGGGGAGATGGGTATGCTGAATGCGCAAGAATGAAATCGTGTATAGCCAAATCAATGGCGTTGGTAGTAACCCCAACCTTTGATAAGTCGTCAGACAAGTCTTGGTATTGCAATGGATCGTTGCAGTGCTTACTTTGACCTGATTCCCAGCAAACTCTCTCACTTTCTTCGCCAACAACGCTGCCTCCGAATCCTCGATTCCGCCTCTCCGCCAAGCTTGATCTTCCCTGAATTAGCCCGCGGGGTCTGTTCAGGCATACCGTCGGCCGTTAAAGCGTAAGGAGGCTTGGGAATATGCTCCGGCACTTCTCGTGGGCGGATATGGGAGACGCCGAAGACGAAAGGTTCCTCTGGGAGAATGACTTCATAGCTTCCAAAGTCCACAAAATCTTCTTCTTCCACGGTTGTGCTGAACCTTTTGGCATGAGGGCGGAATCGTAGAATTTGGCTGGCAAGCATCCGCCCGTCGTCGTCGTCGACCTGGGTGCCCACTTCAACGGCCAGCGTTTGAGGCTGATCATCTCCCTCCCCGGTTGTTGATGTCCTTTGTTTGTAAGCCAGTTTCAGGAAGCTAGGACGGCATATATAGTCACAAGCGCTGGAAAGTCAGACCTCAGAGACGAAAGACTTTACAGAAAGCACTTGACAGAAAGCAGAAGGAGAGATTTGTTCCGAGCAAGTTGCAATTCGAAGTTCACACTCGCGCGTAGCTCACGTGTAATGGATGGAGGACACATCTTATCTTATCAGCAGCACGAATAGACATCACCTCCATACTGCCATCCACAAACAATCCACATGTGTGTACAGTAATTAATCATTATACTACATTGGAGGTGCATAATAAGCATACAAATGCCAGATGAATAAGGCCCAATAATAATAGAGAGAACTCAATGAGAAGGTGCACTGCAGTCATAATCAGTACTCTATTATTCCTTCTTCTCATCTTGCGACTCCACATCAACTACCTCTTCCACCGAGGCAGATTCCTCAGAAGCATGGTGCTCCGGAGTATCTGAATCTTCTGCCAGAATTAAATTAAGGACAGCGGCTACAACACCTGCAGAGAGGACTGGAAAGGCGTCAATAAATTCCAACCTGAGTGGAAATTGGCGAGACGTACAGGGTGTGCTTAGAATAATAGTAATCGAGTCAAACAATCCCTGGAGCCCCTTATTCGGGCTTCTAACTCCATCAAAGAGATGCGTAAAGATATCCGGTTGCAACAGATTGCCCAAGCCAAACGTCAGCGCCGCCGAGAGGACAAACCGCGCCCTCCTCGTAAACTGCACATGCGCGAGCACCCGCACCCCACTCGACGCCACATTCGCAAACAAGAACGTCGTCACGCCCCCGAGCACAGGGTTCGGGATCGCGAGGAACACGCCCGCGATCTTGCCGAGCACACCGAACAGGATGAGGAAGGCGCAGCACCAGCGCCCCGCGCCGCGGTTCGCGCAGCGCGTTATCGCGATGACGCCGTTGTTCTGCGCGAACACGGAGAGCGGCGTGACGGTGAAGAGGGCGAGAAGAAGCCGCTGAGGCCGTCGCTGAGGATGCCGCCTTGGATGCGCGAGTCGAAGACGTCGCCGACGACGGGCTGCCGGGAGACTTCGGCGCTGGCTGTTATGTCTCCAATGGCCTCCATAGCGAGTGATACTAGAGAAAAAATGAGAGCAAATTTGATTGGAAAGTGAGGGGAACTTACCATATACAGCTAACATTGGCAGGATGGCAGGCGGGTAGACGCCGAGTTTGAAAGTATGTACCCACAGGAATGTAATAGCAGGCGCAGTCTTAATCGTAACACTGCTCGCATACCCAGCAGCAGCAGCGACGATACATCCTACGACTAGGCCAACGATGATACTGATATTTCTTGAGGAAAGGCGACCCAATATTTCTGTCAGGATGATAGTGACAAATGATAGAAAGCCTAGACCGATGAATTCTGGCGAACCCCATCTAGAGTGAATTTCAAAAGGATTAATCAGAGAACTAGAATTATGGAGTTACGGAGTGACTTACGGAAGAGGCCGGGGAGCAAAATAGTGGGACAAAGCTGGAAGATGCCCGAGGTGGGTCTCGACATACAGCTGTTCGAGCCCCCACCCCAGTTCGCGATTCCAGAACTGCCAATCAAAGAAGCGCCAATCAACAGAATCACCGTGCCGGTTACGAGAGGGGGAAAGACGCGTCTAAGCACTTTCGGAGAGCAAAAGGACATGAAGATTTCCAGGAAGGAGCAGATGAGGGACGTTCCTAAAATTCGGTGTGGTTTCTGCTTCGTTAGAAAAAGTGGCTGTAATCGCTTACAGACGAAGTTGGGTACATACCAAGGACCTTTCCGTACGCTTCGGGGCAGGCCAACTGAGTGATTGTACCATCAGCGGCTGTTTGTCGATGGACAAGTACCGTCCTTGTACATAGCGTTGAAGATCTGGAAGGTGACGGAGAAAAATCGCACGTCAAAAACACAACCAAGAAAACGAGGCAACTCACAGCATTCGCAGTAGACAGCGTCGCAAAGCTCGTTCCGACGACACTGATAAGACCAGTACCGAGGTAATAACACGGAAAAGATGGAGTCTCGACATCTGCACCAAACTCATTATACCCAGCCAATAAGGGACGCTGAAATCATATAGGCAGACGTCTCGGCATCCCAAGTTAAGCGTAGACGCGAAAATAATGGTGGCGTGATAAGACCCGCCACATAGCGAGGGCGTGTTGGAGCCCGCTCGAAATGGCGAGCACGAGGGGTAGGTCGTCGTCGAGGGCGTAGAAGGGTGGCGGCCGGTTCGCCTGGTGCTTAAATGGCAACTTCGGTGTGCATAACCTAAACAGCAGAGAGAGTCGGGTTCAGGGATCGTTGTCACTACATCGTACCAGACAATCTGGACACACCACGCATAGTCATAATCGCCAATCCAGCCGTCCTTGGTGGTGACTTTTGTTTTGATGCGCTCTGCGCGCGCCTTGAAGGTGGAAAACACGGAAGGCGAGGGTATCACTTGCGGTTGCTCCTGGATTGGAGAGGCCATCGCAGAAAGGTAGGGAGCAGCTCAGAAGCGGCGACAAGCTGGCTTCGGGGTGGAAGAAGCGACAGTAAGAAACCGATAACGGGGCCGA